>JAQNCA010000032.1:15420271-15474066 GCA_029783725.1 Acanthurus tractus | reverse complement strand
AACAGCATATGTTTGGCTCACATGGACTTCCTGTCCCACCGACTGAGCTTACAAGACGAGGGGACTGCTTACATTTTCCAGACGTATGCCTGTTGTATGTGTGCAGACTCGCAGCTGATCCCTAAAACATATCCTTCTGTTCTTTATCAGCCGTTATTTTCTGTGAGTGAAAATCGACTCACATATCCCACTGCTGGAAAAACAGAACTGCACATCTCAATTTCAGAAACAGAGAGAGAAAGAGAGGGAGCATGCCCTCACCCTGTGGATATAAACAATACAAGCAATTCCAGCTTAATATCATACATCTTATTAAACTATTGAGTACATCTCTGCCTTAAAATTGCTTTTATGGATTTATTAGTTTTTGTTTCTCTCTGTGTATCTGTGCATTTATGGTAATAATTCTTTAAAATATAACTCAACCTTTCCAAATATGAGCCAAATCCAAATTCCTATGCTATCATTGCCTTTACATGTGTAGATGACAACTAAAATAGGCTGAAGTAGCACAAACTGTAAAGCAAGATAGATATAATGTGTGCAATGTCACCACTGGCTTTGTGAATGAAAGTGTTTATAGCTTGGGTTTGGGTTTATAGTTTGCTGCCATCTTGCGTGTAGTTTTGCAGCCTCCTAGCCAAACAATGATTCTCCCAATTACCAACATGACACATATGCTTGTGTTAGTCATGTCAGCTCAATTAATATACAGGTGTAAATGATTAAATAAATAACAATATAATAATGATAAAATAATATTGTACAGTAGTTCATATTAAACAGTGAAGGTAAGACTAACAATGCAAGCAAGAAAAGAAAAGTTGAGTCTTTAGATTTAAATTAAAATTGTCAGTGGTGGAACAGAATTCAATGTGAGGCAGGAGACTATTCCAAAGCCTGGGGGTAGCAACAGTAAAAGCCTGGTCACCTTTGGTTTTGGGGCATTAATGAGGGACGGGGCTGAGTTGCGGAGTTGTTGATATAAAGTGTACATTAAGTATATTTCTGTCTTCTCATTTAGTCTTTGGCTGAGCCTTTCTTGCTCACCTGTCTGTGTTTAGCACAGACCTGACAGGTGATTAGATTCATACTCTCTGCAGTATCGATGCTAAATGCAGTTTGTCCAAATTAGATGCTGGATTCAAAGATGTAAGTACATTGTCTGTTCATAGGTAAGATATTATAATGTAATAGCACATTTTTGGTTTTGGATCTATGCCTGGATAGCATTATATGTTGAAAGTGTAAAACAAGCCGTAGTCCAGCCACATTCTTATTTAAATACAGTAAAAATCCTTCATGGCTGAAATTATTATTTTTATGTTTTAGTTAATCAGCTTTGTGTGTCAGCCTTTGTGATCATATAGGCTTAAGGTCTCAAGACATCAACTTTCTCATGAATCAAATAAAGAGTGCCAACATGATTGGTCATGTATGTCTCTGTTCAGCCGTCTGAGTTGTCATAGATTCAGCAATTATTTCTTTTGGACACATTTTCGAACAAGGCAACATGATGTTCTCATATTGCACAAAATTCATAGATATCAGGCTAATCTGATATATTTGAATAGAGAAGGGTTTACTACTTTTTTTCACTTTTTGGTCTTCATGATAAGCTTATTATCTGCTGGTGGTAGCTTGGTTAAGTTAACCTTTGTAGCAATTAACCACACACTTAGCACACAGATATGAGTGTGATATTGATTTTCACGTCTAACTCTATACAAGAAAGCAATAAATGTGTCCTAAGATGTCAAACTATTCTATTTAATCATGCTTCAGTTGCACAGAGTGGATATGAAAAGGAAAAATGTTGATGTTGAGCAGTTTGCAAAATACTCAACACACTGTATGTTGAATATTTTGCAGATTTTACTTTAATTGCCTTTTTCCATAAAAGTTCTTAATCCTGTGTAGAGAATATCGAGGAAAGCAGTAACGCCGCACCCTCCCTGAATGTGAACCACTGAATGTCTTTTCAGTTGTCAGTTTGGGCTGTGATGATGCAAGAGAGGAGGGGATGCATGAGGAGGAGAGGGGGGTTGAGAGAGGAGAAGAGCAGGGATGGAGGGATGGGAAGTGGGGAGACAAAGGTGAAGAAATGAGAGGTGGTGGGAAAGGAAAAGGATGACAGGGGTAGCAGGCAGTAAGAGAGAGGAATGAAAGGAAAAAAGGCAGGCGGTGGGGAATAGGAGCATGTGCTCAGACACAGCCCTGTGTGTTGCCATGGTGCAGCTCAGTCAGAGCTGCACAGTAGCTTTGCTGCTCAGCTAGCTAATTACCCACAGACTGCAATGTTGATACGCAGGCGGCCGAAGCCTTCTGGATTTCCAAGAGCTTTTTTTAATGCCACACTGACACACGAGTACAAGCCGAGAAACGGTTTATCCTTATATATGTGAAAAAATGCATCTAAGATGACTACGCCAGCTATAAATGCAGTCCAAAAATATGCTGTAGGTATGTGGTGGACAGCGTCGTACTGAACATTGTGGTCTGCTCTGCTGCGTCAGCCATGCCACTTGTGTAATATAAAGAGCTCTTCCAGCCCAGAGCTTCAGTGTCCGTAGACTGTCACTGCTTCCAGAGAGCCTGCAGATCCTGATCAGCCTGCTTATAAAACCCAATATAGGCCATTGTGGATTAATATTCACCATTAAAATTTCCAATTATATAATCAGCCAAATCCAAGCTCTGCATATGCTCACTAGAATATCTCAGCAGGCAGGAATGAGGGAAGGGGGGGGTCTGAATGAGAGGAATGATGCAACATCAGTCTGTGCACCTAGCATTGAAGAAAATTAGGGTTTTTGTTTAAACAGAGATTGTAGAGAGTTAAAGAAATTAGGTATTTTTTTTCTTACCAGAGCTATGTTTAATATAACCAGGTTCAAATAAAAACTGTAAAGGTAGATATCTGGTCTTTTTGAAGCTTCTAAAATTTAGAATTGAGGTTTGTCTCACAGGAGATAGAGCAATTTTATTTATCTTCAGCAAAATCAAATGATCTTTTTTCTGTCTTTTGCATATTGCAGTAATTTTTATGCAGACACTGGTGCTCTCTTCATCAAAGCTCACATTGATTTGAGAATGCAGTAAAATAAGAAGTCAGTGCATGATCATGTTCAATTTTTAAGCCTGTGAAATAATTTGAATAATTTGACCGAAAAGCAGTTTTGATTGTTAACAGGGCAGAGAGATGCTCCTTGAAGCATAAATCCTATTTTGTTCTCACAATGCTGTTAATTTTAAGCTAATTTAAACATATTAAAATGAAGCCTGTTGATTTAATTGTCATGGAGCTGCTCTGCATTTTTTTTTCAAAGAAGCTTTGAAAATAAATGTCAATTTAACATATGACATTACAAATTTACAGAAGTGATTTTGTTGTTGGTTGCTGAGCTTCTCTTACACACAAATGTTGAATAAGTGTCTGAACTGATGACCCAATGATTTTTAGAGCTAAAATTATTAGTAAATTAGTCTGTCAGTCAGTAGAGAATTTAACAGCTGAAAAGTTGTTTGAGTTTACTTACAAGCAAATATTTTCTTGTTCCACCGACTCAAATGTAACTCAGCATGTTTGGGTTTTGACTATCTGTCAGACACAACAAACAAACTATGCTTGTGTTGTACATGATTATTGACAGATTTTGCTGACAAACATTGATTAATCAGGGAGAAAAACAACAGAATAACCCAGGATGATGAAAATGAGATGGGCACTCGCAGAGCTCAGACTTCCACCAAGGCAAATAGTTAACTCTAAATATGCACAGCTGCAAGTGCAACGACTGTGCATGTCTTGATGTACAGTATTGCGGATGGTTGCCTTTTAGGAGTCTACTTATACTATGGACACTCGCCGTAGAATAAATAATTAGGGCTGTTTGATTTAAAATTTCATGTGTTTCAATCAAAATCTTGAATTTTCCACTAGTTGTAACCTTGTCCATGGTAACGCCTGAGGGTTTAACTAATACCCAAAACAACCTTTGTCCTCCCATAAAGTTATAAGAAAACAGAAATGACATTCACTACTCAAGTAAATAGGACACACCTCTGCCATGACTTGGCAACGGGCAATATTTCTGGTCCTCTTGGCTTATTAAAATGTTTGGCTCATCTATGGACTAAAAAGCTTATGTTATGCTAGCCAGATTCAAAGTCAGTAACATTTTATACAGTTGAGTAATAATGAATATAATTTGACATTATGTTTCACAACAAGATTAGTTAGCTGTAGGATTTGTGTCTGAGCAAAGTTTGAGCAACTAGATGCTAACCCAAAGGATCACTGTTACCTGTAAATGTGCATACTGACATTCAGTTATTGTTGTCAGGTATTATCTGTTACAATTGGCTATGATTTGTGACTATTAAACTTTAACTACTCTCTTTCGGATTTTGAGATGTCTTGCATTTATTCAGCCAATGCCTGATGTCGCAACTTTGATGAAATTCAGAAACATTTTGTATTTTTGTTCCAAAATTTAGTTCCTCCTCATTCCATGCTGCAGGCTTCCAATAGGTTTTATGAAATTACTACAACTATCTATCAGGATTACCACTACTTACCTACTGATATATTGATACATTCTGATACAACTACTGCTGTTCTTACTGCGTCCACTCAGAATTTTTGCTGCTTGACTCCAAATGTTCTGTCCAGCTGACCACGTTTGTTCTATTGTAACAGCCAGCTGGTACAGAGAGTTTCATCACAGTAACCTCTGTCACCCTGAGAGCAACTCAGCCCTAAAGGTATGATTGTTTTTTCAGATCAATGTTTCTGTAATCTCTCCAGTCTAATAAGGCATGTGCTCTAATCTCAGCCAAGATGCGTTCGTTAGGGATCTGTGTGTCGTGCCTGAACACAACCCGAGGTGGGTAGAGAAGAAGGGCAAATCTGGACCCTCAACAGGAGGCAGATTGATTTGGCAATCACCAAAGTGCTACGAACGTTTAAAACAATGCCATGTTTTTTTTTCCCCTCTGCTGTTTGGCGCTAAATACATCAGCATATGGATAAATGTCCTCATGTATTCATAACTATCACAGGGATACTAGAGGCACGGCTCTTGTTTCTGTTGCCTCGCGTGTTGTCCTACTTACTGTAATTCTTCATCACTTTCAACACCTACACTTATTGTGAGCCAGAACTCAGCCAGGGGTAGTGAATGGAGATATGCGAATATGTGGGCGTTCCAGAGTGGAGCTTATAGAACAGCATGAAACCTTAACCATGACTGGATCTCTGCAGCTGTATGTGGAGACAGGCTGAGCCCCCTAGGAGGGGGGGATGAATGGCTTTCATTGGACTTTGGGTCAAAGCTAGATTTGTTATTTTCACTGTAGTATTTTTACAGTGGAGCTTTAAATACTCTGTGTTTTCTGTCAGTGGTTTCATCACTGTGTCATGTCTTTGATTTTTTGAACCAGCACAAGCTAACGGTACATATTTCCTATTTTCTTTAGTCACTCTAAAAGAAGCAGGAAAAACAATGTATTAGTTTGCTGTGGTTCACTTTTCAGTCAATGCCTGCAGTGTGAAAGTCTGTAAAAAAAAAAAAAAATGGAGAGAATTGTGCTCTCATATTTTTGTACTGAAATGCGTCAGATGATGGCAAGATCATTGTGGCCTTAGGGGAAAGTGTTTGTTACATCAATGGGTTTGTGAAGCAGAATCACAGTCCAATGTTCTCAATTAAAGGAAGGAATAAGTCTAAAATTGGAAGGGTCTAATTGCAGCTCAGAAGATTGTGTTCTTGGGTGCTCAGGAAAGGAATGAGGAAATGAAGGTGACAAAAGTGAATCAGAGCAAAGTGAAGCAGAGCTGAGAGCTCTTATTGAAGAAGTACAGAGCATTGTGGACCATCCTGTGTGTTTTCTGGTAGTAGCTTGTTTCAGATTGTTAATTTTTATGTGGTTGCCTTTTAGCTGCAGAGAGATAGTTTTCTGAGATTTCCTGTAGTCAATAAGTCTGGGATGTAAGGGAAGACTAAAGGAGACAGAAAAAGGCAACTTAGCATAATTTTTATGAAAATAATAAAAATTGCAATTTCTTTATTGAGGACACAAAGGTTTATAGCACATTAAAAACAAACTATACATACAACTATACAAAATCTGTCTTGGTTGTATAGAGCCAGAAGTAACCATATTTGCAAAATAATTTGAAATAAAGTAGTTAGCTTGAGAACTTGGTTAGCAAGGTGCACCTGTAATTCAAGTTTACTGTAATATTAATTTTAACTTGTGAAAAACTGACTTGACTTACTGTAATACAGCAAACCGGCGATTTCTTAGAGTGTCTTTCAATACAACTGTACAAGATATTTTTTGTGACCAAAATGTTACAATCAGCTTTCATAAATTAAAAAAACACACTGTGTATGCACGGACAGAATTCATAAAGAAGTTTACTGCAGTGAGTAACATTGCCGATTGCCAGGTTGCTGATTGTCAGGTTGCTGTAGCAGTGACGCCTTCAAGCATACCCTGCTTGTTTGTCTCAAAGTGAACATTATGCTGTGTTGAAAACTCAGAAGCCAGATATACCATAAACTCATTAGTGGTAAATTAACTGCAAGTTAAAAATCAATTAAAAGGTTACTTTAGTTACCAAGTTACTCAACATGCAATCACACCTTTTGCAACCAGTAGAGTTGCCCCCTGCTGGCCCTTAGAAATTATGCAGGTTTAGGGCACTTCCACATTTGCTTTTACTTTTCAGACACGGAGATGTTGATGACGTTGACGTTCACTGTTTATAGTCTGTATGATATCTAACCCTGTTTTATACAATAAATAATGTATAATATAATATATATATATATATATGTATGTATAATGTATTCAAGCAGTTTAGATGGCTTTAAAATATTAACAATTTACAACACTCTTTTTACCTACACCACTGGTTTGAGTGTGAAAAAAGAAAAACAGTATATATCTCTCATTTCTAACTCACTCACACTTTTCCACTAACTGCCTTCTGTAGTTTATCTTGCTATCTGCAGAAATGTTACTAATGCTCTAAATAAGAATATAAATATTATAAAAAACATATAAAGTAATTTCTAAATGCTTGTTCAACCCTTCAATGTATCTCTTTATATTGTTATGTCTCAACCTGTCATGTCAAATAAGACTGTTACCTTGGCAGCATCGTCAGCATTTCATGGCTTCACGCTGCATACATACTGAAATACAAGTCCAGTTAATGAAGCTGAATTCAGATAAATAAATCAAGAGATTTTCTCTTTTCTCTGCTATGACATCATAGCAGCTGAATAATACACCCTTGTTGACTGAGGAAGGCAACGTGACAGTGAGGCAAGCATCAAAATGGCAGCACTCAGTTGTGTGTGGTTGTGCACTGTCACCGGTACTCAGCACAACATCCAAAACACCAAAGAGGAACAAGCTTAGCAGCTCTCCCAGCTTAGCAACAAGGGGTAGCAACTAGTCAAGAGCTGTGAGGTAACATGCTGCAGTGACCTCTGATGTAGAGGAAGCAGTGGGGGTAGGAATATGTGAAGCATACTGATGACACTCACACATGACCAGCTTCCTTCATTACGGAGCATCACCACTGCACAATGGGAAACCTTCACCGCAGCTGTTAATTTGTGATTGAGCCTTGTGGTGTTGGCTGTGTGAATTAATAGTACAGTAATTGACATGTTTCTGGAGAAATGAACAATAATGATAATTGACTGATTATATTTCTAAAACTAAGAACTAGAACAGCAGTTTTATTAACAGTTGAGATGGCATTGATTACTTCATAACACTGAGACTGCACTTGGTATGTTGCATCACATGCAGCACAGTACTTTATAGTAAAGAACAGTGCCAATCTGGGAAGTTAACGGTAGAAGCACACAGCTTTTTCACTTTAAGGCATAAAATACAGCAATTGTTATTGTTTGCAAACACAAGATTTTATTTTTTTCCCTCCTTGCAACTGAACTAAAAAATATGAGAGCAAACAAAGAGTGCATAAAGAGAAGAAGCGTTGTTACCAAGAACAAAGCAGCAAATCTGACAATAAAAATGCTATTTTCTTAGTGTTTCACAGTTGTTACGTTGTAAAGTACAAATAAATACGCCCACACTTGCTGTAACGCAGGATTTTGTGTAAATGCAGCCGAGGCGCATATTTCAGCCTCTGCACTGTTTGCCTGTGTGTGTGTGTGTGTTTGTGTGTGTGTGTGTGTGTTTGTGTGTGTGTATACAGGTGGCAGAGTCTCTGTAGATATAGACACTTTAGCAACTTTCTAGTGATGATTAAGAGGGAAAACCTTACATTTTTTGGAGGACAATTCTGCATTTAATACCTGAAAGTTGCAACACTACAGTGTGAGAGTAGTGTGTTACAATAAAATTATGCATTCAAAATTTTACTTTTGTTTAGCAAACATTAAGCAGGCTGTAAGTACCACAAGTAAAGGTCATGCGGAAAGGTCCATTTGAGATAAAAGCACTTTACTGTTGCAGCTGGTAAAGGTGAAGCTATTTACCTAATGTGTATACAACCACGAATCTTATGCGATAATACTGCATCATAATGTATCTGTTAATTGTATTTTGTATTAGTTATTGAAATGTTCACATAAAGCTGTCATATAAATTTATTAAAGTTAAAGTTAAATATACAGTATTAGCATCTTAGCAAAGTAAAAGAGAAGTACAAAGTAAATCAGTTTATAGACTCATCTGCAACAATTTTGATTGAGTCATCAGTACATATTCACACGCTCCATTTGCCCTCCTACATACATTAAACTATGAGCATGAATGCACAAGCACACACACGCACACACACTGACACTTACACATACACACACACTGACACACACACAAACACACACACACACACACACACACACACACACACACACACACTTGTCAAGCTCAAACCTGATCAGTTATTAGCATACTTGTAGAAGCAACACTGTTATGAATATTTGTTACACTGAGTACTTTTTCCTCTGTGGCTGCACTTGTGAAGGTCAAACTAGCCAGCTCTCATTTGGTGCTGCTCAGCATGACAGAGAGGTAAGCCAGAGCGTGCTTTTGTAATATTAGCCCACATAAAGATGAGGAGGGAGCACTGTGACAGCTGTGACGGGGCTATTAATTATGGTTTCATGAATGTGCGTCTGTGGTGTGCTGGGAGGGGGAGCAGCATACCAGCAGTCACAATGCTCAATCATAGCCATCAAATCAGAAAACTTTGAGCTTTAATAGGGCTGTTTTGTGGGTGAACTAATTAATTTCACATCGTGGCTGCCTTATTGAAATGAATACTGGCATTGTAACAAGAGAGAAGGAGCAGTTGACCTTTACCGCTATGGGGTTTTCTTTATTAAATCGTTATTTCGCCTTTGTCCCACCAAAGAATGCAACATTAAGTTTTGACATCATCTGCAAGTAAAAAATCTCTAGCTGTCATATGTTCATCCTTTCTCAGCTTCGTTCATCCGTCACTTCTTCTCTCACCTTGCTTCTCCCTCCCCCTTCCCTCAGGCACAGAGGCCACAGCGTGAATGAGATGTTAGGTGCATGGTAATTGAGTAGGTATTGATTGGACTGCAGCGTGGCCTACGAGAGGCCAATGAGAGCCAGGGGATCAGAGCAGCTCCACTGACTGCGTCTCTCATCCCACATTCTGCAGAAAAACTTAAACGCAGTACCAGCAGAGGCATCAGCATACAGGAACATTACATTTTTAGATAGCATAAGCGCATCATGGCTTGCTTTGTTCTCCTGTCTGCTATTAGCTCTGACTGAAGGTCCAGGATGAGCTTCTTTCAGCGTTGGCTGTATCATTTGACTGACTGGGTGCATCATCTGAGCAGGCCTGACTGTCATATTTCACTGCGATGTCACCACTGGAGACTGAGCTGCCATGTCGGTTTGCCTGGCGAGAGAGGCACTGATGTGGAAATGTTTGCTCAGGAGGAAGGGGTTATTGCCCTGTCAGCATGCTGTCGCTGTGCACACGCTGAACCCTCTTGTTCTCCTTCTCAGTCCTACCTGCGATGAAGACCAGGGTTTGAAAACACGACAAGTAATGCTGACAGGTGTAGAAGAAAGCCAGGATTTATCTTTCCGAAGGTGTTTCATTACTCTCATCTGCAGGGATGCAGGTGCATTTGTTATGCACACATCATGCCAGATTTTCAAAATTTGATCTACATTTTTTTAATAAAGTGTTTGCATATTTATGATTTATTGTTACGGCATGTGTGCTTTGTTTCTATGACATTACATCAATCAGTCAGCATATATTTAAAGAGGCGGTACGCTATATTTAGACCTATATTTGAACCTATTTGTTCTGTTGTAAAACTATAGTAAGACAACTAAAGGAAAGAAGGTTTCACAGTATGAGAAATATTCTCATTTGCCTTCTTGCTGAGAGTTAGATGAGATTTTAGATATCACTCACATCTGTACTGCAAATACGAAGCCACCCCCGACAGCAAACTAACCTAGTTTTACATAAAAGTATCAGAATCTTTTTTTTAAACATGAAACTATTATCTTGACTCTTTGTTTTATTTTAATGAATTAATCAAACTAGATGTAATGTCTTAATTAGTGAGCTTTATAAGTGCAAGCAGACAGACTCTGTTACCCTTGAACTCATATTTACCTTACCAATATGAAAAATTGTCTTAATTTCTCATCCAAGTGTGGATCAGACAGCCAACTAGTGTTTTTTTTTTTTGTCCGAAGATATCATCCCTTAATATCAGATCAAAAGGACTCTTGTCTGATGCACATAGGTTTCAAATGTTCAGGATTCACGTCTAATAAATAGGTTTGACATTTTTTTTCACATCTTTCCTCTTAACTCCATTGCAGCCACAAGTCATGATTACTTTAATTTAACTCTTAACATTTGGAAAATTGAAAGTGTGTGTTTGTGTGCATACTAGGGATGGGTGATCTATCAAATTTTACTTATCATCAAAGATTTTTTCTTCATTTTATTTTTTAGTTAGATGGTTTTTAAAGTTTAAGAAATCCCACTGTTTAAAAGACAAGCTATTGTTAAGATAAATTTAACATGATGTAGCCAAAGTCAATGAGTAATCATGTTAAATAATCGTGATCTTAATATTAAGGAAAGTAATCGTGATTATGATTTATGCCATAATTGTGCAGCCCTGGTTTGTGCAGCACTGAAGGCAATCAGGCACATCCAACCCATGGCCAGGCATGTGCAAGCACAGAGCTGCATGAACTGCAGTAAGAGCCCTGAGAGGTGAAGCAGGGGGGAGGTGACTAAGCGAGGCTTGCTGGCCAATGCCGTGTAAGCACCGGTTACCATGGGAACACATTGATTATTTAACAATTTGGATGAAGCCTGTGCCCTGCACTTGCCAAGGTTCAGTGGGAGTCTTTGTGGCTTTACTGTCCCGAGGATCTGCAGCCAAGTGAGTGTTGTGTGGTGCAATGCCACCGGGACATTGGTACACATCCACCGTGATGCTGAGAGACAAGAGACAGACATACAGTCTCAACTGACAGAAGAGCAAGATGATAGATTGATGAATAAGAAACTATTGTGAACAGATGGGTGGATGAGACAATGGAGTGAGAGGAAGAAAGCACAGTAGCTGGTAAATTTTCATGGCTCCTGGTGGCCAGCAGGGACTCGTTGTAATGATCTCATGCTGGGGAAGCAGTCTGGCCTCATTGTCATTGTGTGGACATGAGGTCTTTCATGTCTCCAGCCTGTGCGTGTATGTGTGTGTTTGTGTTCATGTAGTGCCGAAGCTGAACCCTGAACACTGCATTGCAGGTGGGCAGGACTAAAAAAAAACAACTTTCTATGAAAACAGCCTTTGTTGATTTATGCTTTAAATTAAAGGGGAATAAAGGGATTTTTATGATGATCATATTCAGATTACATAATTTTTTGCTGTATCTGTGAGTCTTACACATGTGCTATATAGAGCTGCTCTTAGATCTTTTTGGGACATTCCTCAAGACAACACCTGTCACACCCAGATAACAAAAAACACATTTGGTGATGCAGGTGTAAATACCCAAAGGCACTGTGATCATTGATCAGATCTCAGCCAGGGGCAAAAACCATCCATTCAAATGAATGCAACTAGTTTAAAGGTCACCTCACTCCTCCTCTTCATACTAACTTTGGCTAATCTGGCAAAAGCTGTAAATAGAGGCAATAGGGAGCAAGTTCAACGAATTCAGCAAATCAGTAGCAGGAATGCTTCTTATGGGGTGTAAAGGTAAATTCAGTGGATTCAATTTCATCAGCTAGATAACAGATTCAGATATAGATTATATTTTAATACCATATGTAAATGAGACCAGTTTAAGACTAATCACATCTCTTAGCATTGATCATTATGCCATTTGATCATATTCTTTCAAAGCTGATAAAAGTGAATTTACCTAGCAGAGACCCCCCCTTTTCAATGCGTAGGCATAATTTAAATGTCATGCTGTGGCCATGTATGCCCTGTTGCTGTTGTATTTATGCTTTGGTGCTCCTTTACCAAGTCTAAGATTATTCAAGTTCAAGACAAGTCTCAAGTCCACAGTTTTAAAAGTAAAACTGACTCAAGTTCAAGTCTCCAGGTTAATATCAACCTGTTACCACCTCAGCCACAGAAAATCTCAGAGTTTTTGGACCCACATCTAGTTGAAACATATTGACCGACTTTCCCATTCCATCCTGGATTGACATCAGTCTGTTAGAAGCTGCTTTTGTCTTCTCCTCTTTTATTCACAAGCAGCCTCCCATGGCAGAAAAAAATCTATATTCTGTAAGCTAGTGTTTGTCCCTTGCCCGTCCTCTGAGGGCCTATTAAAACACAGACAGACTGTACCTCCAGCATGTATTATAAACTGCAGTGGTGGTCAGATCTTATAGTCTCTAATCGGCTGTCTTTCTTTACTGGGCAGAATGTTAACATAGATAAAAAGCAGGTAACCAGCAGCACCAAGGAGGGAGGGGTAATCCAATCTAATCCGAGTTACCTTAGTAAATTGCAAAGTGTGAAACAAACTCATGTTGAGATTACTCTCGTTGAGATTATCTTCCATTATTCCTTTTTGTTTGCTTGTTATGTGATATTCAGACAGAGGGATTACGCAGCAATCCCAGGCCAGGATAATACTGATGTTTTCTATGACTGATGGGTTTATTGTCTTCCAGCTGGTCTTGCAAATTCAGTGATCCCATTGGGCAGCATTGGTCCACTATGATACTCTTGATAAGCACTGCGGGAATTATTACACTAACAGGTGTATTTTGTCACATGTGGTCTCAGCAGTGGATTCAGTAGCTTATTCTGTCAGTCACTAAGGGACAGTAGTTCCCATGTGTAGCCCTAAGGCTGTGTTTCATCACTTGTTGCAGTATGGGCTTTTGTTTCAGGGTTTTCATTCACAACGGACTGTCACTAACATGGCTGCTGTGGGCTGATAATTCAGACGATCTTACTGTTAAACCCTCCAGTAGATTTTGAATGTGTGTCACAATTTTGGGGTCTAAGATGAAGAGGGGGAGGAAAAAGTACAAAGCATTCATGAGAAATGTGCAAACACAAGCACAGACATGAGCATCTGTTCGTCCATATGCAGAATACAACGAAGCCCCGATTGTGCTGACTGGGAGGGATGGGAGGGAGAAGGAGGGAGGTGGGGGGGTTGCAGCCACAGCTGTCCAGAGTCATAGCACATCACCGCCGAGTGGAGGGGGTCAAATCTACAGCTTCTGTTCATCTGGAGAGCACACCGCCATTGCCAGTAGAAATGAAGTGACACCTGCATGGCTTGTGCAGTGACGAATGATTTTTGATCAAAGGAGCAGATCTTTTAAGAAGTGTGTTTCAAGCCTGCGTGTCATGGATGCAAAGCGTTGCAGCTTCATGAAACTTGACTAAAAACCTGTCAATGGCTTTTACATGCGGCTCAAGCAGTCTAAGCTTTGGCATTTTTTAATAGTTTACAAAGGATTGAAAAGTAAATTGCAACTGTAACATCTGAGTTTTTGTCGACAATATGGGTAAACTCCTCTGTCACATTGTTATTTTATGTTATGATAGTAAGCTGATATAAATGTGTTAACCGGAGATTTTGCTGTTTAGACAGTTAAAAAAGATCCCTTTAGTATCTTTGGATGAATCAAATATTATGGGAATTCCTTAAGTACCTGAGCAGCATTACATTTTGTATTTTTTTTCTGAATGAACCATTTGATGACTTCTTAGGAATTGAATTTGCTATATTTGTTAAAGGCTGACGTTCAATGACTGAGACTGAGACTATAAAATGGTTCATTTTCTTTCCATTTTAAATATTTATCCGTATCACTATATAAACTGAAAAATATCATGACAGAGCATTTTATCTGCAGTGCTCACAATGGAGTATATCTGCTGGCAGATATACTCTATTCCGACATAGCACATTTTAAATAAAATAAAATAACCAGATGGGAAAAGCACATGTGATATCAGCAAACTCAGTTTTGTGTTATTTCAAATAAATATCTAAGATCAGTTTGTAGCAATATAATGTGGAGCTCACTGCTGGAGCTTTTGAAATATATTTAAAATAATTTGTAACTTTAATTCAATTCAATTGTATTTATGGGCTGTCTCTCTCACAGATAACACTGCAGTCTACACAATAGCTCAGGTTACATAAAACGTAGCATCAAAAGTAATCGGATACGGATGATGGCTCGGGAAAATTAGAATCACAGGTAGCATCTGCATATATTAAAACAGAGGGTGACCTGAGAGAGTGAGATTGGGTGAGGTTGGGGAGTGAGGAGGTAAGACGGGCAGCTAGTGATTTTCTCTTCAGTGTTGGATCTTAGGAAGTGTTAGGTCCTCGAGCAGCGGCGTCAGCATCCCCTCACCCACACAGCTCAATCAAATCAATACAAAGTAGACAGTTCATGTGTTGAAAGAGGATAGCCATCAAGCTACCTCTGAACCAACCAGCATCTCCTCCTTCACTCATCTGCTTCTCTGTTTCCACTCCGCCAGCTTTTTTCTGGGGTCTCAAAGCTTATTCGATCACTCTGCAGGCCTGAAATTGAAAAAGAAACACCAGGTGGCACAATAGAGCTGAGCCTGAAAGTTAATTGAGCTGTTTTAGTTATATGTAACACTTCAAATGCTGATCCTGATATTGTGTTGCATATTTGACCATTTTCATTTGCCTAAAGAAAATGGATATGTGAAGAGTTGTTGGTGTTCTCACCAAAGTGGTATCCATGTCATAGAAGGGAGCATCAAAAAAAACACTTAGATCATGTGGAGTCAAGAAAACTCACAACTGGGACATTAGATAGTAATGTACTAATAAATGTTAAAAGATAGAAGAGAAGGTTTGGGCCTAAACATTTGTTATTCTTCACTGAAAAACAAACAACAAATAACATTTTCTTAGAATATAATAAAATAAGAAAAGCAGCAAATGCTTTTACATTAAGAAACTACAAAAAAAATTAAACCCTTTTCCCTGATCAAAGACTTTAACAACTAATCCATTATAACATTTTTTAACAGGGGTTAGCAAATGATTGACTCATGTTATTAAAGATGTTGATGTTTGCTGGAGTAAAACATTAATTCAAGAATATACTGGTATATGATACCTATCTTAGACTCTGACCAAAAATAACCTGATTTCTTTTAATCGATTAACCTGTTAGCTTGCCTCAAAATTTTCAGGGGCTCAGAGTGACAGCATGAAACTGTTTTACACAACAGATTGATTCATTGATATCAAGCAGAGAAAAGCCCTGCATTTTAGAGACAAGAGCCAGAAAATGTTTGTTTTTCACTTAATAAATGGCTGAAATTATATATGGATGATCAAAAAGAATTTTTTGGATAAATATCTCTCAGTTCTTTGACTGATTAATGAACCAGATGATTCAGTAACCAAAAAATCTTACACACATAAAATAACACTAACCCTCTAAATTATGGAAATAGTGAAGATCATTTAGATGTTCCTCTCGTCTTATTTTCCTACATGTAGCCTATTACATTAAATGAATTGATACTAAACCACATAGTCATGCATATTGAATGTGACAGGACAGTGTGTTATACCTGTGTGTGAAATGAAAGTGGGAGGGAGGGGCTGATGTTGGATAAACGTATTGTCCCCACAGCTGGAACACAAGCAGGTTTGTTTTATGAGGTGACCGCAGGACGTCTGGCTGTGGCGGTTAATAAGCAGCGGTCTCTCTGCCCCAGTCCTCATTCTCAGTCCTCACACCTTTCAAACATCCCCCCACGGGCACACACACGCACACACATACACACACACACACACACACACACACACACACACAGTGTCTCAGTCCTAAGGAGGAGATTCACCGACTGTTCCCATGGCATCCGTTCACTTTGCTCCCAAGTGATAGTGTGTGTACCGCATTACGTCTGCGTGCTGCCAGCCTCACACACTGAGATAATATGTGTATCTCTTCATATTCCCAGGCCAACCCTCCCCCCATCATCGTCAACGCAGACTCACTAGATGCAGGCCCTTATGTAAGTATCTGTTCTTTCTCTCTCTCTTTCTCTCTGTACAGTGTATATCTCTCTTTCACACTCTCTCTGTGCTGGTGCATGAGCATGCTTGTGTGTTTGTGTGTGTGTGTGTGTGTGTGTGTGTGTGTGTGTGTGTGTGTGTGTGTGTGTGTGTATGTGGATGAAAAGGCCACCTCCTGGTAGCAACATGCTGTTTGCCATGTGGACCGACAACCATTATCCTATTGACCCTGCCTGTTTGTGGGGAATGCGCACTCTGCAGTTGTACATCTAGTGTCACAGTGGATGTTCATTTTGAAGAAAGAGAGACACGTTTGATTGTGAAAAACAAAAAAAAGAAATTCATGGTGGTATTTTTGCAGGAAAAATAATCTGCTGTCTTTATCTTCTGTATATTTTGTCAATAATTCTGCTCTCATTGGTTCTCTGTGCTCAGTCTGTACATAGATCTACTTTGTATTGTATGCTGAAGGACTTATCTCAAGCTTATACATTCTTCTGTATTCTATTATATTTTTAGAAAATGACAGAATTCATGCTTGGCAATGTAACTCACTATTATGCTTATTGTCTTGACAGGTAAATGGCAGTGATGGGATGTATAAGTATGAAGAGATCATTTTAGAGAGGGTAAGCTTTACCACTTACATCTTTTTTTCTCCACATTTCAAACATTTTTGTTAAATGAATTTTCTGCATGATGGATGGATTTTTCCCCACTAGGTGGTAGTAAGCAGCTAAGTCTTTGCTCACTAAGCTTAGAGAACAATCTTTATCTCTTTACATGTATAAGAATTATATGCAACTCTGTGTGTTAGGGAAGTTATAGCTGTTACATCACTGCAATAATGTCTTATGATGTCTCATGTGAGTACAAACACTGAATATAGCCAGCGAGGCATGGCTTTTTACATAATCCTGATGCACATGTCATCAGCAGACGCGAGAAATGTAAAGTGCTCTCCTGTTCAATTGTTCAGCAGGCACCACTGCACTTGTCAGCGGCGGTTCAGCTTGTAGTGGCAGAGCTATATGTCTCTGCTCTCATTATTCCACCCACATATAGATGCATCTGTGAACCCTTCGATAGACCCACAATGTCTCTCTGCCCCTTCCACTCTAAGTGGCTTTTTTGCATACAGGAAGCTTAAATAAGCTTTGCAAAGTCACACTTTAAAAGGTTTGTGGGTGTGTAACATTTGGTGGCTGGGCCTGGTATACTCCCTGGCTCCAGAGCACACTGGGAGGCCTCAGCCTCCCTCTGTCCTAATTTGTTTCGACTGTTGCTCATTAATTATAGAAAATAATAAAGTGAGGTCTTTTCTCAGCTGTCTTGTTTGCTGCCTGTCTCTGTGACCACGGCTGTCAGATGCAGCAGCGCGCCTGGACCTACTGGATCCAAATGGGTCCTCTTGTCATTTCAGAGCTAGTAAGGCAGGAGGTTGTAGCCTCTGTCTTCTGCAGAGTGTAAGAAGCTCTGTATCATGCAAAAGAAATGACATCTCTCAACTCAACTCTAACTCATCTTTGCTTTCGATTAAAAAATCCACTTCTGCAGACAGGGGGCGTTTCTAACACTGATGCCTGTCTGGGTTGAGAGAATAAGCATGACATTTTAAATGAAGTGCCCTCTTTTAATGGAATACATGCCATTTACATTTGTCACATGCAAGGACACACACGTGCGCACCAATGTGTCCATAAAAATGAACATCAGAACTGCCTGCAGAAATCCTGAAAGCAGTCACCATTGATCACGTGTTCCTCTGAGATACCAATATACTTAAGAGCCATATTGTACTGACCTTGAGCCTGCATTCTGTCTTTCACTTACATCTAAGTGTATGTGTGTTTGTGTGTGTGTGTGTGTGTGCGTGTGTTGTTTATTGTACCCTATTGAAAATGCCAATCATAACCTGTGTGCAGGGAAACTCTGGTCTGGGCTTTAGCATTGCTGGAGGCATAGACAATCCCCACATTCCTGATGATCCGGGGATCTTCATCACCAAGATTATCCCTGGAGGAGCAGCTGCTATGGATGGGAGGCTGGGGTAAGTTTCCCTCCACCTCATCTCGTTCTTTCCCTGTACTTTTTTCAAACTCCTTTGCACCCTCCGTCCTCTCTCTGCTCTCATCTTTTATGCTCACCATCACCATGTGTCCCGCCAGGCAGTGCTGTGTGGGAGGCAGAGTTTCTACAGCCCTTTGCCCCCAGGCCCTGCGTGTTTCCTCAAAGTTCTGATTCACAGGAAAAACCAAAGCCTGAACATGCAAAAATTATGATATAGAGAGCTTTTTCATGTGCTTACGAGGTTTCTGGTTACATTGGCCATGCTAGGGTCTCCCCCTTAGTCTATGCAGTGAATTAACTACATTGCTGATATGTGTTGACGGACAAAGCGGCATGTGTGATGTGTGTAATAACTTTCTCTCCACAGGGTGAATGACTGCGTGCTGCGTGTGAATGATGTGGATGTGTCTGAGGTGGTTCACAGCCGGGCAGTGGAGGCCCTGAAGGAGGCAGGGCCAGTGGTGAGGCTGTTGGTCCGACGGAGGCAGGCACCACCCGAGACAATTCTTGAGGTCAACCTGCTGAAAGGGCCCAAAGGTCAGGGACCAGCTCTACTTATGAAACACTAACACAGACATATGTATACATGTATGCTCACTGGCTTGTAGGTTTCTTGAAGGTGAATGCAGTCATGCTGAATGACCACAACACATTTTTAGATATGACAGGTGTGGAATATACTGACTTTTACAGGATTAATGCACATTTATTGTAGAAATATAAAGAAAGACTTCACTTTTACCCAAACATGAAATATATCTAATAACATGTTAAATCAGAGGTGATTCTGTGTGCACATACTGACTATGTGATTGTTTGTATTATTTAAACAGGGCTTGGATTCAGCATTGCTGGGGGGATCGGCAACCAACATATCCCAGGAGACAACAGCATCTATATAACCAAGATCATAGAAGGAGGAGCTGCTCAAAAAGATGGACGACTGCAGACTGGAGATCGCCTGCTAGCTGTATGAGCCTTCCTCTTAACAGTCACATGCAGAATGTTTAAATAAAAAGCAACTAATTTTTGTGGTAACCTTGTGTACTGGCTGGCTAAAACAACATTTCAGCAGTAGTTGTCAGTACAGATAACAAACACCAGATGTGATAAAAGTTGAACACAAAGATTGAAGTATTGAATGCACGACTTTTGACAGCTCATTTTTAGGATTATAAAAATCTTTACTCAAGAAAAAGGGTTTGCTTCACAAAAAAGTGGTCAATGAGGCAAACAAACGAGACAAGGTCTAAGCTGAGGCAAGGTCAGAAACATGAGCAGGGATCTAAAAAACCAAGAACAGTAAACAAAAGGAAAAACACTGGAACGAACGCTTGACAAAGAGGACTAAGACAAACTGGGACAAGGAACTGAGAGTACACAAACTAAATACATAAAGGATAATTGGACACAGGTGAAACACATCATGGTGGGACAGAGAATTACAGAAGCAGGAACACATGAGGACAAAGACTGGGGATCTGAAATTAGAGACATAAGCAGCACAAATAAATATGAATAAACAGGCCCGTCAGCTGTGCATGCATGTTGTTTTTTTTAAAAAAAGGAATCACTATACACCACACTTTGTGCCCACCTCCCACTAACCCACTTTTTTTAAATGGTTTTATGGTTCTTGCTATCATTGCCTTTATTTACGTCACTTCTGCAGCTGTACTTGTAAGATCCTTTTCCATACTCAATGGGTAAATAAATGGAATAAACAAGTAAATAGACACATTAATTTAAGATCCCATTAGGATCTTGTGGCAGTCAAATGTCAGTTAAAACAGAAAAAAGCTGTTTCTCTCTGAGGAGTGAAAAACTGTCTTACAGGGATACTTTTGGTGTCTTACATTCTTAACGCTATAGGGGAAGTTTAGCAGTCCTGCTGAATGGTAGAGGATGCTCACTTCATTTGCAACACGAATTTACAGTAAAGCATTGACTATTCCTTTCTTTAGATGTCTAATTAGAGTGATCAAGATCAGGCAATTTGCAATAGTTAAACTTTTAACCTATTCTCTGCTCACATATGCTGTACTGTGAGTTATTTACAATGAGCACATTGCTCGAGACTCATCAAAAACTGTTAAAATACAGGATGTTCAAAAACTTTTGACTGACAGCTTTTTTCTGGGGGATTGAATCTTGAAAGAGAAACTGAAGAAATTCAGATCATTTTTAGAACCTCTACCTACTGCTTTTGACCTCTGTTAGCGCTGCACAGCACACCAACCTTTCACTCTGCTGTTGAAATGTACTGAAATCTCACAATACCTTCAAGCTATGATTCATTATTGTGTTGGTTGGTGTGATGTCTGGTGTTGTCACAGTGCAGCGAAGACAGGAGGTGTTCAGGTGTTGATACAAGGTTTTTTTCTTCCTTCTCTCTCCTCTCTCGGAACAATCATCACATTCAGGTGAACAACATCGTGCTGCAGGACGTGCGTCATGAGGAGGCAGTGGCTGCACTGAAGAATACCTCTGATATGGTTTATCTCAAGGTGGCCAAGCCAGGACCGGTGCATCTGAATGACATGTATGCTCCTCCAGACTACTCCAGCAGTACGTATCTACCTCTTCCTGCTGTTTCAGTCATCCAACACTGTCTGAGTCAAAAACTACATGTTATACTACTAATCCATAAGCAGCCTGCTCCAGAACTGGAGCAGGTTTATTTATATAAAATGTTTGACGTAAGGTACAGGTGATTTATCAGTCAAGGTCCACATCATCTTTTTATCTTTATCAGAGATGTTTCAGTAAGCCTCCGTGAATTTTAGAGTTGGATTACTGTTCTCTTCCCAAAACTGCTATGCCCAGACACCCACATAGTGAATATAGTGAATGCTTGCACACACACACACACACACACACACACACACAATCCTACCCACTGCAACAACAAGCGCAGTTCTCTGCCTCCCACTGAGTGTGGATGGTTTCTCACATCCCACCTGCTCATGAGAGCCCACGATCTTGAGCTGCAGCATCTCGAATTTCCACAGAACAGTGATTTAGTTTTAAAGGGGGCTTTCGCTTGCTTTTTGTATGCTCTAAATGTTTGCAGTTGTCAGAGTTTAAGCAAACTTGTAATGCAGACTTAACCCCACTCTGACAGTGTAACCTGTGGTCAAATGATCTGAGGTTGAAATGCTCATTTTATCATGCTTAGCTGCCTCCACCAAGAATGTTAATGCACAGAAAAAGAAGTGTTTTTAAAGTCATGATCTGTCATTTGTGTGAATGCACGAGAACAACTTTTTTAGAAAAATGTCCCCATTTTTTTCTCTTACGTGATAAGCAGGTTGACAGACAACATCAGGTGTGGATAACTGAAACATCTCTAGTATTAGACAGTGCTCGCTGTCTGTTGTGTAAAGATGAGCACAGAAATAAAACAGAAGACATGATTTTACATGTATAAATAGCCTCACCAATTCCCCAAATGTCATTTTGGTTATGGTTTCTGGTTTCATACAAGCTGGCCCTTATTTTTGCAGTTTTGGCAACAATTTTTGAATCTAAAAAAATGTTGTTCTCACAAATTTAATTGCTATGGTCTGGAAATGCGGAAATATTGCTAAAAAGAAGTTAGGAGTAAGTTTTAAACAATCCACAAACTGGGAAAACTACCCAGTTAACAGATGGACTGTTTCTGGTTTATCTTTTGCCCACTGTTATAGCCATTCTGTAGCTGTGTGGATGCAGCAATGCTGACATTTTGGGTGCACATTTTTTGTTTTTCTGTACCTCCAAATAAAGTGGCATGAATAATCTTGTAATATTGTAGCTTCATGAACAATTTCTCTGATCATCTGACTGCTCAAATTTTTTATGACTTTGTAGTAGCACTTCTGCTGCATTTCCAAATTGCAGCAACTAGGTATTTTGACAACTGCTATGTTACCCTAACCTGTGTTTTGGCTTCATTATTGAGGGACTATCACGACTTCTATCTGAATGTAGTCAATGAGCTTTACTTACGCACAAGAAATACCTTAAGCTAAATGATAATGTCAGTACGCTAACATGCTCAAAAATTACAGCTCAAGGCATTTGTCATGTCATTGTTTTGTAGGCTTTTTGTCATAAACTAAAGTATCACTTACATTTAAATGTTACCCTTGTAATAGTATTAGGCAACACTAAGGTCAGTACAGTTTATCCTCTGCTAGCTGCAAGGTGCTGCTAGAATAGCTAAAATTCTGTGTATCAATTTTTTTGTGAAGTCTCCTGAAGTCAGTGTTCTTGTTGTGCCTGTGTTGTAATCATTCTTTCTTTCCCCCTACTGGCCTGGCCCTCCCTCCAGCCTTCCCCACCATGGTGGACAACCACGTCAGCCACAACTACATGGGGGCAATGGAGCCCAAACCAGTGTACCCGCCACCCCAGGTCACCCCGTCCAGGTACTCGCCAGTTCCCCGCCACATGCTGGGGGAGGAAGACTTCACAAGGTAGGTTACAGACCGGTTCTTCCATGAAGATTCTCCTCCCCTACATTACATTACACTTTATACCGGCTGTGTTAGTGTAGATTTGAATAATCATAGCACATACAGCAGATTGCTTGTGGGTATAAGCTTAAGGCCATATTGTGTTCTGCTACTATGTCG
Source organism: Acanthurus tractus (assembly GCA_029783725.1). Taxonomy (NCBI): domain Eukaryota; kingdom Metazoa; phylum Chordata; class Actinopteri; order Acanthuriformes; family Acanthuridae; genus Acanthurus; species Acanthurus tractus. The sequence continues at coordinate 15,450,796 of JAQNCA010000032.1, read as the reverse complement.
TACTTGGTGAGGAAACTTGCTGTGGAGCTAAATTGCATAAAATTAAATTATTTTTAGTTTTACTTGGGTTTGTCTTTGGTCCTTGCAGCCTCCATTTTGTTGCTGTTTTAAAGGTGTTGACATGGTTTGGTTTACCTTACATACATGTATGTACAGCAATTTAAATCAGCCTTCTGAAGTGCTTCATTAAGCAAAATAATGCATTGTTTACAATTTTTAACTCATCGGGGCCTTGGTAGTTGTACTGTATTACAGCTTGACAGTGTGTGGGGGTTGTGTGCTGACCAAATACTTTGCAGAGAGGCTGCTTGTCACTTCTTGTACTTGTTATGACTATGTTTTAACCTTTGACCTCCTATCCAAGTACTGGATCAAAAGTAGCATTCATAGAGGCTTGATTGGAGTGTCCCATGTGGCCTTGAGTCATCTTAACCCACAGCTTTGGGGAGGAGGCTGTATTCCCCCTGCTTGTGTGTATGTGTGACAGCATGCAGGCGTTTTTTGCGTGTTGTGGAGTGAATGTGTGACTGGATGACTGTTTGTTATGTGGCTCCGTAATGTCCTTGTACAAGCTGTCTACATGACTTGTATGTACATTTGTCGCATCTTTGTTGGTATGTGTGCTTTATATGTGTCCTGCACTTGTCCCAATCACTGTGATTCCTGTACCCCACAGCAGGGCTGAACCTATTTACAGTGTCATCCACAAACCTGGGGACAGCAAGGTGCCCCAGGCCCTCTACAGAGGCTTCTGTCCTTCCCCTGCTCCTTTGTGCCAAGCTCCACTCCCCTTCTCTGGCAGGTACTAACCTAGTCCATCATGCCTTGCTTAGCTAACCCTCCTCTGTGTTGCTCAGCGTCTGGATCTGGCATCAGGCATCAGGCAAAAGTAAGGCCGGAGAGGGACACCGGCCACAGGCCTTAGCAGTAGTATGTTGCACCACAGGCAGAGGAGATAGACTGAGTGTAGACAGATGACAGCAGAAAGAGGAAAGGGAGATGAAAGGAAGGGTGTGGGGGTGTGGGGGGGGTAGGTTGATACTTGTGTTAATAAAGTTCTTTTTTCAAACAGAGCTTTCTCTTATCTCCTAGTTTGCATGTAAATGTCCCCCCTCCATTTCTTCCGAACTGCTTTATGTGTTGTCACTTTAAGTATGTTGCTGCTTTTTATGTTTGTGTGACATTCTCAGTATTTGACTTGTGTGCAGCTTCTGCTCACACTCTCATGATTTTACAGGAATTGTGTTGGCAAATAAAACACTATACAGCAAGCTGGCTAAAGAGATAAAATGTTTTATTAGAAATTAGCTCATTATTTCTTGCCCTTTGAGCATGTGTTTGTTTGTCATTTGTTCTACTTTTCATATTTTAAAAGGTCTACCCCCGCAGTCCATTATTTGTCCATCAGTTTTCGACTAATTTGCTCACATCAATGAATCCAAAACAATAGCGCCCTGTTCATCGCAGTTTAAAATGGAGTCGTACCTGCTCTTCACAAACACATCTCCACAGGAGAGTGCAGCCAAAAGGGCTTCATGCTTCCACAAGCTGCTCAATTCCATCTGTCAGGAGGCATCGATAAAACTAAGCCTCCCTCTCAAGCCCAGCTACTTTCAGTGTTGGTTACTGCTAAAGACAATAATATACATGATATTAATGGCAAGATTTGGAATAACGAAATGTGCAAAAGGCTCCCTGTTTGTTGATTTTATTTCTTTTATTTGTTTCGCTCAGTTATTGCATTTCATCCACAGTCTTGTCCATCGTCCCATCACCTCATGGATGAATGCCCTAGTGTTTTTGTGTGTGTGAAATATTTGATGAAATGTGTTTGTGTTGAATATAGCCTCTTTTGTCTACCATTTAAGCCGTGCAGTGCTAAAATGTGTTTTCCAGTGAGAGTATGCATATGTATGTGTTTGTGAAAGAGAGAGAAAAAATGAGAGAGACAGATTTTGGTCTTGCCATTTTGCTGTAACTAAAGCCAGGTTGTGGTGTTAAAAGGAAAAGACAGTAAAGGAGGATGGGAAGGCTGACTGCGCCCACCCAACCAACACAAACATACTGCTTTGCGGCTTTGGAATGTTTTGCCTGCTGCTCTATATATGTAAATATAAACATAGAGCTTTGCTGTTACCATAAATGCAATGGGGAATTGGAGCCTGATCTGGTACAGGCTAGCAAACCAGTAGCAGCAGACAGTCCTGCAGCTGTCATGATTCATCTGCACGCTGGGAAAACCAGGCCATGCACTCAGGTCCTACCCCTCTTGTCACCCAAGCTGCCAGCACTAAACACGCAAACACATACTGTACACTGAGACCTTTTCTCACATAGTGCCTACAAATACAAGAACACACACACAATGAATAGTTTTTAAGTGCAATCCACATTCAAGATATGGATGCATTTTTGTTGATGTACATTTTGCACACCACTGTTCAAACCCTAAGTCAGAGGTGCAATTGAGAACAGCCTACATACTTTAACCATGCGTACACCTGTTCCCTCCAAGTGGGTTTGTGTCATGTCTGCTGTATAATCAGAAAAGAGTGCCATTGTCTCAGAGGACATCATGGCCGACTTGACTCCCAATCACAGCAAATGAGCATCCGGCTCCATCAAACTGACAGGCAGATAGCAGACACCTCCATCCAGCCCCAGCAGCTGCCCCATTGGCTCCAACCATGAGGGGCTATTTTGGATGGATGCTGTAGTAAGCACAGGCTTTTGCAGAAGTAGAGCAGTGAGGTTATGAGGAGTGAATCAGAGCCTGTATCAGCCCTCTGCCCATCTGCACATCCCCCAGTGTCATCACAGACACATCCCCCAACACCCCCTCCCTTTTCTCAATCTGATACTACCCCCTCCTCTGCAGATAAGTCAGTACTGTACATAGCTCTTTTGCATCTGTGTCTCTGCCCACATCGGGCGAGATAAGAGATAAAACCTCTGTGTTGAAATGTGCATGTTTGGTATAAACATACGTGTGTGCATTGGAGACAGTGTGCACTTTTACTAAATAAGCAACTCCCCTCTACAGTCCTATCAGGGAGGCAGTTGTCACATATGCACAACAATGCTTCTGGTTAGGCTGCTTTGTTCAGGCAAGGATCGTGTATACAGAAGCCTGTGAACTGCAGCAGCAGACGAGCTAATCAGTAACTTTATGCCTCACTCACTTGCACAAATGCAAAACCTTTGGCTGGTCAGCGCAAGGATTCAGCCATCAGTGACGGGGAACTCTTTAAGCTTAGCTTGGCTTGAAAGCTGCAGAGGCAAAGAGGAGTTTATAAAAAAGTCATCACAGCAGATTCAGCTGAGTAGTCTTAGGTGTTAATCATTCATCGCTCCGATTTTATTCTTAGACACACTGAGAGGCATTAAATATCTTAAACTGTCTATCACTTCAACAGTGAATACATTTTCCCTTATTTCATATTAGAAGAAAATAGCAGGCCACGAAGACAGTCATAGAAAATCTTTGAGTAAAATCCAAGCGGAGAAAAGAAAGACAGAGATAAAGCAGCCTTTTAATTTTATCAGCATACGCCTGTATACATAAGCTGATGTGATCCATTTGGGGAAAGGGAGGGATAAAGTGCTGCAAGAGGTAGTGTCTGTCTGTGGAAAATGGCGTCCATCTGCAGTGTCCACCATTAATCAGCCAAGCAGAGCCAATTACTGGGCTGAGTCCAAGGCAGCATGACCCGCTGAACCCCAAAGCCCAGATATCCATTCACAGCTTTAGGATTGAGCTGTGACCGCCTCTGCCAAAACATTGAAGCAGACAGGGAAAATATAGCGTTCTGAATTAGAGAAAAGAGTCACAAGAAAAAGGGCTGAGCAGAGAGAAAGGTTTTTCTACAGCTCTATAACTGTTTACATTCCTGGCATGGATGAAAAGACAAAGGGGGAAAGGGAGGGGAGGCAGGTCTTGTGATAGGAAGGGAGGACTTGATCCCTGCATTTACAGCTGTTGGAATTTACTCCTGCTTTTCATGAAAATGTCCAAGCGATCCACAAACTCTGTGGACAAACACAGAGATGCATGCTGCTTCCTTGGACACCAGCATAACATGTAAGAAGATAAATAGCCAATGGCTTTTTAGTGTATGTCCGAATATTCAACAGTAGTGTGCACACACAGATTATGAGGGTGTCAAATCAAAGGCCTGAGAGTCGTAAAGTCAGTTCATGAGCTCCATAGTTTGTATCCACTCTTGACAAATTAGCAAGGAGCTTCTGGGAATCTGTCTGCCTAGTCTCCAAAGAGCCTGGCTGACAGACAGGAATGCTGGTGTGCAGTTTTGGAAGGGGGGCTGTACCCGAAGCAGCATAGACGAGGGGACAACACGATGTGAAAGAGGATCAAACTTACATAACCTCCAGTTTGACACATCCGCCGAGTCCTGATGCTCTTGGTGTAACGCAACCCTGGCTATTCCAGATGTGATGTGGGGTGATTTTGGCCTCTGCTTGCAGAAACAAACACGGATAATTTGCGTGGGAGCGCTAGGGTTAAGTGTTAAGTCTTGCCTTGCTGTTGATGATAGGGAGAAAGCGTTTGTGACAGCCCAAACAGAAGCTGTTCCCTATCACAGCACACAAGGATGAGATAGGGAAAACCAGGCACCGAACACAGGAGCTTCTAAAATTATAGCCCCACTCTCAGTGAAAGGCCAGATAGGAGGAAGGGTTGGGGAGTTGACGCTGAGCCGAGCGATGTGCCATAGCCACCATGTTCACAGTCAACATCTCATCTTCCATGTCGATGGTGAGGAGCCTGCCTGAACGCACCGTTAGGAAATGCTCTTTCAGAAGCAAGCGCCGGTTTTGGATCCTAAGGTAACCATGGAGATCTGTGTACCTCGTCAAGCTGGGATGGATGATGTAAAGTGATGTTATTTTAAGCTTGACTTATTTGAAGGAAAGTCAGATGTTTCAGCATATTTGAGGGCTTTTAACATTTCTTTATTTAAGTTTTTCATCTATGGTACTTAAAGAGTACCAGAGGATCTTACAGAAAATGGAAAAGAAAGGAACATAATGGAGTTGTTAGCTTCGTCAGGCCAATTGTATTGAATCTGTGCCCAGTTCTGCCTTGTAGGCTTGAAAAAAGAATCCTACAGACCTAGACTCGCTTTGTTGCCAATGAGCTATTTTATTTAGTGGCCTTAAAAAAACAGTCTGCAACTTAGTTCAGCTAATTTCAAATGAATAGAGTTTTAACAGTCTGGTTAAACTCTGTGAAGTCTCTCTGTTGGCAAAGTTTGACTGTTTAGGACTTTCCGATGCTCTTGATTTTGTTTAGTGGAGTAATCATTGCTTTTTTCCAGGCAGTCATGGGTATGATTTTGAAAGTCTGGAATACTGCCATTGATGGAAAATTTGTCTAACATCAAGTTAGAATGCAGCCATTAGGGATTGAGTAGGAATTGTTCCTGTAGACCGCATTCTAAGTACTGCGAGAGGAGACCACTAATGGGAACCATGCAGTGTTTTCTGTTAAGAGAGGAAACTGTGTGTCTACGCCGAGGAACGTGCGGGCACCAATGTTTATGTGTGCATTTGTACATAACTTATGTGTGCGTGTGTCGGTGTGTGTGAGTGTGTGTGTGTAAGGAAAACTCTGAGCTTCCTAGAGTGTGTGTGTGCATGTGCCTGCACTTGTGTGAAGTGTGTTCTCAGAGGGCTTTTGCAGGACCATAGCAGCGGTTTGGCCTCTGTAGCATCTTAAAAACTGAGGCAGTCTGAATAGCCTTGCTGGAGGATGAGTCATTGTGGATTAAGTTAAAGCAGTGCTTCAGCGAGTCTGTGGAACAGGGGTGGCTCATTGTGTCTGCGTGCATTAATATAGGGGGTGTTTAAATGAGTACATGTGTGTGTCCATGAGATTGCCATGCAAAGCAGAACATTCTATTGGTAGTAGATAATATGCAACAGGATCCAATTGGTTGGCTGGTTTTATTGCATTCATTGTATCTCTTGCTGAGCTGTTCCAAGTGCTATCAGTGCAATCAAAAGGATCTTTATTAGCAACACGATTAGCAAATTATTTTATGGTTAATCATTGTGTTCTGCTGGTGAGTGATCCTGTGGACAAATCATTTCAATGTTCTATTTAAAATAACTTTTTTTAAAATGTCTTCAAAAGAGATTTGCAGGATGAAAGCTTGATACTGCCTAAACTAAATGTACTTGACATTTTGGGATCATACATAATATAAACCAGTAGAAGATTGCTCTTCTTGGAAACAGCCTCTGCGTACCCCTCTGCTTATGCTCTTTCTCTTTCAGTTTTGGTCATATCTCTCTCTCTCTGCCCACCCCTTCTATGCTATTTGTCCTGCCCTTCACCCTGACACTGTCTCTCATTGTCAGGGAGCCAAGGAAGGTGTTGCTGCACAAGGGCTCCACAGGCCTGGGCTTCAACATCGTTGGAGGAGAGGATGGAGAAGGCATCTTCGTCTCCTTTATCCTGGCAGGAGGGCCAGCTGACCTTAGTGGCGAGCTGAGGAGGGGCGACCGGATTCTCTCGGTCAGTTTCTCATCGTGAAGCTCTCTGTCTGTCTCTTTAACTACTGTTACAAGTTTCAGGCAATTGTTTGAGATTTTCAGCTTACTTCTGTTTTCACTTAAGATATCAGAATTGAGGTGGTCTAGTGCCGGTAAACATAAGTCCTGCTGAAATGTCCTTAAGCAAGACAACACTGAGTGAGCTTAGCTGTGCTTTCCCCGACGAGAATTAAAGTATCTGATAGATTATACATTCAAAACCTCTCACTTGTATTTTGTAATTCTTAACCTATTCAGAGCCCAGTGTTGTTATAAATACATTTGCCTGATTTATTTATTTCATTGCTGCCACCTTTCTAGAAATACATTGACATATTATATAAAAAGGATATGTTATCAAATTCAAGGGTGAAATAATGTCTTTGGTTGGGAAACAGTGCTTCCTTCTGTAACAGTTATCAAAGGTCAGTGGTTTTGTGTTTCGGTAAAAGTCATATAATCTTAATACATACTTTAGTGGCCATATTTTTCTACCTCTACACCACAAGGCTGATCTTATCTCAACAGGCTGAAGTGAAACCGTCCAGCTAGATTTGTTTCATCTACATAGTTACATAATTCAACAAATGGCACAGCTTTAGGATCTATTCTGTTTTTTTCTTTTTTACAAAAGAGGGTCTGTTTGCCTGGTTTGTTGCAGGTGAATGGAGTGAATCTAAGGAATGCCACACATGAGCAGGCGGCTGCAGCACTGAAGAGAGCTGGACAGACTGTCACCATCATAGCTCAGTACAGGCCCGAAGGTGAGGTCATACTGTCTTGTTTCACACATGAATACTTGACAATATTGTGCAAACTTGAGCTTAAAGGGTTTTGATGGGATGCATTGGACAGAATCATTATCAAATAATCATAAACTAATTGTTTTCTATAAGTATTCTTGAGTCAGATAAGACTGCTTGGTATAGAAGTTTTCTGGACAAACATACTTATGTTATGGTAATGTGATTAAACACAATCTTATTAGAGTGTGATTACAGTAAATTTGAAAAATGAATTTCTTTGAACTAGATTTTAAAACAAGGTTTATCTACAAGATAGGGTCACAAAATTAGCTAATAATGCAGGACACACCATAGTTGACATTGTACACTTTTTGTTCTCAAGGCATATTGAAGTAACACTATGCTAAATTTATACATCTAAATGTCAACCGTGGCTTTGGAGAGAACTTTCTAAAACTGCCCAAATTATGTCATGGGGATTACTTCAATTTAGGCTTAGGGGCTTTACATTTGTAAAAGACAAAAACTAAAGCCATTAGATTTAAAAAGTTTCCTTTAGTGTGAAAGTCAGTAGTGCTCTTGATTTTGACACAATCCATCTTTAACGAGTATTTTTACTGCTCTACAAAACACATGTCATGTATTGTTTGTTTAATTCATAAAAAAGTGGAAAAACTATTTAGTGAGTCATGCTGTAGTTTTAAGTGGTTGCCTGGCAACCTCCTGTTGAGGTCAAGACTCCAGGAAATGGTCTGGCAGATACAAGGGAGTTTTGTTATTTATTTGTAGAAATTGACAATACTGCAAGACAAAGTGTGCTAGCTTAAAAGGCACTAATACTCAGGTTGAGTCAGGCTAGCGCCTAGTTTTTGTGCTACGCTAAGCTAACAAGCTGCTGGTCATAGCACCATTCATCTTGTGGGTCGGTATCATTATTGTTCAGCACTAGGCCAGAAATCAAATATACGCACATATCCCGAAATATATACCATGTATTTAAAAATACCGTGGACATTTCAGCAACAGTTGTCAAGTCTGTATGGAGGCTGTCAATCAAGTGTTTCTGGAGCTTACTGGCTCACACAAGGCAATAAATAGCTCGGTGTATCTTTGTTCCTGTGATTTAGACCATGTTTAACCCGATTCTCAACAACTTAAAAAGTGCGGTATTAAACTCGCTGAGATACCCAATCGTAATGGTAGCCGCGAACAACCACATCTACCTGGTGGGTGCGTGATAACTTCTTACATTCATTTGAATGAAGTGTCTGTAAATGAGGGCAGAGCTCATGACAGACTCGCGTTAGGAAGTATTCAGGTTCAGGGGCGGCACTTGTGTTAGCAGGCTGGAGTGTTTAGCCAACTACAAGGCGGGCAAACCAACCGCTGCCGTCCTTCCCTGTTCAAACTTGGAGCTCCTGTTCGCTGACACAAACCCGGACGGCGATGGAAAGAGGGAACTAAACCGATGAGTGCAGAGCTCTACTTCCTTTACGACGTTAGAGGGAAGTTTGAAAGGGTTTAAACTAAAGGGGGAAAGCGAACAAAAAAAAAACAACCCTTCAACTTTCATCCGTCTACCAGCCTGTGTGGATGGGGGATGGGCTTGAATACAACAGCAGCAGCAGCAGAGCAGAAGCCGCATGAACTCCCCAATGGCTGGATGAAGAAACTACCGGCGGCGACAGCGAAATAAAAGCCACAGTTTCATTTAATTTTGAGGTGAGTCGAGAGGGAAATATTGTAGAAAATACTGACACGGTGAAACAGGAACAAACCACGTGAGTCTTTATATTGTAGAACAGGTTTATCTTGACTGCTACTGTACCGAGGCAGTGTGTTGCTCTTCATTGCTTTAACCTGTAGTATCAGGACAGCATAAATAGTGTATGCTCTCTTGTGTCTGAGCTGCTGAAAAACAAATATTTAACCTTCTCCGAGGGGCGAAGCGGACACGGACACGGATTTAAAACATAGCTCTCTTAAATAGCTGTTGAAATTAATGGTAAGTTACACTCATGTAATAATGTCACCTCCACTGTCGTAAATACAACCACCTCTGTGGTAAATCCCCGCCATTACCTGAAATCTCCACTTGTTTGTTGTTGTTAATTTTATTATAAACGTACTCCAGGACTGTTGATTAAGCTTTATGTTGTAATATGCAACAGGATTTATTCAGCTGCTGTAAAGTACTCCTTTACGATTCTTATGCAACCTAAACTAAGGTGGGGACACAAAGGTGTGGTCAAACAGGTGTGTGTCATTTTGGTGTTGGTTGTTTTTAATAGTGACCCAAGGCATGAACTCACCTTTTTTACATTTACAGTATGTCAGCATGTCACTGCCACTCCAGACTTTGGACATACTACGCTATGACCACAAGTCAGTTTTCCTGCTGACTAAAGCAGAATTCAGGCTAGCCTCTGGGTTATTTTCTTATTTAAACAGTTTATTTTAAAAACAGCACAAATCCCAAAACTTAAGTTAGGTTATGCAGCACAGCAACTTTGACAGTTGCATTTTTCTCAGTGTTTTGTAAGTCTTTGCGTGTGTGCTTGAGCATGTTGCAGTAATGTTATAACAACAATGGGAAGGATATTGTGAGCTTTAGATCTAGGCTGAGCTCTCAGGTTGGACTATGACAGGAATGTGAAGGGGCATAAGTTGTAGCATGCTCTCATTCCATATTCCTTCTCTTTCAATAAAACTCAAGCCTTAGATGTCCAAGAACTCTGCGGGGTCAATGAAAGTAAAATGAAACTGGATCAGTAGATTGGCAGAGAGCTATGCTAACAAAACCACAGGCCGATATCAAAGCTAACGATATGTTTTCCTTATGCTACAAAATGCTGAGAATAATGCTTCATTCTTGTCCATGCCAGTTAATGTTGTCTCGCATGCCGGCCCAATCAGGCAGAATCTTGAACAATGATGTTGGTAGTTGAATGGAACCTTTGTTTGCTATACCAAACCATGGCTTGAGCGCCTTTGTTAACCCAGTGAAGGACAGCTATCTGTTTGTGCACAATGCTTAACTACCCTGAACACACACAAGTCAAGTACTGGCAAATGATTGACTTCCTGCGTCCCCTCTGGTGACCTGAGATCTGTTGCCAGTAATTCCACTGGCATCCTAAAGCGGTGTGTGACATGTTGCCTGTTTGAGTGTGGAGCACAGGAACCCCTAGTAGACTGTACAAATACAGTCTCTCAGGTTAAGGAGGTAATGGGCTAACACTAGTTTATGCAGAGCAAACAGCCTTGAGTGTGTCCTCAGGAGCAGAGGTTGGGACCCAAGTGACTATGGACCTTCAGTGGAAAGCCAGCACTGGAGACTTTGAGAAGCCAGACAGAACACATGCTACTGCTGACAAAGGACCCCCCTTAATCTCAGAGGCTAACTCAAGCATCTTAAACTAACATTCAGCTCAAAGAAATGGAAGTCAGGAGTGTATATCCACACGCTGCCCGCCATCAAGCAGTGTAATTACACCAAAAATTTTGCATGTAGGAAATGGGAGGAGGACCTTGGAGGAAATGTTAAATTTGGGTTGCCCTAACTCACACAAGTGTCTGTTACAGAAGTTTTTAGAAATTTTTATCCTGTTGTATATTATCAAGGAGGTGGTGTGTGTCTTCACTGGCTCTTCTCTCTTTGAGAACATAACACACTCTCACATTACAAGTACATGCCTGCTGTGTTGCATAACTGGATCAAAAGAGAAGTGACCATCCCCCAAAATAAAAAAGCTGTGTGCTTAATGAGGACATGCAGTGTGAGTGAGAGATACAGAATAGACCCAGTTTCCATAAACTGTCTTCTTCCTGTGGGTCACTCCTAAAAATATAGCCCAACTCTTGTGTATTAAGAGCTTCAAGGGACTGAGTCTTACCATTAATGTTTGTGGACTGCCAGCATTTTAACAGCGGGGTTGTAAGTAGGATGTCGATGAATAATTGATGTCTGATTGATCACTGTAAAGAACTGGACTGGTTAAGAATGTATTATTCAACATTGCACATATGAGTCATTGTTAACCAGGTAGATGTTATTTTCTCACAACCACTAACACTATGAGTGCCATCAGATACTTTGGCTAGCCTTATATAAATATCTGCTGTTGTAGGCTAAAGCTCTTTTCTTTGCTATAAGAACAAGTTAAGATTTGAGTTTCCTGCATATTGATCTAATTCATGTTCTGTCCAGCACAAATGACAGGGTGTGTCGATTAAGTTTTATCTTATCAGTTATCCTTGGCCAATAACTGTGCAGAGTGCAAGCAAGAGCACTGATTTTGAGTGATGGCCCTACCTTTTAATGTTAATTTAACTGACAAAAGATTTAGTTTATATTGTTGTTGAGTTTAATACTGAATTTGCTTATGCTCTTTTGCCGACTAAGACCACGTCAACTTAAAAACATTTAGAGCTTTTATTTTAGAAGATGACAGGAAGTGAGAGAAAGATGTAGATTGATATGCAGCAAAGGCCTCTGGTTGGATGCACACCATGAAAAGAGCAGTTCAAGATCATTGCCTTAACCCCTACTTTACCATGGCACACTGTTTTAGGGATCTTAAATCATTAATCAGCTCCTGATCATTAATGGAAGTTTGGAAAATTACTTAAACTTGCATTCATACAGAGGACCAAAAGCTACTTTTACAATTAGTATTTTGACGTATTAGGAATATAATTCTTTTTTCTGTGTGACAGATATGTTGTTCCTTTGCTGTTTCTAATCATTTGACTATAAATTTAACTGAACTGAACTTAAGTGAGAAATTTCTAAAGGAAGTGAGTGTAATTCAGTCAGTATGTTTTGAAAAATTGACAGCATGTTTACCTACTTGCAAAAATATGGTGATATACATATATCATTTGCCTCTATTCTAATGTAATCATTGTTAACAAGACATGGTAATATGATTAAGCTTATGATTCCCACTCCACGCCTCCAGAGGGAAAAATCCAATCGTAGCGCAGGTCTTTTTCCTGCTCCTCTTGAATGTCCACTGTATTTAGATGAATCACTGCAACGATAGGAATGTGAACAAGCAAAGTATTAAGCTCTACCACCTGTGCTTCCCTGAGTACTATCTTTCCAGCAGAGCTCTCAGTCAGCCTTTCAGGTTGGTGGTATTATGAAGCAGGGCATTAAGACTGCACTCTCTATTTAGCTGCTCTTTGTCTTTTTCCTCAACCCCTCCTTTCCCAAGCTGCCACTCTCCTGTGTCTCCTGTGCCTGAGAGCCAAGTGGACTAGTCTGAATGGCTGTTTCCACATGTGATGTCCCTGTCCTAAGGAGTGTTAGGACGTTGCTCTTGGTTACAAGCAGTCAGGCGGTGTCTGATTACCTCACCTTGTGGAGTCACTCTGTTGTATTGTTAACAATTTGAGTAGAGACCAGGGTGGAGAACTTGGGGCAAGTTCTGTGTTTGCTTTGAATCCTCTTTGGGTTTCAGCAGGGGGTTAGAGTTCAGCAACCCAAAGCTTGTTTTTGCACCTGCCCAGAATTTTTTGGGGGGGCATGGACTAACTTCAACAAAATCGTCTCTGTAGGCATTGGTGATTGTTTTTCAATTCTACTCTTAGGCTTGTTTTACAGAATTTAGACTTTGATCTCTTGGAGTTCACGTAATAGGAAGTGTCGCCAACTATGGGCGATAAAGCTGATAAGGCCAGGGTAGGAGTCAATCCCTAAAGGCATGGCAGTAAAAGAATGATAGACCACATAAATGATGACAATATTTCCTCATACTTGTTCTTTTATGGGCTAATTGTGATCAAGATGTAGATATGTTGTATCATTACAGCAGTAGTGGAAATTATCATATCCCAGTAACAATGTGATTCTAATTTTATACAACTGAATTCCTGGGCACATCTGTGCAAAATGAAGCAAAATCACCAGTTAATTTTAACTGCAATTACTTCTCTTTCATTAGTTCTGTATAAAATTGTCAAAACATTTAGAAACACAATTAAATTGGTTGCTCACAATGCTGTTTTTTGTGCTCCATGCGCCTCCTTTGTGTGACCACATGAGCAACCCAGCCTTCTTGTTTTTCTAGCTGCATCTGCTGGTCTGTTTATCTGTCCATGTGCTGTGTGTGGTGGCCTAGCTTGTTCCAGCAGCCTGGGCACAAAGCACGCTGTGCACGGCGTGCTAATGAGAGCATTCTTAATGAGGAGGTCCAGGTGGATTCATCTATCATCTCTTGGCTCTTGAGCAGCAACTGGATTTACACACCTATGACAAATGGTCATGCATTGGAAATTATTGGAGGCCTTCCCTTTTTTAACCACACTAAAGAGCCCATGTTGAACTTAATTAATTTGTGTAATTAATTACCTGACATGAGACATTACTGGATGTGTAAGGCAGATCTGTGATAAACCATCTGTTCCTAGGGTCATTAATCAGCCTAAGGATTCGCTGAACCTTTCCTCTATTCACTTGCAGGGCTGACTAAGGCAGAGATTTCAAACAATTTTCCTGTGAAATAAGAGCAGGATCCGGCAACCTTTTTTTGGCTTCTTTATTTGACATGTTCAATACCTCGTTGACCTTGCGTGTATTAAATTTACAGATCAAAGGGGTAGTATACACTCAAGGACCTATTTTTAGGTTTTTAGTGACACAGATTGTTTGTTTTTTTTTCCGTTGCAGAGTATAGTCGCTTTGAGTCCAAGATTCACGACCTTAGGGAGCAGATGATGAATAGCAGCATGAGCTCAGGATCAGGCTCCCTGCGCACCAGTGAGAAACGTTCACTCTACGTCAGGTAAGGCTGGAGCACACACACATGCTTGCAGTCACAGCATCAAATAATATGATCTGTAGCCAAAATAGCCGCTCTGTATAATAAACTTAAACCTGCCTGTGGGGGGAGAAAAAAGCCTAAAAGCACATGTTGTTAAAATCATCCACACTGTCAGAGTGCACCAGCATGACATATATTGCATTGATCACATGATAAAACCTAATACCTCCACACAAACCTATTGGTAGCATAGCATTTAATTTAGGGCACTGAGTTGATACTTTCCATCACCATCAAAAAAGTGAATAGACTGATACTCCCTGTTGTTGTTTCAGTGCCTCGTATGACATTGACTCTTTGTGTAACATAAATAGACTCTAGGGCTTGTTGAAGTGACCTGTGTTATGACACTTTGGGCCAGTTGCCAAACTGGATGGAGGCTCATTTAGGAATTAAAACAGGTGGCATCCTTCTGCTCGCATAAATGGAGCGAGTCACAAAGGACTCACAGGGGTCAAGGTGAAAGGACTGTATGATGTAACACCATAGTCAAAGTGCTTCACCATATTTCTACTGAAGCACTAGTGTGCCTCATTAAACCTAAGCCAAATAGCTGCCTCACTAGATTGAGTTAACTTCAGTTCAGTAGCAATGGGCCTTATTCTAATATATCAAACATATGTAGCTGTTATCTCATTGGTTGGCCGCTATGGAAAGAGTGTTTACCTGCCTGACTCATGCTTCTCTTATATACTAGCTCCTATGAGGCATGCAGAGCCTAGCCTGCTCCTGTGCGGGTGACTAAGCCCACAGTTATGTTGGAAAAGCTGTCTTATTAGCCGGCTGATGCAGGAGCTGCCATGTCCTCCCAGCCGAGCCTCAGGAATGTGGAGGCGTTAAGCCTGTAAGGTGTTTTTAAAAAAAAAAAAAAAAAGAGGAGAAAAAAAACAGTGTCACATGTGCTCACACACTCTGAAACTAAGAAATGCCATGTAAGTATATTAAGTTGCCATACCATGGTTAAGGTTTTGATTTGACTATCACTTAAAAACCTACATGAAAAGTGCACTTGTTTCCCAATAAAGCTACAGGAGCAGATAAGCTTCTCTGAGATTGCGTCAGAACAGTTTTAAAAGTACTATTTACTTAATGCCAGCTGCAGTTTTAGCTGTCAAGAATACCACAGTAAAAATTGTTACTTAGGTAAGGAAATGTATGTTTTGGTTACTACATGTCTTCAACTGACCAACGGTGTGTGGCCTGTAGATATAGGCTTGTAGGTCAAGCTTAGTTTAAACTCGTAAAGCAGGTTTTACTACCTCTTAGAAATGACTGTGCGTTTACTTGTCAGACAAGATAGTGACGCACTCAGGCAGACAATAAACAGTAAATGTTTGTGGTGCAAAGTATGTGGCAACAACATTTGGAAATGTCAAGTTGAAGCACATAAATGGCATTCTTCAAAGGGGACCTGTAATGCCTATTTCCAGATGTATATTTGTATTCTGCATCCTCACTGTAGGAGATTTGTCTGATTCACAAATCAAATTTGATTGTAGAACTGGCCCCTTATGCATCCTGTCACTTTATCCTCTGTTGGAAACAAGCCATTAAATCTCCTCCTCCTTAAAAGCTCACTTTCTTCTGATTGGTCAACTTACAGGGGCCTACCTGAGTGGAATCACCCAGTGTTTCTGAGCACTGCTTCAGCCTCTCATTAGTGTACTAGGCAGCATAGTATTATGATATTATTATGTTAATGTGAGGCTGGGCAATAGAATGTCAATAATTAAATTTTATTGTTTTTCAGCATTGGATGTTGCAGCTAGGGCTGGGCTTTACGTACTACTGTTCAAAAAGTCAACTTCATAACTCATTCACTGACTTTGGTTCATTTAGATCATATTTTATGAACAAATTAAATAAGTAGCTGAGTTAGCCCTATAGCTTGTGTTGTTGGCTGACAGTGCTGGAGGCTTCTCCATTGGAGGAGGTTTTTTAGCTTTTGCATCAAGTAATAATGTGCCTGGAGCTAATGACAAATAAAAAACGCTGACAACAACATGTCACTGAAAGTGGTAAATAAAGATGTTAGAAAACTAGCATGAAGATAGTCTGAAGCCTTAGCATTTTGCTATCAGGGATTACTTTTACATATATTCACCTAATTATTTGACACTTTTGCCATGTTTTAATATCTATATTTTACATTGTATGATTGACAGAAAATATGGAAAAGCATAATAGAACCCCTTTTATATACATGTGGGAGAGAAGATGCTGTTCCAATTGAACACTAGAATGCAATTAGTAACATTAGCATATTTAATAATGTTACCGTAATTTCCATACATTATTCTATATGCAAGGGAAGTAAAGGATTAGTAAAACAACAAAGAGCATTAATGTCATGGAGGAAATATAAAGCTGCCATTTTGTGCCAGGTGCGGACATTTGATCTTTATGCATGTGGAAACTTAACGCACAGGTTCGAGATAAAAGGAAGGAGGTAAACAAAGCTTTTGTTTCTTTGTAGAGCTTTGTTTGACTATGATCGAACGAGGGACAGCTGCCTCCCCAGCCAAGGACTTAGCTTCTCTTATGGAGATATCCTCCATGTCATAAATGCGTCTGACGACGAGTGGTGGCAGGCGAGGCTGGTCACACCACATGGAGAGAGTGAGCAGATTGGGGTCATTCCAAGCAAGAAAAGGTACACTTACTCTTCATTTGCAGGTGTGCTAATGTGACTACTGCCATTCATACTCAGCCTTAACTAATTTCTTTTTGTTTCCTCCCTCAGAGTGGAGAAGAAGGAGCGGGCCAGGTTAAAAACAGTCAAGTTTCATGCCAGGACAGGCATGATTGAGTCTAACAGGGTAAGTGTAGAGGGCCAGCTGCTCCCTGCCCTGGTGCCAGAGAGGCTGTCCTCAGAGCTGCTGCTGGGCTCCCAGGGAGATGGCCTACTTCCCCCCCTGTGTGTGGGAAAGAGCCTTGCACCTGCTCACTGAAGCGAGCACAAAAAGCTCTCATATTACTGTATAGATTACACAGAAGCTCTGTGGAGATGAGAAGTGTCTGTGACCTCCACAGCTTGTGCACTCAGTAATATTAAGAAATGTGCACTTACAAAATGTCTGCACATTTGGCAGAGCTTGATCTGTCAAGTGTAATTTGCAAAGTATAAGCAAGCTGTAATGTTGTGTATCTGTAATGCACACAGATTCAATGTAATGAAAATGGACATGCTTAGTCAGTAAACAGAAGCCTGTTTCCTACACATTAATGTGCCATTCATTTTCACCCATTACTTGCTTCTTATTTTCATTATTTGATGTGCGTTGTTTGTTTACATTTCATTTGTTGCTGTTTTTGTTTTGTTTTTTTGCATGGGTGTTGAGTACCTTCATTGAAACCCATTCTGTTTTTGTTTTCACCCTCTCATTGCCCCCCTCCCTGCCTTCTCACCCACACGCAGCCAGTCAAAGTAAAGCGCAAAAAAAGCTTCAACCTCTCACGCAGGTTCCCGTTTTACAAGAGCAAGGAGAATATTGTGCAGGACATGGTGGAGTCTGAACGTGAGTACCAGCTGTGTGATCCAGGGGGTGGGGTGTGGTTTGTTTTCCGTCCTTTCTCCTTCATGCTTCAGTTCTGTCTCTCAACTTTCATCTTTCCACCCCCCCTTTTCAGGGATGGTTTGTGTTAAGGCACCACTCTCATCCCTTTCTCACCGTCCCAGAGAGATGCCCCACATGCCAAGCCGGCATCAGGCTGGAGATGTGGGGTTCTCTCTGGTGTGTCTGTGCATCTGTCTATGGGCTCCAGAAGAGTGTCCAGCTGTGTGTGCTGCCAGCTGTGTGTGTGGAGCAGGTTCTTGGCTGCAATAACACACAGAGCGTCTAACACTGTGATGCTACTCCTTGTACAAGTCCTGATCAATTCTCCAGTCAGTCACTGACCCACAACAAGGAGAATCTCATTAACTGGACTGAAGCTTTAACACTTAACAGGTCAAAATCCCATTTTAATGGGATTGGGCTTGTGTAATTGAAAGGCTGTGGCTTACTATGAACAAAGTGGGGCTCAGACTTAATGAGTACAGCACAGTGCCATGTGTCAGTGGGCCTGGCAAGCACTGCACAACTCTCCTCTCCCTTTCTGCCCCAACTCTCACTAACCTCTTCTTCCTTCTGTCTGCTCTCTTCTCTTGGTTTCTGCTCTCACCTGTCGGGACACCTAGGACTTCCCAGGGTTAAGCGATGACTTTTATGGATCAAAGAGTTTGAGTAAGTGTGTGGTTGTACTGTGTCAAGCAGCTGTCCCCTGAGCTCAGAGAAAAATGCTTTGTCACTGCAGACCCAGCTGGGAATCTAAAACCACACACATTTATATTGACTGACACACACACACACACACACGCAGACCTATGTGTGTGCTCACACGACACACGCATGCAATCCTACTCAGATTCACAGTACATATAAATATGCATTCCCAAGGGAGGGTGAGTAAGCGTTACTCTTACTCTGCATGTCTCATGGGGTCTTTACTGTAAATGTTTAGCAGAGTTTTGTCAGTTAAGGTCACACAGAGCAGGAATATATCTGTCACCAGAGCAGGCCTGACTGGAAACACTTTTTCCTCCAGTTCCCCCGAGTCAGCCAGCTCCTGCCTCCCACCCATCATACGGCACAACGCCTCTATGTTTTCTTTGTCTTTTCCTTGATATGAGATCCGCTGCCACAGGCACAGATCAGGCAATAGGAAACACTGGCAGGGGAATTGCGGGTCATTTGGGATATTGTCACAGGAAACACTTAATTTCCTATTGCTTGTACCTAAAACCACTTCCCTAATATTGCGAGAGCGTGGCTGCTGCAGCAGACAAGACTTCTGCATTCTTTAAAAACCCCCCTTCCTTTTTTTTTTTTAAAATGGTCTAGACGTTGAGAAACAGATTTCCCTTTTTTCTTAAGACTGTCGAAGTCGGTGGAAAGAATTTTCACCCTTAATAATTTATTTGAATTTAGTTGTGGCTTAAATGTTTTTGTGATTACCTGCAACTCCCCCTCTTGTGCTTTTGCAGAATGCCTGACATCCAATACAAGCGACAGTGAAAGCAGTTCGAGTGAGTCACCTTGATTTCTCATAGACTTTCTGGTTTGTTTTACACTGCCCACATAGATGAATAACATGGTAGATGTCTTCAAATGAACCTGGAAAATGACATCTGCGCATTAATATTCCTCTTGGCTCTTATCAGCCAGAATTATTTATTGTATTTTTATTGAAGATATTAAATATCTGATGTTGTTGTGTGTTATTACAGAGGGACAGGAGGACACAATTCTTTCCTATGAGCCAGTCATTCGACAGGAAAGTGAGTGAATCACCTCTCCACAATTGGGGGAAAAAAACACAAAGCATTAGTCTAATTATGGATGATGTATTTTTACATGTATCCTCGACTGTCTCTTTGTCACTGATGCAGTCCACTACACAAGGCCTGTGATCATTTTGGGTCCAATGAAGGACAGAGTAAATGATGACCTCATCTCCGAGTTTCCCCACAAGTTTGGCTCCTGTGTACCCCGTGAGTTCACAGCAACAAACACACTCAAACAGAACACCAAACAGATGAGCAGTGACAAAAATAAACCTGTTCCATTCTCCTCAGACACAACTCGTCCAAGGCGAGAGAACGAGATGGACGGCCAGGACTACCACTTTGTGGGCTCGCGAGAGCAAATGGAGAAAGACATTCAGGATAATAAATTTATTGAGGCTGGCCAGTTCAACGAGAACCTCTATGGGACAAGCATCTTGTCTGTCAGAACTGTTGCTGAAAGGGTACGCAGTCAGACTCGCGCAACTTTGTAGGATTTAGTAACAAGATGGGGTTTGGTGTATTTGGGGTATAATCAGAGCCACATGAGATTGCCAGCTGTATCAGAAAGTAGATATCTGTAATTACTGTTCCAGAAATTGTTAGTTTGCAGTAGTCATTTATGCAGCAGAAACAGAAACCACAATCAATCTGTCATGAATATTTTGCCTTCTTGTTTGACAAAAATTTAAAAGTTAATTTTATTTTTTTAAACAAAAGTTATCTCTGCCCGCCTACAGGGGAAACACTGCATTCTGGATGTGTCTGGGAATGCCATAAAACGACTGCAGCAAGCACAACTTTATCCGATTGCCATCTTTATTAAACCAAAATCCATTGAAGCCCTAATGTAAGTTTGAGCCTTTTTACTTTCTATAAAATATTGTTTCATGTAACTGTTCTTGTGAAACTAACTAGGTGCTTTCTTTCAGGGAAATGAATAAGAGGCAGACGTACGAGCAGGCCAATAAAGTCTTTGACAAGGCAGTGAAGCTGGAGCAAGACTTCGGGGAGTATTTCACAGGTTGGTCTTACTGCCCTTTTGATTTTAGGTTACTAATAAATAAAGTTACAATTTGGGCTGTAGCTTATCATTTTTTAAATTGTAGAATAATCAGTCACTTGTTTTTTGAATTGTTTGGTAAGTGCAAGTGGTCCTAACGCCAAAGTTACATCTTTAAATCACCTCCTCTGTATGACCAACAGTCTGAGGGTATGCAGTTAATACTGTCCATCTATCACAGACAATATAAGCCTCAAAACCTTTCAACATAAAAAATGTTTGAAGATATTTAGCATATTTACTTGACTCATATATGACTTACACCAATTACTAGATAATCTCTCACGAATTAAGTTGCAATAGGTTTTCTGTCGATCAGCTCTGATCGATTTTATTTTGTTACAGCCATGGAGGAGGCATATTTGATTTTGTTTTTAGAGAGACAATTGGTTAATCCTTACATTTAAACAGATGTAACTGGCAAATTTTCAACATTTATGCCCAAATTGTTGCAGATAAATGACCTCTCGATTTGATAAGGGACCTATTGTTTCAACCCTGATATGATGCAACCATTAAACTATATCTACCTCTGTGTTTGTCTCCAGCTATTGTACAGGGTGACTCACTAGAGGAGATCTACAACAAAATCAAGCTAATCATCGAGGAGCAGTCTGGTCCCTACATCTGGATCCCCTCCTCAGAGAAGCTCTGAGCTCCCTGCCGTCCCCTCTGCATCGGTGCAGAGCTCCCCTCCTGCCTCCCAGAGATCCTTCCCGAGCCCAAATAGCCCCCCTCCTCACCTCCTTTTTGCAGATATGTTTCATATCAAGTTTTAGTGTCATCATTATGTTACTCTCTAAATGAAAAAGAAGTCTTATCACCATTACTGTGACTGTGCACACCCCTGCATGAGTTTCTCAACAAATCCATTCAAGACTGGAAATGCCATTCCAAAGGATTCTGTCAAATGAAAACAAAAGGGAAAAGGAAAAAATCCTTTTGTGAACTGGGACTGATTGAAGATCAGAATGTTTTACAGAAATCTGGAGAGAGGAGTTGGGATTAAAAAAAGAAGTTGCAGGGAAACAGAGACAAATCATACCAAGTTGGAACACTTTGTAAATGTTCATCAAATCACATTTAAAAAGACACGTGAGATGAGAAGTAAAGACCAATTAACTTTTTTTTTTTTTTTTCTAAAGAGACTGGATAAAATCGAGCCCTGCTGATGGTACTGTTCAAGGAGTCATCTCTCTTGTTTATAATGACTGAGGAAATTAGTGGAGCCTACAAACTGGTGATCTATTTATCACAAACCAGCTTGCTGTTTGGTCGTTTGCCAGTTGTCTGTGCTGCAGCTGATA
Source organism: Acanthurus tractus (assembly GCA_029783725.1). Lineage (NCBI taxonomy): Eukaryota > Metazoa > Chordata > Actinopteri > Acanthuriformes > Acanthuridae > Acanthurus > Acanthurus tractus. The sequence goes on along the minus strand of JAQNCA010000032.1, from coordinate 15,428,966 downwards.
AAGACATCTCGGGAGGCAGATCAAGAGGAAGAAATGCGTTGTGAATCTCTACATTTATATTATGAAATCACAAGATAAATGATAAAATCCCACTGAGATTTTAATACATATTAAAAACTACACATTTTACACTTCACTAGAATTGTCAATTTGGAGGGCTGTTAGATTCATGTTATTATTATATTATTTTTTTTCTCTTTGTGGGATTTTTTTGCTTGTGGTTTTTAGCTGCTCTGTGTAAAGGATGGGGGTAGAGACGTGTAACTGGGCTCTCTGCTAAACACCAAACTGCCTTACATCAAATACAAATTCTGTTTTGTGACTACCTGTTGTCTGTTACGGAGGCCGCACACAATTGAAAAGGAAAAGAGAGGAAACTTTCTTATCTTTTCTTCTTTTTTGTGTCCTCCAACTGCCAGGGGGGCTGACTTGAGTGCAATAGATAAAACAGAGGCTGACCTCTGTGGGCGCCTTTTCTCCCCTGTATTTCAACCTTCCATCCTGCGTAGTTAAAGGCATAATATGCAGATATTTCCTTATTATAGATCATAGACTCCTACAGAAGTTATCTCTCTCATTTATCAGTCATGACCCACTAGAAGTCTAGGTGGTGTCTATATCAGCAGAGATGCCGCCTTCTGTTTGGATGATCATATTTTCTTCTATTTTGCTATATTCAGGATGGTTCTGGGTGTCAGTGCTGCTCTCAGCCAATAACAACACTAGGTTGAAGCAGAGCTACCAGGTTACAATGCTGTTGCTTCTTTTATGTCATGAGCTTTAGGTCCGCCTGTTTGTCACACACGCAGGCGAGACAAACAGTGAGAGAATGAGAGTGTTTCCACCAGTTGAATTTACACAAAATCCAGCAAAACGGCACCTTTCTGTAGAGCTGAGCAGAGAGTGATGAACCGTGCTTTACAATGCAAGTAAGAAGTACAGTTTTTATTCTCTGATCCATTGCTTTTTTTCTTGGTAAATATGCTTGTCCTCATTCATCAGTTGGTGTTCGACCACGGCTGCTCTGTGTAGTTGAGCAGTGAAAGAGAGGCCAAGTTTGAAAGTTGTTTTCGCAAACAGTAATGGACATTTGCTGCATATTATGCCTTTAAATAAGAATTGCTATTGGATTACAATTTGGACAGCCAGAGCCTTCTAACTCATGTTGTGCAGCAGACCACCCGATTACACTCTCTGCCTTCCAAGAGGATTCTCTTCTGATTGAAATGGTCACATGGTACTGTCCTATCTGCCGCCATGATGGTGGCCTTAAAACGGGTAGAACAAGACAATAATTGTATTGGATGTCCTAACAATTAAAGAGTCAATATAACCTGTTTTTTGATTGTCCCCCTGTCCCCCTACCAAAAATAACACTAAAGTTGGGTTTGATTAAACCTACATGCTTTGTGTATCTATAAACGTATGATTTTCTTAATGAATCTGTTGTTGGCAGGTGCTGAACCACTGTGCTGAGCTCTTAGTGTGTCTGGGTCGAGCCAGACCAGCTCAGGAATTTTAACGTACAGATACCATTTCTCCTGTGACCGAGAGGCCATGTTTGGGCAATGACACAGAGAGTTCATAGCTGTCAAATGTGAACAAACAAGGTAGTTAGTTAAAGGTGTTTTCAACTAAACCATATAATCGGGCTGTACTATGTGTCTTCTCTTTTTCGTGACTTGAGGAGCTTGTTAAAGGCCATCGGTGTGGTAAAACTTTGCGTTGGCTGCATGGCATCACCAGGAATGAAATGACCTGCTCCACCCTCCCTGCAGATCTTGGCACCGTATTTTAATGAGTGCATGTTGGGAGAGCACGTCTGAAGAAGGAGCTCTGTGGCCCCTGATAGTGAACAGTCTCGCTTTCCTCCTCAGCTTTTTTGACAAGTGCAAAGGGATATTATTCTTCTCAGAGAGCCAGACCCAACAGGAAGTGGTAACCTCAACCTCTGGGTCCCCTGCTCTCTCCCACCCACAGAGAACCTGTACCTGCAGGCATTTTCTGAACAGGTGTGCCCACCTGCCAGGCACCACTGCTAAACCAGCTATCATTACCTGTGTCAAAACCAGAGTTCAGGGAATAACCGAAGGGAACAGAGCCATTTATAAACTGCTTGCAGACTGTTTCATAGGGTGTGGTAGCTGTACAATGTAAATAAGCCCCCAGCAAATCCCCCTCACCTGTGCTTCATGCATGTGTGAATCAAACTGGGACAAACATGTTTTATAGACCACAAATGTCAGGTAAGTAAAGTTTGAGCTACTCTTGAAATATAATTTCCATACAAATGTGCTGTATTGTTGGTATTTCTCTTCAAATGCCTATTGGAAAACTTAAATAGTCAGTTGGGAAGTCAATTCCCTCAAGTAGGGCCTGTCTACATGTGATTTCTTGTGGAACGTGTCTGGGTGTATAGGTTTAAAAAAAATATATTGTAAAATAAAAACTAAAAAGAGATGCAGGCAGAAACCTACACAATATCACAGAAAACCAGGAGCGTTGATCAATACATCATTAGAAGTTTAGAATTGGTCCTCTCTGGTGTTTAGTTGAAATACAGCTGACTGTTAACAATGTGTGTGGTATTCATACCTCAGTCAGCCATGTCAAAGCCCAAAGAACTTGATTTCATTTTACTCTTTCCATTGAGGTTGTGGTATATATCGAGATGGAACCTGAATGCCCATGTGTGTGTATAATTGATGAGGGTCTTTGTTCTGATGAGAGAAATGATGACATATATGCTTTTATTTTTTGGGTGGGGGGGGGTAAAGGTTCTTGTTTGTACTTTTGGGTGATGCTGTTTATGTTATAGCACATCTGTGCAGTAAGTGCTTGCAAACATGAACCCTTTGATTGTACAGTAGTTTCCTTCCTGTCACACTGCAGGTGGTACAGCCTATCAGGACACTTGGCCTCATGGTCTTCCCTGTCCTAGTCATGAGGGAACACAGTCCTGCAACTTTTGTTTGGGTTTTATTTTGGGACTTGACAAGAGTTTATTTGTTTGAAAATAAAATATGTGACTCAGTTATGATTTTGATGTGCTTGTTATTCTGCTTTAAATGACTCAGTGGCTTTGAAAGTAATTAACGCAATTGCACAGATTTTATTTTTTGAAAGATTAGTTGACAGGAAACATGGGGGAAAGAGGCGAGGAAAGTGCAACAAGAGAAAGTCCCAAAACTTAAAACAAATGTTTTAACCAGCAGTCCACTGGGACGCCCAGCAAGGAAACAGATTTAAAACAACAATTTATCCAACTGTAATATTTGATGAACATTTTACCACAACATTTACAGCATCAATAACACTGCTTCAAACTGAGTCAACTTAGATTCACCCTAAGAACGACAGCTGACCCGGCTTGGTTCAGTCATTCCTCCATGATGAGGTTCCTCTTGGCCTTGTCCAACCTGTCCAGGACTTCACTGTAGAGACCAGACATCTGTGGGTACACAGGAAACAGCTGTAAAACCTCAAAAAGGTCTTGGCTCTCAAGGTTTACAGTAAAGGTCTTATACTTAATTCACTATAAGTCCTGAGTGTTTGGGAAGATGATTCAAACTCTATCATGCTCCTCTGATACAACCACCCGAGTCTGCTTCATCCCCTCCCGTCCTCTCCATCAGATCTGTACCTGTTTCTCGTAGCTCTCCTGCAGGGACCCCAGGTGGCGGACGAAGCTCATGGCGAGGCCACACCACCTCTCAGCCTCGGGGTACTGAGCCAGGCTGTACAGCAGTATCCCTGCGTTCCAAGCGCGAGTCAGCAACCAGAGGGTTTCCATCTGTGGGAAGTCGTCCGGCTACAGAGAAGAGCAGGAAGATGTTCAAAAGGCCTTTCAACGGAGGCCACCTGGGTAACTCACTTGATTGAAGTAAGTGAAGTATGGAAGGAAATCTGTTTTTTTTGTTGTTTTTTTTGGTTGGTAAAGCCTCTGAGTAACTTTCATCCAGTCCTATTCTACTGTTTGTTAACCTTTACTAATGCTTAGGAGTTTAAACAGACCGTAAACAAACTCGAAGGTCTATCATTTCTCGAGTTTTATTAGTTTTTCAAAACACTTTAATCTCAGGCTTTCACTTTGATCCAAAGAATTCCACAGCTTTCGAGTAATAACTCAATATGAAAGGGGAAATATGCGCTGCCTCTAAGGCATCGTAATGTCTCAATAATTTGATGCCTCTTTCAGAGCTGCAGCTCACCGGCAGTGTGATGACTTGTACTGCACATTAACATTCAAATTGGCAGGAAGGGGGTGGTGAATGGAAGCATCTGCTAATTGAAGTGTGGCTGAAAGCCCATTGATAAAAAAGAAGCTTCTAGAACAGCATGCCGGCATGGAGTGGAGGAGAGGGGGTTAATTATATAGCAGGGAGAAGATCTGTTTGAGGGAACAGGAGGTGGGAGCCGAGGGATGGCGGTGTGTGATTGGTGCTGACTCACTGCGGCTGCAATGATGGACAGGGCCTCCTCATAGTAGTCCCATACCTCCTCAAGCACATGGGCCTCCACCTCCGATACGCCACTCGGGAGGGACAGCTTGATCAGGCTGTGAACGCATTTGCTAAAACAGGGACAAAAAAAAAAAAAAAAAAGAAAGAAATCAGTCATTCACTGAGAATGATGGTTAATGAAATGTCAATGATATTTTCACGCAGAGAGGTGATGGGTATGCCTGCAGCGGGTCAGGTCAGCCTGTGGTTGTTTCTTATGCAGAGAGAGAGCAACCCTCAAGGCCTTCTTACACAGCAGAGGGAAGTGGGCTGGAGGCTCCATGGCTAAGGCTACATACAGGGAAAAAAAACAGCGTACTACAAATACTAGAACATGTTTTCCTCTTAAGGCATTACCAGCAGAGATATTATTAACAACACAGTAAGGTTGTTTTTTTTTACCTGCAATAGTTTCTAGCACTTTAACTTCAACATTTTCAAGCTCCAACACAGACTCGAGTACAGTCTCAACCTTGGGGTCATTCAGTTTAGCACGAGCTTCAAATTCATAGAGCAGCAGCAGTGTATCTGTTGGGTCTATTGGGAAGTTTCCTGTAAGTACATGTTGAGAGTACTTTTCATCAGCTCCTTTCTGAGTCATGTTAAAACATGCAAATAAACATGGCTGTTATTTGAATAGGATAGCTGAACAAGATACCTGATGCTTTCAGGGTTTTCCAGACCTCCCAGCAGATCTGAATGTGCTCCAGAGCCTGAGTGAGCTCCTCAGTCTGTGAAAAAGACAAAAACAGAAACTAAGCATTTTGGACTCATCATCGCCATCTAGTGTTCACTTTCCCTTCAAAGGCAGAAGGATTAAAATGAAACACCTACGCCAGCACCAGTAATGTGGTTAGTCACCTCTCTTCTCCACTGGACTTGGTAAATTTCCATCCATGTGGATGGAGAGCGTGCTAAATGTAGAAGATAGGCAGAGGGAGTGGGTGGCACACCTGGTCAGAGAAAGGAGACTTCCTGCAGAGCTCGAGAGAGGCAGCAGCAGCCATGAGCAGACATGTCTTCTGGCCCATGAGCAGCGTACGATCCAGGGGGCACAGCTGGGACAACTACAGATGAAAGCACATGTATGACAGAGAACAAATGTGTAAAAGTCTTGTGATTTTGAAGGTGATTTTGAGAGGACAAACTGGAATATTTCTGGTATGGAAATATTGGAAAACAACATATTTACTCTCATATTTCCACAGCTTCCCTGACATAAAGTAGTTAATCTCAATTTGTCTAAAACATTTATTCAAGCTCCAAAAGCATAAGCTTGTTACTTTGAAGGACTGTTCTTAGGCATGAATATATGTCCTTAAAGACACAATATGTAATTTCAGCTTCTGGAGGGGTCTAAATTTGAAAAAAAGAAGGCAAAAGATGCAGATTCATGTTGTCATGAAGTAGTGAAGGGACATAATGTATTCTGTATTATGTCTGCATCATACTTTACCAACTTCTTTCCTCAGTCAACTTCTCATGGAGGAATAAAGGTTGAAAATCCATGTGCAATCATAGGTATTTGGGTCAATATGATGTCACTTGCCTGGTAAGAGAGCACAAAGAAATCCCTCATCCTGTCAGGGCAGCTCTCACACTGCAGAGCTGAGTTCCAAGCTGTGAAACACACACACATGCATGCCCACACAACACATATAGAGAAGATGAAGGTGCTGCAAGATATTAAGTGATAGCATACCAGGTCTGATTGAAGTGACAAGGAGAGAAAGAGTTTTAGTACCAATCTTCCTGAACCAGTTAGCTTCTTCTGTGCGTTGCTCTACAGTCATGCAAGACTGGTGTGAAACTTTCTGCAGAGCTGCAGTGATGGCAAACAAAACATTTGTGGGTTATGATGCACAGCAGATGCTGTAGCTAAGACTTTACTTTCCAAAATGCAATGTAACCACTGATGCATTTGTACTCACCCATTTTAAGATATGGCAGCAGGACATCCAGATTCACATTACTGCATGCAGTGATGTAAGGTAGTTAAATTAAGTCTGTGTTGCGATCTAATTAAAAGCAGCATCGATAATACTATAAAACTGTATGAGGCACTCCCTTCCCCTCACCTCATCTCATCACTTGATTTTTCTATTGTGGAGAGCACAAGTCGAACCAAACACCTATAAAAAGATGAATGGAGAAACTGGTGGTGACCTCCTTTATTTCACCTACTAACTGAATTATATAGAGACACACTTTCAGTGGAGAAGCAAGGGGAATATAGGTCAGTGGATCATAGAGGTAAACGGAAAGCTAACAGACTTGCTACCATATCTCAGCACATAAGCCATTTCTACTAAATGTTGTCACTTTATGTGTGAAACTCCACCATCAATGTTTTGTTTACACAGTCTCAGTACATGAACAATGAATGCTGCAACATAAACTAAATATAAATGTGGTATACGAAATTCAATATTTCTGTTCTTAAAGCAATCTGTGACATACTTTAGGGGTTACTGAAAAGAGCTTTGTTTTTAGTTCAATTCAGCTGCATGAAAAGCAAAGGATAAAGCAAAAATGTTAACAACAAAGGGCAAGGACCCAAACTTGTAACTGAAAAAGGCCTCTTTGCACAACATAATGATTGTCTACATGTGTCTATGTTTTTCACAGCCACGTCTGTTAAGCTATCTAAAGTACTAGGACCTCTCAAACAGGTGAATTTTGCTTGGTTCTTACTCCTTTACTACTGTAATGTCAAAGAGTAAATACACAGCATTAAAGTCAATGATTATGGCATTAAACCCTTTACTTGTATATCCATTGCATATGTACATAGATCACAGACCTGAGAGCAGTCAGAACCTGAGCCTCATCTTTAGAGCTTTCACACAAACTCTCCAGGGCCTTCATGGCAGTTTCCTGCTGTTCGCTCTGTCACAGGGGAACAAACATCCTCATTATTGTTAAGACCCACACCCACCAGACATATTAATCACAATCCCACTATACTAAAAATAGGATTCCCACACATTTTCTATTTATACACAACATTTCTAGACCTTATCCTCACAGACTGCTTAAAGCTATCTAATACCAGTATTTTTGCTCAGTGTCTACTGAGCTATTTTTTAAGGTTTTATAATTTCAGTGAAATGCTTTTCATCTGTACAATATGAACCCTGTGATATCACTATCAAAGCTGAACATCAACACCTTTCTACACTTGTGTGAATACTTATGTGCAAAAGGCCTGTTTTGTGATGTTTTCTCTCTAAACCAATTTTATTCTTTATACCCATCAGTGTGGACTTTTTCCTTGAAAGATGTAACATGCCAAAACATCTTCCATCATGCTCCCTCCCCCGATCACAACCACTTCTGCATAGACAAGTTTTGCAGCTTGAATACAGAATCAACTGATGCCTCCTACCTGTAAAGCAATCTGAGCAGCCAGACTGAGGAGATTGGATGCTGCATTTTCAGATACCAGCAATCTGTCCTCATTGACCACAGGACTCTTGGACAGAAGTCCCATCGCATTCACTGCCTCTGCAGCTGGTGCAAATAAATAGCTTTATCACCACAGAGAATATACTGTAATCCAATCTGTAACACTACAACCATGCATGTTTTTACTACATACATCACACAGCAAATGTTTTGTAAATACCTTTTTCCACATTGTTTTCCTGCACTGCAATCTTGTAAATACTGAACTGAGTGAAAATGTTGTCAGGATCACATCTCTCTGCGCCTTTAATTGCTTCCTTGGCCTGATTAGCACACATTTACATACATTAACATATCACACACACACAAACTGTGAAAATGTGGCAAGAACACTTACCACTGTGGCTGGTGTCACAGACAAACTACCTGGTAAGTTCTAACATGCACCACCCACTGCAGCCACTGGATGACATGTTTGTGTCACTGACTTGCTGGTGTGGCTCAGGTTGTGTCACCTTTTCCAGTTGTTTTAGTTGAAGGAAACAGGAAGCTCTGTTCCTCTGCAGTTTGGCTAAGTTGGGATCCATTTGACCCGCCTTAAAGAAACTCAGGGAGTAGTTATACCACTGAAGAGCCTCAGAGTAGTTCATAGCCTGGGAAGTGAAAGGAAACATTGAGTTATCCTTTATTTATCCCTGTGTGGAAAATTATGTCTGTCTTGTACATATCCTGACAATTTAGGGTTAGTTTACAGCCACACTGCAGCAATCTGGGATTACTGTTAG
>JAQNCA010000032.1:15403745-15414359 GCA_029783725.1 Acanthurus tractus | reverse complement strand
TTGCTTTTTATTATGGGATTTTAATATATTTTATTATGTTGTCCTCAATTACAACATGTGCTTCATGTGCTTTATAACTTTTGAAAAAAAACATTAAGTTAACCTTTATTTGATTCAGCCTTTCTTCAAAGCCCTTGCCCATAAATGACAAATTATAACATAATCATGTTGCAAGAAATTGTTTTAACATCGTAAACTATATATTTTATTCTTTTTTTTCCAACATTTACTTGATAAAATTATGTTCCCCTTTCAAATCTTCAGAATGGTGTCTGCAGACATTAACACAGTTTCCTGTCAAGACTACAGTCATATGATTAAAAGGGCAGGCAGTCTGACCCTTTCCACCTCTTTCTATTGGTTCATTTATCCAAAAAGACTTTGTTGTTTAAGCAAAATGGACTGAGCATGCTGTGTGTGTAGAACAGGTAAGTTCCCCACAGAGTGTTTTAAACAAGAGTTTCTAAAATAAAACACTTTAAATCCAACCCTCACAGCAAGCAACTTCCACCAATTGTTCATCAGAAGTCTTATCTGCTGCCCTCTCGGCCCAGTGGGAATGTCTCCTTGGCTTAAGACTTGAAAGTGAAGACATGCTAAGAAAATAGTTGATGTAGACAAGGCAGTTTCATACTAACTTCTCTTCCTTGTACGTTCATTGACTTGCTATATTTCTCTTCAAGCATATCATATTAACCAAAGTACCAACTTTAAAACTGTGTGGCCCATGTTTTATTGCCAAATTCTTGAGATTATTACTGTTAAGAGTCTTGTCATTATCATGCCATGTAAAGTTGATTCCTAAGGTTTCATTTGCCATTGCTTCACAACAGTTTTGTAATAATGTCAGTAAAGAAACCAGCAGCCTGTACACCAGCTTCCTTTTTTGGAATTAATTACGCAAAGACAGCTTTTGTGTATGCTCTTTCTAGCCACCCACATATGTACTTTGCTTTGTGATTTCCTCAAATGATTCCACGAAGAAAAACACATACAATTACACTTCTGTAAATAGTTAACCAAACTTCTGATAGTGTTCAGGAAATCTTTAAATTCTTGAGCTATGACTGTTTGGTCTCAGAATCCTAAAAAGCAAAAGAACTCCCATAACTAGGATGTTATAAATTGTTTCCCATATACTCATGTAATATTTGAACATTTTCCCCTGATACAGGAATGGAAGAATGATGGTCATGACATTTCATCAGTTGTGCTGTTTTTCAGCCAGCACACAGGCCCACTCTACATGCAGTCCCCAAGACGTTTCAGTCCTGACATGGGCGGAAAGGTGAGGGCAGGATGTTCTTATTTACAATGCCTGCTACTGTGAACTGCTGCAACATTATTGTTGTGGTGATAAAAGAAAACAGTCTCCAGCACATCCACACACTGCAGGGTACTGCTGGACAAAAGAGGATTATTTACATTGATATAAAAAGAAATGTATCCTGTTTCTGGAGTTAAAAATAAATCCAGCAAATATTTATTTTAAACACTCAGGGAGATTGGATTTGATACCACAATGATTGTTTACGATTTAATCTTTTTTCCTCCTGAGACAAGATAACCGCTGTTACCTTTAGCCTCAGTTATATGATAGGTTGATTTTATCAAAGGCAGTGTTACATACTAAGGTCAGTTTAATGATCTACTATATAATTTAACTTTAAACTGTCGTCTAAGATACTCTGACCACAGATCTCCAGGATGATACTGAAATTAATTGGACCTTTGGCTAGTGCAGTGATTGCAAAACTGTTATAAATTTCATTCAGGTTAAGTTGAGTTTCTTGAAGGTTGAGTTTCCACTAGAATGAAATCTCCATTCGGCCTACTGTGATTTCTGTTGCATATTTTTTTATGCCCAGTTATATAACTATACATCCTTGAACCAGCTCTGGTAGTTACCCATCATATCAGTCAACTGGATTGTCATTGGAGTGCATTGTCATTATTGTATCTCCTCCTCAGTACCCTTAAAGAAAAGAGTATGCCCCCCCTCCATAAAAGTGACGTTGGGTCCCTCCTCTGTGTCTCTTTAAAACGTGCCTCACGCATGGACTCTCAAGTGTTGCACAGAGGAGACGAAAAGGGAAGAGAGATTGTACAAAGCGCGCACGAAAGGCAGGAGCTGATTGATCTTGCTTTTGTGTACTGCACCAGACACTAGTCATAGACTGTATATACCACCAACTCAACTTATATTTTTAAACATTCATTAAATTTAATTTATCTAACTTTTGTTCGAGAGCACCTGCACCGAGGATACAGCGGCTCATTCGTCTCCTTATTGCGGGATCGGGAGCTGGACAACTCAGCTGCGCAGCAGAGCTCCCCTGCGAAACGCGTCATGGGATACGGGAGTATCACCGCCGCTTTTTGCATGTGCACCTGAGGGATTTTGTGGATTTACGGGACGGTTGTCAAAGAACATTAAGACTCTTTGATCGCACCCAGAAGAAACTTTTGTCAGTCACGCGGAATTATAAGACTCTGCAAGGGACTTTTTATCACTTCATTTCTAACACACGGTTTGGATCTCGGTGAACAGTTGTCAGGATGGTTTCATCTGACTTCTTTAAACTGGTCGTTGTCATCTTTTGTTGCTCATCACTCACAAAAGGTAAGATATCATTCACGCTCATGCAGTTCCGTTATTTACGCGCAGTTGAGTTTTACGCATGAAAGAACAGTTCAGCTATTTATTTCGTGTCAGTTAATGTTTGAATACATAGCTTTAATGTTCTTACAGACAAGTAACATAATTAACTGAGAATAAAACAGCCACAGAAAGTGGCTTCTTGTATTCTTCTTGATGATAATAATGATCTTATTCTTCCTCATTTTAATTTAACTAACCAACACGTATATTGTTGTGAGTTTTTTTTCTGTTATCTTAACTTTTGAACTTTTTTGTTGAACATTTTTGTTTCAAGTGGGTATGATGTTTTCAAATTTGTATGTTTCAGAAAAATTATGCCAACTGTTCGAAACTGCTGTTGGACATGCAGTTCTCTCTTGAACCGCTAGAGGTAGCCTTGTCCCGTTGTAATTGAGTGGTTATTAACAAGTCAATAAAGTATTGACTCTGACAGGTAACTGAAACAGATGGAGAGACGTTATATTTTAAAAGCATACGGGACTATTTAATGGATGAAACTATTTATTTTGATTTGTTTTCTTAAATATTCAAAACTTATTCAAATCTCCCACTTGTTATAAATTATGATAAAAAATATTTATTCCAGCAGTTGTTATCTGTTAGTGAACAGGATTAAACATTTTGGAAAGAGACTGCAAGTTTCCTCTGACGGTACAATCATCTCTATTGTCTCAGTGTCATTCCACAGAAAAAAAGACAGAATATAAAAGGTGGATGTTAGTCCACCTTTTGCCAGGTCTAGAGGGCAACTGAGATACACAGTAAGCCTTCCACATCGTTTTCAAATAAACAGCCCATCCAAACAAAGGAAATACTGTTCACGTTCACCCAGCCCCCCACCATACACACACTTGTACACATTTTCGGCCTGTGAAGCTTTGTCTATGATGTTTTCAAGTAGATTTCCTTCACTGTCCACACACAAAGCGTGGGAAAGACACCAGGAGGAAGCGGACGTAGGGGCAAGAGGCAGCCTGGAATTGTTCTGGCTAGTAAAGGTCACGGAAATGTGACACGCTACCTGAGCAAAGATTTCTTCCCGGAGCTCCTTGTGCTCATGTTGAGCTATGTCAGACTTCATCCACAAGACAATGGCAGGGAGGAAAGGAGGGTATTGTTTCTGTGTAGGATCCACTGACTGGTAGAGCCATTAGTTATTGATTATGCCTAAAATCATTAATCATAATGAGGCATATTGCAATTTTATACTAATAAAAATAAGACAGAGCTGTATAGAAAAAATGCATTCAAGCTTTACCATAAAAAATAAGATTCATGTTGCAACCTGTTGGTGATGGTGCAGTGTCATAATATCAAAGTTATGACTATATAATAGAGAGACATGAAGAGAGATGTTTTAATTATTAAACCAACCAAGACACATTTCTTTTTTCTTTACATTTTAACCCAGTGATTGAGAGGTTGACACTTACTAAAAGATTATCTGACCTATTGATTTTTATTAATATTAAACTTGGAGCTGTTTCCTTTACTTATTTGTGAACATTTAACACCAGCTCAAGTAAAGCATGACAACTCAAACTGAGTGTCTGTGACACAAGTCCTGAATTTCAGATTTGCTTCAGTAAGCCTCAGTAAAGGTGATAGACTTTTTAGCCTTTTGCATGTGACTCATAGTGTGGAGAAAACAATGATATTGATTTAGTGATTTATGTCTGTGATTTTCTAGGTTTCATACTATAGTCAGGTAGTTTATGAAAATTTATTTTATTGAACAGGTGAAGTTGTCCTACATTTATGATACAAAACCTCAGGAACAAGTTCCTTGTGTAAAGTAACATTGCTTTAGTCAGTGGTGTTTTAGGGCAGATGGCAAAATGTGGAATAAACAAGTGAAGGAAACTGATGATTAAAAGATGAAATGATTGAAGAAGGGATTAAACCTGAACCTGTGGGCTGCCATTATTTTTTGTTTGTTTGCCTGTTTTATTTTTTTCATTTTATTTTTCAATCTAGACATCTCTTTCTCTGCAACAAGTAGGGTGGTTTTGAGGTTGGCTCCCTAAAAGAGTGAGTTGACTTTGTTTCTAATCTGTTTTGGAGTAATTTTTTCTTTCCTGCTGAGACACTTGAGATGGAGTGGAAAATGGGAGTGATGAGAGGTCAACCAAGTGCAGGGGGGACTCATTGCTCACCGGCAGTATGTCTGGGTTTATGCAGGCAGCACAGGAAAACATCTATATGCACACACTCACCTGGATTGAAGTATTGCCTGCAGAGCAGAAAGAGTAATTCCCTTACACAGAGATATTTAACTTAACAAATTGCTTTGTGTAGTTGTTCTTATAGGATGATTGCAGCATCTGGTCCATAATAGGCATATCCAACCTGAGCTAGCAATATTTTTTTCTTTGAATCCTGCATGAGATTTCCATTTCGAGGAGCTTCAGTATGCCTACTAGTCTTAATCATACATTATGGAACAGAAATCTTCTGGGTTTACCATTTTGGACTTTCATGCAGGAGATTCCTATTTGTTGGCTCTGGACAGCTTTATATAACCCAGAATGGCCACCCATCATGGCCAGATGTTCTGTTATTTTGCTTTTTTAAGAGGAGTCTGGGGCATTTTGCCTCCAAATCTCCAAAGGCTAATACACGGCTAATAAAAAAGGCACTCTCCCTAACTGTTGTCTTAACCTTGCAGTTGGCGAAGTGGAGGGGTTTCAGAAGGTCTGAGTGGGGGGAAGTATTCCTGAACACATAGGCCATGTAACACAGCTAGAGAAATTGTAGCTACTTCTTATTTGGCAGGTGGTCCTACCCCAATTCTTGTTGTCATCATTTCAACTTTTTTTAAGTTATGAAAACATTAAGACACTATCTATTGCTGCTGGTGATGGAAACCCTCGTATTTGCTGGAACTGGGTCTCTATTTGCAATACTGAAGAGAAAAATCACAAGTGGTGCACAGTCAGTCCTGTATTTTCCATCATCAAGGTGGAACTAACCCTACAGACTCACTCTTCAATTCAATTGTGTGTGAAGTGGTGTACTGTTTTTTCAGTGTGATTTAACTTACTATGGCCAAACAAACAAAGCAAAGATAGATGACTGCAGACAAAGAAACTTCAAAAACAAGACCAAATTCACAGACATCACACAGACGACACTGTTTGGGGGTCTGTGAAATGAGATACAAAAACACACCTAAATTAGGCTATAGGTGCAGCCATAGAGAACAAAACAAAGATCTTCACGTTTATTACTTTAAGCCTTTCTAACTTTGTCTTTTGTTAATCTAGAGAGTCTGAGCCTCAAGGAAACTTAACATAAAATGTAACTGGTAAACAATCATTTATACAGCAGATTATTTGTAGCTGTATTGCCATGCAATAAAACAAAAACTCTGAAAGATGCAGTACTTTAACTTACAAAGATGCAAGATATAAGATTAATTTATTGTTATTTACAGTAGAAGACTGTGTAATTAAATATCCTTAGTTTCTGTATCCTGCCTTTATCCTGCCAAGAAAAACTCACAATTAGATAAATGTATCTGTACTTTATAAGTTCATGAAAGAGTGGAGGATAAGTAAATAACTCTCCCAGCCTGAGGAAAAAGCTCCTCAGTGGTACAGCACAATACTTCTGTATCTCTTACCAGACAGCAGTAGGATGGACAGACTGTGGCTAGGGTTGGTAATGTGTATGGTCACATGATGACAGCAGTGCATGCAGATGCAGCAGCTAGTGGCTTTGCCATATCTTTGTTTTAATTTGCCATTGACCTCTATTTCCACATACATGTTATTTATGACAGCAGTACATACATCAAAGCCAGAAAGGGAAATACTATAATGAGATTCCAATAGCATCTCCTAAACCATCCCCAAAACTCAGATGAAAATTTAAGTTTCAGTCCAGTTTCTTAAAGGCATGAGTGGTGGCATATACCCATTTCAAAAAATATCTTCAGACTAAATATCAATAGATAATTTGAAAACACATTGATGTGTAGTGTGTTAAAAGGATTTTAGTCATTATAATTGGTAGTCTGTCAGCAGGTTTTGTAGATTGTGTGCCATCCCTCACCTCAGTGGCTGCTGCACATTGACAAAGATGACTCACCAAAAGTGACCCTGCTTTCTTTTGTTAAGCAATTCACTCTCCACCCTCTTATGCTTTTTTTGTTACAGACATTCAAGAAATAAAGTGGTAGACTTAAACAAAGGAATCATGTACTATATTGTTACTTTTACCTTGAAAACACTGGAAAAAGATTTTCTTTCTCCGACTCTAATGCTGTCACGCTGTTCTATGACAGGATGGGAAATACTAAGAGATAAAGTTCACTTACTGCAAAAGTAAAGGGAATTCCGTACATTATTTCCCGCACTTGAAGGATTGTGAATTGGGGTTTCCCGTTTAATCCATGGACAGTACAGCCATCTCATAATAGTAATAGTGGTTTTTATTACACAACATCATAGGCTACTGGAAGCATGGTGCAACAACAATGTCCTCTCACATTCTCTCAGCTTCTCTTTTTTTGTTCACATACTACTCATTTCTGGAACTATTTGTTGTTCCCAACCTTCAGTTCTTTAAGGTTATTGTGAAATGGTAACTTTGTACTTTCAGATTACTACCAAAGCATTGAGTCCCAAATAATATTGAATAATGAAATAATAACTATATTAGTAATGTAAAATTAAGATTATCCACCTTGTATTTATTGACTTTTTTTCTCAGCTCATTTCAATGTAGTTTTTATTTTGGTTACATCATAATATTAAAAAAATCTATGCTTTTAGTCTAAAAAAGCATGTTTCCTGATCCTGTCCTTAAAAAGCAAGCAATGAGGGTAGTCAAGGGTCAACAATTCAAGTTGCATTGCTGAACCTCTGGCTGAGGTTTATTCAAAGGTTCTTTTGGTTTTGTCATTGGCTGTTCATCGAAAGCAAATATTAAAATATAATTTTCTGGACCTTTGCAGAATTGTGTAATTTAAATCCTCGAAAGCAGCTTTGATATCTTAGTCTTTATTTCCTGATTATCAGTCAACCCATCACCAACATTTTCCAAAAACTACACCCTGTCCCTTTATCAATGCCAAGTGAGGACAAAGAAATGTGATCCTAATCTTATTTGGGCCCTTTGTCAGTAATCACTTAGAAGCTGTGTGACTGGCTCAAGACCACATCATCTCTTGACTGAAAAACTGAATCAGAAGTCACACAACCTCTTTTTCTCTGACTCTGTTTTTCCATGCCTGTCCTCCTCCTAATGGCTCTTAATGAGAACCAACTTCAGGGCTCTTTGAACCAACACCATAAGCACAATTTTTTAGGCATTTTTTAGGCACTTTGCTGGAGGAATGCAGTATACAGCTGTTGCGGGGGTTCGGCATGCCGGGAAGCTTGTCGGGCAGGCAGTGGGGCAGGTGGGAATTTAAAAGCGAGTGAAGAGAGACAGCATTTTCTTATTGTCCTTATTTTTTTAATTTATTTTTTTTCATATTTTTAGTGGGCTGCTGCAGATTCCAGTTGATTCATCCACCTAAAGTATGTTAATGGGAAAAATAAGTAAAATTGGCCAGTTTTATGAGATACCAATGTATGTCAAGGTCAGACTTAGGGTTATAATTATTGTAAATGTGTTATTTGTACAAGCATATTTCATACATTTGCCGCTTCTCTATCATGTTGACCATGAATAAAATGTCTTACAGACAGTTGCAAACCAGTTTTATAATACTTTATATTTTGCTATATGTATTTAATGACTCCCAGTGGTCAAATTCAGTTTGATTGATAATTTGCAAAACTTTTATATCTAGCAAATCTCTCGGAACACTCTACCAATTTGCAGATGTGAGGCAAGAAAAATTGTCTGACAAGTAGGAAGAAATCAACAACAGATGGTTATTCTTGTAAATTTTAGATTCTGTGAATGTTATTTGAGGTAAGGAACCTTGATTCTTAATAAATCTAATATACAGCTGAAAGGACGGGGTATCATAATATGAAAGCGTATGAGCCACATCCCTTTCCCTCTACATAACCTTGAACAATAAAACAATGATATTCTAATGTTTTGGGAGGAAGTCGATATTGAGTGCCACTGCCAACACTGGCACCGTCAGCTCATTCTTAGCACAACAGCTGTTCTGAATAATAGAAAAATAAGGGTAAAATAAATGTGAGCATGTGTTTTTCTGTGCATGCGTGTTTGCATTTGGGTATGCAGGTGTACTCGTGTATGTGTGTGGGTTTCATTTTGCGTGTGTGCATATACATGTGAATCCATTATGGGTCAGCTTGTCAGTCTGGCAGTGAGCTGTTGTGAAACTCCCTTGTATTTTGTGATTCTGTGCTATAAATAAAGCTTTATTTAGAAACTGTCACATACAGTGGATGGACTTAATAAACTTGCTTTTTAACCACAATGACAAGGTGTTCAGAGAGCCCAATGAAAAGAAGGAAATCACAAACGGGACTGAGGTGTCCTGGACAGCAGGGAGAATCACATTGTTTCCTATGTTGATCACTGTTTAAAGGACGTCTCAACAGATATTGCTGGCTCCACACCAAGTGGAGGCCACCTCTGAATCAAACATTTCAACCTCATATTTTCCCTCATAATGATATAACAATAGTATTTAGATTGCGAGGTCAATGGTAAATGAAAAAAATTACTTGTTGCTTAAAAAAAAAGGAAGGGAGCCCCCTTTAAAGGAGGTTGAGCAATAGGTTTAGAGGAAACACATGCAAAGAAACTCATCAGGGTCTGCCTCGGTTCTCCACAATTCTGACTATGGTTTGACCTTTCCAGAAAAGTTGCACAGCTGCTACTCATATTGTCATCTTCCTCACTCCATTCTACTTCTATCTTTCTTTATTTCTGCTTGTCCCAGACCACTGTTTGTTTCAACAACCTGCCCTTCCAGCACTGAAAACACCCCTGAAGCTCTCACAGTGGTGAATCACTTTCATAAGAGCCTAGATCAAAGCACTGGATCCACATGTACATAACTGAAGATATTCAAACAATGTTTACCACTTTGTTGTTGAGTATGATCGTGGCTGAAAATAACAATAATTAGAAGGTGTAAATGTGTAAGGTTGTTTGCCAATCTCTTTAAGCCTGTGAATGTATGTGTGTGTTTTTAACAGGTCATTTGGAGAAAGAGCACTCGCCCAAAATTCTTCCGTCTGAAAATCCCCTCATTCATCATAAAGACGACCTGTTAAACCTCATATGCAGGTATGCAACACAATTATTTATGGCAGCACAAAGTACTTTTGTACTTGTAATTCTCTTAAGTATTATTACTCCATTTCAGATGAAATATTATACTTCTTGCTCAACTGCATTTATTTGCATTTTAGTCACTAGATATTTTACAAATTCATATTTAGCAAACAAAACTGATAAGCTTATAACATTGTATACATTTTTACTGATTAAACTACCCAATAGAATACAATAAAAAATTTTAAGTGACTCCACCTCAACCAGCCATAACTGTGAAATGCTTCTTATGCTACATTGCATCATTAACAGAAATCCAACATTATAACATGTGATTCCATGGCATTTACAGTGGCCATTTTTTGCACTGTAATTTTCAATTCAGCTCACTTTTGCTTGTCAAGTAATTTTCAGAGATAGGAGCAAGTTATTATTTTGTAAGTCGGAAGTAGGTCTGAGGTCTTTGCACTCATATACCAAATCAAAACAGGCAAGTCCCAAGTCAAGACTGCTGATCTTATCTGGGGATGGTACCAAGTCGTCTTAAGTCAAAAGTCTTGAGTTCACAGTTTTTCTGCCAGTCATTTTTGAATCTAAAGTCATCAAACTTGTAACTCAAATCTAACAGTCCAAATCATGTAACTAGAGTCTACACCTCTAGTGTTAGTGCTTATTGTTATGATACATTTGCTTAATTTCACTTCTGCATTAAACTCTGCTCTCAGTGCAAGAGA
>JAQNCA010000032.1:15387894-15403645 GCA_029783725.1 Acanthurus tractus | reverse complement strand
CTAGTGTTAGTGCTTATTGTTATGATACATTTGCTTAATTTCACTTCTGCATTAAACTCTGCTCTCAGTGCAAGAGAGGGGGAAATAAATGGGACGTGCTTCAGTCTCAGGACACTTGCTGGCCACAAAGAAGCTGGGACAGTCCTGAACAGGAACAAGTGGTGGTGGTCCAAGTTTATCAGTCTGTTGCAATTTCCTTTAGGGGTGGTGGGACCCAAGTGTGCTGCATTCACATTTGTTAGGAATTTGGAGGGTCTTGCATCATTTTGTAGGCCCGCAAGGAATGTTCAGGAACTCATGTCTTTCTAATGCAGTGCTTCCCTACAAGGCCATATGCTACAACGCCTGGCCTATACAATGCTGTCTTTTTTTTTGGCACTGGATAAGAGCTGGACGTTGCTTGACCCAAACTTCTGCAGGCGAAGGCATTGGTATGCAAGACATGTTTGATGTTCCTCTGGGATCTCTTTAATGAGAGTTTTAAAATTGATGCTGTGTGGAAAGAATGTGTTGAATGAGCACATCATTCAGAGAAACATGTTCCCATGTGAAAGTTCAAGTTATTGGATGACTCAAGATTAACTCAAAATAAACTTCACAATGAACATCAAGTCAAAAAGTCCCAAGGGGGAGGCTTCTGCTGCCATCCTAAACCAAAAATGTTGAGGGTTCATTGACAGCTGCGACACTTTTTTTCAAAATAGATCCACTTTTTGGATCCAGTTCTTTGTTCCTGGAGAACAGAGTTAATTTAGTGTGATTAATCTAATACTGACCCTTACTGTCCTCTGCCAGAGGTCACGGCCCCCTGCACTGGACACTTGGTGATCCCCGGCGATCCATCTCTTCAGAGGGGGTGACGGTGGAGCAGTGTGATCCCAGACATCACAATAACTCAAACTGCAGTAAACTGACAGTCAAACACTTGAGTGCCAAAGACACAGGAAAGTACAGCTGTAAAGATGGTTCGGACTACATGACTTCTACTTATGTTTATGTCAAAGGTAAGTCCTGCAAGGCGCTCTGATCAGTTTAGATTTATGTCTTTTTTTATCACTGTTTTTTTAAACTGGTTTAAAGAATGGTTTAAAAACTGATAAGAGTTCCTTCTTTTAAATTGATTTGTTTTTTCTTTGATCTTGGATTTAACTGTTTATATTTGCAAAAGTCATGGAAGACTTCTGATAAAAAGAAAGGTTTTTCAAAGGGTAATTGTTAATCTGCTGACGTAAGTGGAAGTATCTGGTATTGACCTGGGCCCAGAAAATAGCACTTGATGGCCTTGATGAAATGGTTAATGAATAATCTGATATTTCCCACAAGATATGAAAATTGGAAAGCCTCCAGTTTAGTAAAAAGAAAAAAAAAGAATTAATCAGCAAGAATTTAAAAAATGGAAAAAGAATAAAGTTGAAAAAAGGGAACAAAGTCCCTGAGGTAAAAGGAAGAACAGAGAGAAAGACAATGACTCAGTTTCACAATCAAGTATATTATGCACGATAACAGCCATTCCTTCCATGCAACCAATTTTAATCTACATGTATTCAAGCTCAAGGGCCACAGCTCTCCTTCTCAGAGAAAGGAAGTGGTTTTATTGGTGCTGTGGTTTCTACTGGAAATGGAAGACTGAGCGTGATTGCAAAGGAAGCCCTGATCATTGGCTGTGATTTCCTGCTCCAGCTACTGTTTTCCTAAGTCTGCCCTTAAAGGTCACATGGCACAGTATCATTCAAATGGAGATTGTTCTGGGCAGGAAAAGGAGAGAAGATTTTTCGTGTTAGTCAGCCACAACTCATTGGACCTCTCTTCGATGTGTTTGTTTTTCAGACTTAAAAGCAGTTAGTCTTAACAGTTTAATTACAATTAAAATCATTAAATATTTGCCTCAAGTATGTCAATAGTTGTAGACAATGCATGCTAAATTAAACCTAGATTACCAAATGTCTATAAGACAGTCTGCTGTGCCTGTGTTTAGTCTAACACTATCTTTTCAAAGCCCTTCAGCTGTTTATTATACCATTGTCCATGCTTACATTTATAAATAATAGGTCCTTTATCACAATGCCGCTCCTTGACCTCAGACCAATTGCAGACTATTTGTGTAGCCACGAAGTTCCCACAGCAGTTGTGTGATTACTGGTCACCCATAGGGACATCCCACTTGCCTGATTGCTCTGTTTGTGCTCTGCTGCCTCTCTAAACTGATCTGAGATTTGATTCTGTGTTGGATGCCCAGCCATCACTTTTATTCAATTGCACTGCTAAACTCAGCATAACAATTTTTTTTAAACAACAGCTGTAAATTTGCTACAAAACATGGTTCACCCAAAGGACAAAATGCAAGGGGCCACATCTGCTTTGAAATGTTTGAGTGACTTGCTGTTAAGATCTGATATATTTATATAGTTTTTTGTTTTTTATTGTTCCCACAGATCCTGAGCAACCATTTGTAGAGCCTCATTATAGGACAGCTTATATCCTTGGCATCTACAGGCATGAGACCAGTCTTGTGATCCCTTGCCGGACATCCTCTCCTGATACTAATGTAACACTGGAAGGAGTAAGACAATCATTTTACTCTTATTGTTCTCACCTTTACTTGTATAAGTGTAGTACCTTTTGAAAACACAACTGTGTGGAACAGGTCAGTTGTTTGGCCTCTGGTGGTGCTACTTAAAGTTTTCTGGAGGACAGATGAGCTAGACAACTTTGCACTCAAGACTGTGCTGCCTTTGGTCCTGAGCAGTACACCTGCAATGACATAATTGCCACAGTATGACAATTGAGTGGTAGGCCCCAGATTTAAAATACTTCAAAAGTGCAGCTTGAGGTGATGGTAGTCGCAGGAGCAAGCTGGGACACTTTATCCAGAATACCTGGAGTATCACAAAGATGGAAGAATGGCCAACAATCAACACAAACTATAAAGGGGAAAATTTAATCAGGAACATGAATTAATCTACTGGCTGCTGTCATCGCTTACAGTTAGCTTACCAGCCTGTTTCCAAGAACAAAAGTGTCCATTCCGTTCCATCACTCAAATCCTTGAAATGTTTGAGTTCAGTGAAACAAAATGACAAATGTCTTGTTTTACATAGACTTTGAAGTAATGCAAGATTGCTATTAATACCACACGTCTTCTTTGAAAAAAGAAAAACTCTGTGCTAAAGGCGTTTCACTGGTTCTCACACACTTTCGGTGTTAGATCACTCTAGCACACAGAAACAGAGCAGAGACAGTAGAATGTCTGAGGGAAGCTCAGGGGCGGCAAATGGAGTCATCCTGTCTGCTTCCTGTAAGAACAGGAAGGAGCTCCAAGACAGTTTTTCTCAGAGTAGACTCTTGGACTAAATTTAGTGCTTCTTACAAACATCAGGAAATACGATAGAAAAAACAGTACACACTGAGTCCAATCACAGGAAACAACAGGTAAAGTATCATTAAGATTGTAATATTTGATACCAGAATGCAGCAAAAGATGTAAGCAGAGGAGAGCTTCCATCTTTGATGTTTTTCGCACAATGCTCATGTTGCTGGGCCAACAAGAAAAGTTGGTTTTTTTTGTCATATCCTAAGCATAGAGTCAAAACCATTTGACATAGTGCCTACAGTGGATAAACAATTCTGACTCAGATGGCACAGATAGTGGTTGTGTGACCTTCCTGCTATTGCTATATCTATGGCACTCCTCCTTCCTGCTCCCTTTCCTTCCTTCCTTCCCTTGCCTTGCCTCCTCTCCCACTCCAACTCCTGGCACAAGAACAAACATCGGAGACACGTATATCCTTTTCCGAATCTTCAATGTTTTTCACTCCATGGCTTAAGTAACTACAGAGGTTACACTCCGAAAAAAAAAAAAAAAAACTAATTAGATTTTTCACTCAAACAGATGTCTGTCCTCAGCTGAGCTCAACTGAGTGTGAGATGTCAGCACATTACACCTCAGTTTGTATGGCTCAGTGATTTTAATGAGCATCATCACATGTGTCACCAAATATCTATGAGTACTGACATAACATCTCTGCTCTAGTCTCATTCACAGCGGAAACGTCATTTCAAGGTGGCAGATGGAATGGTGTGGGATCCAAAGATGGGATTTACGATTCCCTATGGTCCCTACACTACATTTGATATGATCTCCTGCATCACTATGGTTAAAGGCCATAAGGTTGAATCAATGTACATTCCCAAAAGGCTAAGTGAGTCTGTTGTGTTTCTGTCTAATCCTTTGCATTCGAAAAATAAATGCGTTGATTTCTTTCTGTCTTGAAAATTTCACATTCTCTATATCTGTTTTCAATTTCCAGCCCATGTTCTTGAGAAAGTGAAGATTACACCAGATCGTGTCAAAGTATTGGTTGGAGACACCCTCATCCTCAACTGCACGGGTGAGACCACCTTTAATGGAAGAATCAACTTTACATGGGATTTTCCAAAAAGAAAAGTAAGTAATGCCTTTACTGTTTACACTGTACTACTGTTTGTTGAAAGGACCCATGCAGGTTAGGGTTAGATTCAATGGCATTTCCTCCGTCCTCAGGAAAATCGACATTATACGAACAAGACCAAAGACGAAACAGCAAGACGTTTTGTAATGAGCAAGGCTTTAATCTTGCCAAACATCACAATGGAGGACAAGGGGATGTACCACTGCAGAGCTGAGATTGAACCCACAACACACAAGAAAGCCTTAGCAAAAGTCCTTGTATTTGGTGAGTATCTTTGTTCATCTAAAGGAACAAAAGCACAACTAAAGAGGTACTTCTACATTTAAATTATTGTGTCAATCTGGTGATATAGCACCGTGTTGATGACTGTACCTTAATGTCATGTCTGTCATTCTTTGTTTCAGAGCATCCATACCTTAATGTTACCTATAGACATGAGCGTCCTAGTACTGTGACTGTCAAAGAAGGTAGAAAAAAGCTTGTGTTTGAGCCAAAAGTCAATGCTTTGCCACCAGTAGACATGACAGCATGGTAAGTAGGGTTAAGAGTACAGAAAATGCTTTGTAATTCAACTTTCTATTCACTTTCACTCATTAATTCTAATTATACTTTTTAAAAAACTGCCTTCCTCTTTTAGGTATAAGGATGGGGTCCCTATCAAAGAGAATTCCACCTGTTACAAGATGTCTGGTTTCAGCTTGATCATCACTGATGTGCAGCAGAAGCATGCTGGGCTCTTCACCATAAGCCTGGGCAACCAAGCGAAGGGCTTGCACAGAAATCTGAGCTACACTCTGGTAGTTCAAGGTAAGCTGTTGCCATAAAACTGATAATGACTGCTGATCCAAAGGAAATGAAGCAGTGCTTTGGCTCTAGCATTAGGCTGCCTCAGCACTGTGGCTGTTCTCAGTACAGTTCACTGGACGGCAGGTAGCAGCTCTAGTATGAGAGGAATTTGGAGGCTTGTTGATTCCAAGGCTGGATTGACGTAGCAGGGGCAGCTGTTGTTGATTATTGGGGCTCTTTTGAAGGGGCTTGGAGCAGTGTGTAAATGGCCCAGGCTCTATTCTGCACGCAGACTCCAGCCGCTCCAGACCCCCCCAGTCCCCAGCATTTATTTGCATCCTCACCATGTGTATATGTAGTGCGGCTCATATAAACAGCATGTTCTATGGAATATGCACAGAGCTTGTGGAAAACAAGGACTTTAATTCATTGTTATTGTGACATTTCTGGTAACGGTGTACACTAGATGTAAATTATGTTTTTGGTCAATTGTAAACTTGAATGAAGTCTGTTTACCAGTTACTTCAGGCTTGCTATGGGGGGCAGAGCTTTTTCATTGCATTCTTTAAGCATTATCTAGGAATGCTAACAGTGTGCCAACTAGTGAAAAAAATCAGCCCCCTTCTGGCTTGTATAAACTTAATTTATGCTCCTTTACTGTCACTAAACCAATTTATTGGAATCGAAAGTAGACACAAACAAACACAGTCAAGAGAGATTCCTGGGATCAATTAGGGAACTATTTTAAACTTTATTCATCGGTTGATTAGAGCGGTCACTGCGCTCAAGATTATGTTGTGTTCCACTTAGTGATTTGTGTGTGGGGGTTTTGGGGGGGGGGTGTCTTGATTATTTGAGCTGTCCATATGGAGAGAATGGTTGAGTGCTTGACTGCCTCCTGAAGTGGCACACTGATCTTTGTCTCTTGAAATGGTTGATTCGCTGACCTGGGCATGGATCACACTGGGGTCACTCTCTGACCTGCAGCCCCAGGCTGGGCAATCATCCTGCCATTCTTCTCTTACACACTGTCTAAAGCACAACTGGTGTCAATGGCACCCTTTTCATGGCTATCCATCATGACTGGCACTACTTATTATAAAGACTTTATGAAATTCCACATTGAGCTAGGCGAGGTTAGGATGGCAGATGATGATCTAACCTGTTGTCTCTTTGTCTCTTTTTTCTTTTTTATCTCTGTCTCCCTCTGTTTTTGTGTGTGTGGTTATGTGTACATCTCTCTCACAGTGAAGCCAACTATTTCAGAGGCGGAGCTCGCCTCTGTGGACGTGCAGCCCTACATGTTTGGCAAGCAGCATCAGCTAACCTGCACTGCTTATGGACTGCCCTTGCCAAACATCGCTTGGTTCTGGCAACCGTGTCACTCAGACTCTGCGAATAAAGAGTGAGTCACCATCTCATTATGTTGCAAGCATCAATGTGTTTGAACGAGATTTTCCGCATTTACACTCAGTTAACTTCCCCCTATTTGAAAGAATTACAAGAATTAAAAGCACAAATTTCTTCATTTATCATGAATACCCAAAATTACATTCTTCAAAATCCAATTCAAGACAGTAGCTGTAGTGGTGCTGCATTGAGTGTGGTGTTTCACTTCAGTAATTCTTCTGTGCTGTACTGTCAAGTTTAGCTGCCAGTTTACATAAAGATTTAAAGGTTCAAGTTACCCTCAACCCCTAGAGTTTCTCCTCATCCAGAAAACAGTTAAGCAGTTCTTTTGGTTGTTACCTGTCTAGCTGAACACAAACATAAACTGACTTGACAGCAGAAAAAGTGTAGGGTTCAGAGCCACCCTTCCATATAGTTCACACTATAGCAAAGATCTGCACTGACTTCATTCACTCTGGTCCAGAATGTGAGACACTGATCAAAGGAATGCAGCCTTCAAGAACTGCCCTGCCCCGTGGTCAGTGGCTTTATAGACTGAAGGGGAAACACTGGGGGAAATATATTAATCTCAGATTCCCTAAGCTGTTACTGAGCCAAATAGAACTAAATGTATGAGTGACTGTTCAGGAATGCCAGCCTACTAGTGAACCCAAGATGAACATTCCCCAAGATCCCGGCTCAACAGTGACAGCATGAGACCTGCGAGTTGCAAGATCAGGAAAACAATGGGCCATTACCCTTGGGTTATCAGTCCCCACCACCATTAGCAAAAACAACATTGTGAACTGCAGCACAAAAGAGACTGAATTATGTCACATGTTCATTGCTTTTATTCTTTTAGTGATTCCATTATTTCATTTATAATATTATCTCAAACACAGTACTTGCCAGATTTGTGGTACATAATAGCAGAACGTTAGTTGGGTCAAAGCAATTTTTCCTGCAAGCCTAAAGATAATCAGGGCTGGCATTAGGAACAGTGGCTGGGCTGTGGCAGGCAGCTAATGAGACAGAGGAACTGCTGTAGCCTGGTAGGAGGCCAATTGTGCAAACTGTTTGTTTTATACAGCCCTGACCCTGTAAAGTACCTGTCACTGTAAATCCAACATGTAGCCCTTCAAGGTCATATCTCATCTAAATCTTAAGGAGTTTTGGGAGGTGGGGGGAAAGGGGAAAAATTGGGAGATTTTAGAACTGGGGGAAACTTGTTGTGTTGGATGTGCAAAGAGGCTGATAATGTAGAAGCAAAAATATGGGGTGTCTTTACCGGCAGGTTGAGAAGTTATCAGCTGTTACTCTGTTGATCACTAAGGTTTTGGGATCAACCTTATCTCCTCTGGCCAGAGCACGGAGGGGGACGGGGGGGTTGTTTCCTGAACAAGGTGACGCACAGCACAGCCCTTCCTGTCGCTGTTGCTGTTTCCTCCTCTGCCTCTCCACTCATCAGGCTGATTGTTCCCCACCCCAGGCGGTGAGGAGTTTTGGGGGTGGGGGTCAAATCAAGGCTTTCTCAAGGTTTTATAACCCAGAAGAGCTTGCGTAGACCTGGATTCTATACAGATTAGTGTCAGTTGTCTGATAAATTGCCCTTAGCTTTTCAGAATCTAAACTTTTACAGTAGTATAGGTAGTTGTACATTATAATACTATGATCTGAGCAGGATACGTTTAAATGTAACACCAAGTTTCCAAATTGAAAACATATGATGTGTACTTTTCCTTCTATGCTGTATTGTCTGCTGTCCAACACGTGTTCATCCATCTCTGCATATACTGGCAGCATGATCAGACAGAAAATTTCATTGTATATCTTTCATCCAACAGTTGCATTTATTCCACGAAGCCAATCCACATCAGTGTTGATGGCAGGGGAAATTACTCTCACAACTGGATCAAGAGTATAAACGTCAAGCCTGAACTGGTTAAAGGAAAAAACAAGGTATGTAGTTTTAACTTGGTATGTACTGTTTCCACTTTTTTTTCAGCAGCAGTCACATTTGTAGAGTACTTTCTACACGATGAGTATGTTTGACAAATACTCAGTGACCAGCTTGATAGCATGATTCATGAGTACTGGAGCAAATGGATGTCTAGAGAACAACAAAATAGCCAACAGCTCTCTGATTCAAGTAGTAATCTTCCATGACTGAAGATTGAAAGTAAGATTCAACATCTGAAATCCATAAATCTGACAATATTCCTCCTTTTCGCAGTGATTCAGTGCTTCTCTTTGCTTAAAATGATTTTTTTTTTGGCTTTATTTTGACTTGTGACCAAAAGTTATAAAAAAGGCCCTCGGCCGTCCCCTTTAAGCCCTTAGACCCACCAAACCAACATCAAAGTACGAAGGCGGACTGTTTCAATGCTTCATGTTCCCTGTGTCCTAGCCAAAAAAGTGGCTCTTGAACACAACACAAAAAAAACAGTCAACAGCCAAGTAACACATAAATTCTGTGCCTGTGTGAGAGGTAATAACTCTCCATACCAGCAGGTGGTGATAGTTTGTATTCATCATTCAAAAAGGGAAACCGGGAGATTTAGGATCACAGATTGTTGTGAAAACTCAGTGTTTATCTACCATATTTCAACACTGACCTCTCCTGAATCATGCTGATCAGCTGGTCTTAAGTTTTTTATTCCAGATGGCCATGACGTGTGTTATTTGTGCACTGGAATAATCAGTGATAACTGAGAAGAAGATGGTATTATGCTTACTTGCCACGCATATCCCAGAACACACCACAAAATGGGGAAACTGTATACATTTCAGCACTTGTCCTGTTACTAAAAATTCACCACAAACATAATTAAGAGCATGCTTTCACTGCCTCACAAGAGTCTGTGTCTAGGATTAGGATTAAAGAAATTGATCACAGCAGGCTGGGTCTAATTTGGGCACAAATTTGTTGGCACACAAATTTCAATCTGGAGAAGGAGTCAGTGATCACTCTTCATCCAAAGTTTTTTTTATCTGTTTTCTGGTCCAAATCAGAAGATTTACTGACTCCTGCTCTCTGATTTGGCACGTACAGAAACTTAGATTCATATCAAGTCATTGCTCACCAAGTCACTGTAAATTTTAGCCATTTTTACAAGGCATCAGTTCTAATATGTCTCTGACATAAATAGGGAGGCACCACCCATTTACAAGTACTCGTGGCCAAACGCTGGTGCTTTATGAGGGCGAGGACTAAGGGTCAATGATAACAAGCAGCAGTTTGAAGGAAGAGGATTTGTTGGAACTGAATTCCTCTCTGTCACCCCACATAAATTGTGTTGGCCCGTGAATAAGAACGCAGTCAGGGCCAGGCCTCTTAGTGGCTTCTCAGAAAGCCCAGTAGAGAGGGAGACTGGTCCAGGTCATAATATAAAGAAAACACAAGGGGGAGAGGGGGAGGACATGGGCACAGAGGTCATAGTGCGTCTGGTCAGGTCACCTCTTAGGGACTGTGCGTAATCATTTAAATGACTGTTTTTGAGCTTGGGTTACTTTTTGGTGAGTAATAGCTGTAACATAATACCATAAGGCCACTCTATCAGTGTTTTGACAAACGTCACATCAGCATGAATAGGACAACATGATATAAAATTTTAACACTTATTCTTTTACTGCCTGAATGTTTGTTTGGCGAACACTGCAAGTGCAGGGAGGCTGATATTGTCATACTGCTTCAGCTGTTTGTCTGAGAGTCAACACAATAGCTCCTACAAGCTCAGGAAGTTTAGTCCACCATACATCCAGACAATACACACGCACACCCACACACACACACACACACACACATCATTCATTCTCTTTGATGTAGTTAACTGCCCCCAAGAAACACATGTCACCATGAACGCTAAACAGAGCCCCACGCCCTTGGCCAAGTTTCACTTATTATTTTGTCTTTGTAAGCCATTAAAATGCTGTAGTGGTGCGGTGACTAAATCGAGTGTGACATTAGAAGTGCTCTCCAGGAAATAGACATGGAGCCCCAGCACTAGATCTATAGCACAGGTCAGAATGAGACGCAGTGGGTTTGAAACTCCAGATGTATCCTTTCATTAATGTGACACGCTGGAGAGTACAAAACAGACCAGGCCAGCTCCAGACCTCTCACCTGCCTGTTAACAGTGACTCGCTGCTCTGATGGTGATTGAAACCCCAAGTATAAATCCCACTAAAAGTCACAATTGAGTAAATTATGATGCTAAGCTATGGGTTTTTTTTCAACCTGTTTTATTCTACTTTGAATAAATATTAATAATTACCTGTTTGATTCCAATTAGACGGTGAGCACCTTGGTGATAGAAGCCCGCGTATCGGGACATTACTCCTGTGTGGCCCAGAATGAAGAGGGCAACACCACAATGACACTACCTTTCTACGTTGATGGTAAGTGGGTCACTAGGGTACCACAACTAAAATATCAACATTTAAAGTTTAACTGCTGTAGTGCGCCCAGAAATGCTCCGCTGAATTTTATTGCAATAACTGCAAGGCACTCTATAGCATGCACTGGATACCTTCAAATGATCTACACAGTGAGAGCTGTAATTAATTGCAAGAACAGCAAAGGAATGTGCAGATTGTATTGTGCAATAAAGAAAGCAGAGGGGGGCATTAATTGAAACCATCTTCCACTGTAGCTGAGCAGCCTTAGGGCGGAAGAGCGGCAAACATGTCCTGAGCCATATGGAGAGCTATAATGGCACGCATTTAAAAACAGCTATGAATAACTGCATTCCTGCTTCACTGCCAGCAGGTCATTCCTCTTTCTCAGTGAGCCTTCTGCTATGAGGATTTACTTTTTTATGTGCCGCTGAGCATTTTCCAAGTGTTCCAAAATGAATTTCCACTGAGACAGTTATGCAATGATAGCAAGGATGAGGTGTGACTGCACACAAGTATATATGATTTACTTTTCAACAAAGTGAACCACATTTCCTTAAAATTAAAGTGAATCAGATCTCCCAAGGGTGAAGTATTGCTTTTGGAGAGGGTTAGATGTAGGTGAACCCATAACTGAGGGGATGCCAAGCACTTGAAGTTTGACTCCCAGAGTGAGCAAATTCCCGAGAGAAATTGTGCTCCCTTCCAGAGGTGAGGAAGACGGAGAATGATGGAATGCTGCTAGAAAAGAGGACAGGATTGTAATAACAGCTGTCCTCTCTTACGGAACACCGAATGCTTTCCAGCAATCTGAATAAACAAGCACAGTCTGGTTCCCCTGAGGCCTAGATTCAGCTTCTTTCCAATTGGAAGAATACAGGAGTCCATCAGCGATGCTGTCGACCAACAACGTGCTTCCAATTAACAGTGATGAAACAGGAAATAAATGCAAATTTGACATTCCTTCCTACGAGCAACTTTGTGTTCAAGACTATGGTCTGAAATAGGACTTCAGGCCAGCGTGATATGTGTCTTCATTCATATTTTTAAAACAGATCAAATGGTCTTTATTTTTTACCCTAGATCATCCTGAGGAAATTACTATCAATCCTCCTACAGCCATCGAGGGGGATGACGTCACTCTGACCTGTCGAGCAGCTCGCTACCTCTACACAGACCTACAGTGGTTGGATCCTTTGAATCAAACAGTCACTTCCAACGTGTCTAGTCTCAAGCTCAACAGCTCCTCGATTTCTCTTTCTCTCTATCTGCATAATGTGTCTCAACACAGCACTGCAGGTTACAAGTGCCGAGCATACAAGCTCCACAAGAGGGTTGAACTTAAAAGTGCTGCACTAATTGTGGATGGTAAGTTAGAGAGGGGTTATGATAAGATGATTTCATTTCTATGTATTGATTGCAAAGGCCACTTTCATAAATTGTCCTTTTTACCCAACAGTCAGATGATGTACTGAGATAAAATTAGCCTAAATAAGTGTAGTCATGTGATATCTGGGCATGCTGCTGCAGGGTTGACACATACAGGAACGCGGAAAACACACTTGCAACATTTGATGACTTGCTAAAAGATGACAGTAATAGAGAAACAGAAACTGCAACAGAATTTTTTTTTTGTAATTTCGTTTTGTGCAGTGAGAAAACGCCCCTGGCTGAGTCAGAATCTAACAAATCAGGATGTGAACAGCAGCAGCACCCTGATGCTTGCTTGCTCCGCTCTGGGAGTTCCTCGTCCCAACATCACGTGGTACAAAAATGGTGCTCAAGTGCATGAAGGCCCAGGTAACCAGAGAGCAGTATTACTTGTGCTATAACCATTTGATCAATGAATGAAAATGAATACATGTTGTTTCTAGTAAGACTGCATCATCAGCAGGAGAAGCTATGATTACCTTTGTAAGCCACTGACCGTTTATAAGTATATGAATGGCCAGGCTCACATTTCTTTAGAGAAAACAGGGTGTCACTGGAGGTGATATGTTTCCAGAGGGCAAGTAAGCAACATACATAATTGGAAATGCAGATGATGCCTTCTCTTAAGACGAGTATATACTTCCAAAACACTAATGTTCATGTCTCATTTGCAATTTGCACTAAGTTATTTTGAAGACTTTTGTGCAGTAACTGTGCAATTATTTGTAGTATAATGGAGGGTATTTAAGTTATTATTGCCTGTTAACAAAGTTGCATTTATATTGTTATATTTGTATTTACAATTGCATAATAATGCATCTACTTCAAGTTCTGTGAAAAAGTGATAATTTTCTCCCATGGAAATCTAGTTTTCAGGCACAAAAAGCTCAGGTCCCTAAAGAAAATAGCCAGTGCAAACTTTACAATGCCAGAATTTTTCAACCATGTTCTCAGTTTGACTAAGAGGTTGTGTGCTGCAGGTATCTCACTGGGAGAAGACGGACTTCTGACCATCGAAAGGGTGAAGAAAGATGATGAGGGTCTGTACGAATGTATAGCCAAAAACGCTGAGGGCATTGTAAAAACAAGCGCTGTTGTTACGGTGTTTGGTAAGTTACTCAGATACCTTAAGATATCAAAAACCTAACCATTACTCTCCAGCCTGCTGTATTTACAATACAGGGTTGGTTTTCAGTGTAAAGTGGTTTGTGTGTGTCCAGCCACCACATAAAATAAACTTTTTAACATTGCATTTCTCTTAATATTAAATCAAGAGATCTCAGAGGCCCTTTTGACCTCATGTGTTCTTGTCACCGCTAGAAATACCTGTGGTCTTACTTCAGTATTAAAAGTCTCCCCTGACAGAAATTCTGTGACTGCAAGGAATGCTGGGTGAATTCCTTCTCAGGTTTTATGATCAGGGCCATGGCTGAGGGTCCATACTTTGAGGACATGACCTCTGTGAAGTTTTAAGAGGTCTACTAATGAGGGCAGGAGATTGACTGCCACAGCAGTCAGGGGACTACATCGTAGTTAATTGCAGTAGAAGAAATTTCTCTTATTGTGTCTGTTTCTGTGTACTTTACATGTAAAATGAACTGTATGTTGTCAAGATGAGGATGACAGTGTAGGTGGAATATTAAACAGGTTTTTCAACATCCGAAGACTTCAAGGGACTCTTATCAAAATGAAAATAAAAATTCTCTTTTGATGGTCAGCTTAAGAATGTATGTTTTCCATTGCTTTTTCAACTTTTCAATATTTCTGCAACAAGTTATGCATTTTTTGCTTTCATTGTTTAGTCAAGGATTGCATCAGTCTGTAAAATTATGAAGATTGAAGGGATGTTAGCTTTGAGAGTGTTTGATGGTTAGAAAAAGTGTTTGAAAGAATACACCATAAGAAAATATGTGGTATGCATGCCCCAAACAAACCAGAAATAAACAACCACGTCGTTTCCATTCCCTTTTTATATAAAGTCTCTCAGAGACATAAAAAAATAATGAATCTCAGCATATAAAATAAAAACACAAGCTCTCTGTTTGTAAAGTTGTAACAGATTGTTTTCTTTGATCAAAAATCTTCACAAATCTTAGTCAAAATAGTATGACAACTCATAAAAAGTATTCAAGATCTTTTTTTGCAGGGGGGGGTTGAGTGTGTGTGTGTGTGTTTTTTTTTTTTTTGGTTTTGTTTTTTTTGTTTTTGGCTAAAGCGGTCCAGCAGTTTATGACTGTTCTTCTCTTTCAGGGGATGATGGGAAGCCAAACGTT
This sequence comes from Acanthurus tractus, assembly GCA_029783725.1. Taxonomy (NCBI): domain Eukaryota; kingdom Metazoa; phylum Chordata; class Actinopteri; order Acanthuriformes; family Acanthuridae; genus Acanthurus; species Acanthurus tractus. The sequence continues at coordinate 15,388,923 of JAQNCA010000032.1, read as the reverse complement.
GAGGTAATCATTTTGGTGTGCACAGGAGCTGCAGCCACGTTCCTCTGGCTCATGCTTATCCTCTTCATCCGCAAGCTACGGAAGGTAAGTTTGTTCTCCTTCTTTTCTCAGAAACCTCATTAGATTAGCATATGCACGGATGTGGGAAATTCAAGCGGTCAAACAAGTTACATCGCTTTCGTAAATTTTTTGCAAATCTGTTTCAATGAATTCGGCTCCAGTGACTTTGTGGAGGCGGCTGATTCATGTCTCTTGTGAAATACAGTTTAAGGGAAGGATAAATTTAACCCATGTTTATGAAATCCACATTTTCTCGTGTTTGTATGTACACTATGGCCTCAAAGGAGAACATAGTGTGCTTATTTCTAAGAAAGAAAAGAAATAAAAAGAGGAAGCATTTTTGTGCCTATAACCTTGTGCAAAACTCTCATGCCGTATTAACATTTTCATTATCTGCTGATCACTTAAAATGAAACATAACTCTGCATCTTTTCATGATTGTCATTTTAAAAAAACTCCCTTATTATAATAAACAAATTCATATGTGTCTTCTAACACCTTCAGCAACCAGCACACTATAAGATGGGTCCCTCCATCATCATTGACCCTGATGAGTGTCCTCTTGAGGAGCAGAATGATCTTCTTCAGTATGACAGCAGCAAATGGGAGTTTCCCCGTGATCGCCTAAGACTAGGTGAGCTCTGTGTAATTAAAGTAACTTGAGTTATAATGTTTTATATTAACATAGTTCTATCAAGACACATGCAGTTGCTTGACCTCCCTTTCCTCCCCCCCTTATGTATGAGATGGTGTAGTTTTCAAAATGGAAGTAATTTTACTTTAGTGGTTAAGTAGTTTATGGTAAGGATATACACAACCACATTAGGGTAAATGGAATAAATGTCACCGCCTCATTACTTATCAATGACATACTCATCATCTAGACTTAGAGACTAGAAAAAACTGCCCTGTGATCAGAGCCCCAGCATGTTGTTTTAATTACAGGCCCATCGCTTAGCTGACAGGGAC
>JAQNCA010000032.1:15371220-15385252 GCA_029783725.1 Acanthurus tractus | reverse complement strand
GGAAATGAATAAAAAAGTTGGAAGAAATGCAAAAGAGCGGCTAATTATGCACCAAAGACACTCAAAGTAAAGCTAATAGATAGTTAAACCACTGGATGTAGCCCTGCAAATGCTGTTGAAAGGTATTTCATTATTCTTAAAGAAAGTTTTATGTTTTATTTTGGTTAAGGTCAAAATGTGCACACTATTTAAATGTTTGGGGGGTTGTGTGTTGTACAAAGTTTCTGCCCTACAGTCAGTGCATGAAAATAATTTTCAATATTAGATCAGATCTGTGTAGACTTGCAGATGATCCTAACTGAATTTTCCTTGATGAGATGAGATGGTCTCATTTTGTTGAATAAAAAGATCTTGTCTTCCACAATTACCTCATAGAAGTGAAAATCTGTTTCCTTTTACATTTCAAAGGAGTTTGAACTCAAAGCATACAAGAATGTAACAACCCCTGGAATGATTCAAAACAAAAATAAAGAACTTCAAATCAAAATCTAAGTTATTGTGATAATGTATATACTTTAGTCAAAATGTTTAATGATAAATGAGTCAATGCTGAGCAAGTTCTACATGTGTTTGCATTTACAGGAGGTGCTACGTCAAATGAGCGCAAAGCTCTAATGTCAGAGTTAAAGATCCTGATCCACATTGGCCATCACCTCAATGTGGTCAACCTGCTGGGAGCCTGCACAAAGCCTGGAGGTGAGCTTTATTACTGAATATCAATTGTCAGTTTAACTTCAAAGTTGTCTCTATCTTTCTTAGCTTTCTTTTCTGTGAAAATAGGAATAATCATGTTTTCCATTTTGCAGGCCCACTGATGATGATAGTGGAGTTCTGCAAATATGGCAACTTGTCCAACTATTTAAGAAGCAAGAGAGATGACTTTGTCGTCTATAAGGTGAGTCACACGCTGCATGATTCTGGCACTCTTGCTTTTACATCATTCTGGCTTTTAGCATAATATTGAAAAGGGAGTGACTCTTTTGACAACCATATAAGAAAGCCTTATAAATGTCAGCAGTGCAGTTTTGCCTCATTATTTATGATATATGTGTGCTGGTCAGAGCCAGGATGGTAAGGAGGTGTCGTCAGGATCAGCCTGTGAGCTGAGTGAGCTGATGAAACGCCGCCTGGAGAGTGTGGCCAGCACCGGAAGTTCAGCCAGCTCTGGCTTCATCGAAGATAAGAGCTACTGCGACTCAGAGGAAGAGGAAGAAGGTAAAGGCCAAGCAGATCTTGCTTCCCTTCAATACCCCCAACATCCTCACCTCCCTCTGTTTGCCCCTCCTGCTGTCCCTCTCTACCTCTGCACCACCCCCTCAGCTCAGGAATGAAAGCTCCCTCAGATTGTTTTCATGCCTGAGTCTGATGGGACGTTTCCTCCTCCTGGTCAGCAGTACAATCACTACAGCAGGAGCTACTGTCACCCCACTGAGTCTGGGGAGGAGTCTGTTTATTTCCTGTCTTGACCTGAGCGTTGCTTTGCTCTTTGGCTCCAGCTCAACTACGGCACGTCGGCCTTGTTGTTCCTGATGTGTTATTTCTGGTTTGATTGGCTGTTTACTCAGGTGGGCCTGTGGAGGGAGTTCCTCTCTCATTCACTGCACGTTTCACCTGACGTCTGAAAAATAGGAGGAATTGTAATTTGTTTTTTATCCCTGGTCTGTAGAGGATGCTTTAGAGACAGAGTGTGTAGGAGGATTGTTTCAATGATATATTTTCATTCAGGCCTTTACATTTGCAGTTTGCCCATGAGGATCTTTACTGTTTCATCTTATCTGATTTATTTGACAGGCATAGAGAGACCCTGATTACACTGACTGTACACAGAAACTAGATGAGGGGGATTATAGTCCTAAATTCAAAGGACATATACATCCAATATAAAAAAGTCTCACAGGAAAATCTTTATGTTCTTTTGTTTCACAGAATCTGAGGATTTATATAAGAGAGTCCTGACATTGGAAGATTTAATTTGCTACAGTTTCCAAGTTGCAAAAGGCATGGAGTTCTTGGCTTCACGCAAGGTACTTTTTTCATGTTACAGTTCTGTTCTTTGTTCAAAGGCCATGTTATTTTGATTTAAATTTGGATACATTGTGCTCTCAGTTGAGTGTAGAGTCACAATGCTCACACTTAAAACTAATGCATTTAAACCAGAAACAATACCAATGTCCAGTAGGAAGAAAGCTGATGAACACACAAACTATGTAAAACTAGTCAAATCTTTTAAAGTTGTCGTGCATGGAGCTCATCCAGAAAGTTTCTGCACTGTAAGTAAATAAATGTTCATCAAAAAAGCAAATTAAAAGATTTTGCTTTGCTTAAATTAAAGTGTGAACCACTTTGCTTCCTCTGTGACATACTTTACTCAGCCATTAATTTGTTTGTTGCCCTAGTTTCTTTTTAAATCACTCTTGATCTTATTCTTTTTCAAGTCATTCATAATTTTGGCGGAGGCCGGATGGGGCTGATTAGAGAATGAAGCCATTGTTGTAAATAACCTGTTACAGACCATTTCTTAGCCTGGATATGGAACACATCATCTCCTATTGTAATATCACTGATGACTTGACCATGTGTTGCTTTGCCAGCAGCCATTCCTTATAGCACGTAGTGTACCATTGTGAGGTCAATCACATGCATAAAACTTGAATTTATACATTTAAATGTCACATTAAATAAGTTTGTTTTCCCCATTTTTCAACAGTGTATCCATCGTGATTTGGCTGCACGAAACATTCTGCTTTCTGAGAATAACGTTGTGAAGATTTGTGATTTTGGGCTTGCCAGAGACATCTACAAAGACCCCGATTATGTGCGCAAAGGAGATGTGAGTTCATTAAAATCTAAAATTGTTTCCAACTGTCAGGTATTTACTTACAGAAAGTGTTTAACATACAAAACTCTAAGCTACCACCCACTTGGCAGAAGAAAAACTGAATAATTTTAGCAGATCTTGGAGAACAACAAAAGATAATTGAGATTAGTGTGTTTGTTTTAATGCTAGATGAAGGGAAGGAGCTGAAACATTAGGCTAAGCTAACTCAAAAGCTGCAGTTGGGTTTAAACAGATATGACAATGTTACTGGTGAGAAGTGCACACAGGTGTGATATGGAAGTAATTGATTTTTTTTATCATACCTGTACAGGCTAGACTACCGCTCAAGTGGATGGCACCGGAGGCCATTTTTGACAAGGTCTACACAACTCAGAGTGACGTTTGGTCCTTTGGTGTTCTCATGTGGGAGATCTTCTCTCTGGGTGAGTGTAAATGGCACCTGAGGCTACTTCATGTTTTATACTCCATATTGTTGAACATGAACCGAAGCAAGCAAAGGAGCGCTGTTTATGCCAAAGACAGACATCCAAACTTATGTGGATATAAACAAAATTTTTCTATTGTGTATTATATGCAATTGAAGATTTAGATATTTAAGTTCTATTTGCCAACACTGTTGCAAAGTTGGGTCGTGTTAGTTCGATGCTTAATAGTTATCAAACAGGCTTGACAGCTGGTGTTTTAATAGGTCAGGTTCAAAGCGACAGGAGGCAACTAACAGAGCTTGTAAAAAAATCCATGTTATGTTGAGACTGACAGCTAACCCAAACCGCCAAATGAGTTAGGCAGCTCTATGGTAAAGACCTTGATACCATGGCCCCATCTGCCCAATACTGCGCAGATTCTCGCTCCAAAATTAATCCCCAGAACAAGACAACAGCGCCTGAATCAGGGGAATTTAGCCATCATCCTTTTCTGTTGATGCATCCAGCCTATTGGTGCATTCATCAAAAATGCAAAATTAATGAGAGGTAAATAGCAATAACATGTAAAACACAGCCTACAAAGCAAAGACAAATATTAGGCAAAGGTTTAAACAAGCTCATAGACATAACAGCAGTTAACAGTGGTGATTTATTTTCTAGGTTAAAACCTGTTTCTTGAAATAGTAAAAATATTTTTCATACCTTGCATACAAAAAACATTTTAAGTGTATTTGTCTGTAAATAGAGGATACTGTTATTTCCTAGTGAAATCAAAACATTGACATTTAGTTCACGTTTATAAGCAGTATGTGTTTATTCTTAACATCCTGTTACATGCGCAAAGGCCAGTATTTGAACATGAAGTTCTGTTATCAGAGGTGTTCAGTGAGAGCTTGGTGGACCCTCTCGGTGCCCCTCGGCTGTACAGTTTCACCAGATGCACTGGGTAATAACTGTCTTCTTCCACTGTGTAATTGTGCCTTCGGGACAAAGAGCTTGGACCTGCATTGTCAGCCTGAGAGAACTATTTTCATGCCACTCATGCAAAAAAAAAACCTTGTGAAGTCGGACTGTGATTTTTAGCGCCAGCATGGGACATTAAAACGAGAGAACACCTCCTATTTAAGTTACCCGTTTTCTTCCCAGCTTGCAGCACAAACTCACTGTAACCGAGCAGTGTAAAAGTGTGTCCCTGCTGTGAAACCACTGCAGCCTTTAAGACAGCATTGTATGTCGGCCTGTGATTGCCTTTGCACCGTGGCACAGAGCTCACCACACGTTTCTATAGCAAGACTCAGCATGAAATATTGTATGTTTGAATGTCACCATGGGAAGTGCGGTAGACATAAGAGTAAATGTGCTATTCTGTACTTTCTGACTGTGCTGCTGTTGAATCACTGCCATACCTTGTCGTCACCCACTGCAGTTGAAAGAAAAGTGTGTCAAATTGCACATTCTTCTAGATGTAAAGCACACTGACGTCAGTATGACACTCTCCCTTTTGTCTTTCTTTCTTTCTCTTTCGCTCTTTCTTCCTCTTCTTCATTCTTGACACATCATCACCACATTTTCTGTTAAAGAAACACTTGCACATCTGGGTGGCGTTAGCAGGGCCCCAGAAAAATAAATCAGAAAACAAGGATACAAAATGACCAAGAAAAATGGCAAAGTGAGCTTTGCAACCTGATCTTGTTTAGAGGTCAAAAGTTTCAGGGTAACTTAAGTGTGTTTTTCACATTGCTCCATGAATCAAAGTGTGTCAAGATCATTTTGTGGTTTTTAATACCAAAAGCTTGCTGAATTAGGCCAGCATGATGTTTGTCATGCCAGATATCCATCAGTATCAGTTCAACATAGAAAAACATTAAACTAACATTATATAGAGCCAGAAATAAAAAAAATGTTCTGTTGCATCTTAAGAAAAAAATATAGTATTGTTGGACTCTACATGTATTTTTTGCTATGACAAGACACCATAAGATAAAATGAGATAATTTTATTAAAAATATTTTGTAAATTGTTTCCCGTGGTTGCACCATAAAATGCACATAAAGCATACTTCAATTAAATGTTTTATGTTTTTTTTTTAAAAAAGATTTTGAAAAAAAGAAGTGTACATTTCATGGACACATGTTACACATTATATGTATAGCTCACATTATAAAGGTTAACGATCAAAATAACATGGACAATGTAAACAGTAACAGTTGGGATTAAAATGTATTTTTGTGCAAAAATTATTGTGTCTATTAATTATTGAATAAACTTTATTTCTTTGGAGGTATTCAAACACTTTGCCAAGCTGAAGTTGTGGTCTCCCTGTAAATGTTGGTAGCCACAAACTTGAAGTTTTATTACATTTGTGGGAGTTCAAGCAAACAAAAATATTATGTAATGACTCACAAAAAGACTGGACTTTATTCTCCAAAACCAGCAGAATTGGTCTTGGAAACAAGCAGGTTCAGTGTCTGTTTTCACAGGGAACGAGCACCAAGTAGACTTTGGCTCAAAGTTTAAATTTAACAACCAACTTTCCAGTTAAAAAGCAAATAAAATTAGCAGCGGTTTTGGTTAGTGATCCATTTGACAGATTCATGACTCAGCCAATTCAACTGTAACATTACACATTTACTGTAAGTCGTGAGTAGACCGCAATTTCACCAAGCAGCATAATCTAACAGAAAATCCTTTCTATTCAGTTTTCTAGCAATTTGTTTAGCAAACATGTACTGTATGTACTGTATATGGCAGCTGTTACATAACTGGCAAGAGCTCTTAAACAAGTCTGGGAGATATTTCCATGTAGATTACTGGAGCTGGAGAGCAGCTCGCACTCACCAATAAAGTGATTTTATTGTTCCAAGTTGGGAATTAAGAACGCAGCAGAGACAGGGCAGGTGTTGTCTTTGTAACTGCAAAATAATCCTTTGAATTCTCTAAATGTCAGTCACTCAGTCTATTAATCATTTTAATAGCATGTAAACATAGTGAAGAATGTGAACTTATGTTTTTCTGAATTGTTTCCCTCCATTCTGCAAACATTTTCTCATGCAATATGTGTCAGTAGTTTGAAATGTACATTAACCAGGACCAGCTTTATAAATAATGCTGCCCTAAAGATTTACTGAATATTTAAAATACCTCATCAGTTTACCCAGGTACTAACATTATATGGAAAATACTGTACTAATGATGTGATCAAGCTCTTAAATGTCCTAAAATAGAATATTTTTCTAATTGGACTTTACAATATTAATATCATGGAACCTTGCATAATAAAGCTGATGAAAACTTTGTAATACAGCACCTCTATATCTCTGTATTAAGATACATTTAAATTCAGACAAAAGGGCTGAGTGACCTTTTTTTTTACCCACAGCAAATAACTCTGAAATAAACCTCTCCCCCTCTTTCCTCAGGTGCCTCCCCGTATCCTGGCGTCCAAATTGATGAAGAGTTTTGCTGCAGGCTGAAAGAGGGAACCAGGATGAGAGCACCAGAATACTCCTCCTCTGAAATGTGAGCATTTCTATAAACCTTACTTCTGTTAATAACAAATTAAAGTTAACAAAAAAGAACTGCAATTGGACATTGTTTTTGGAACTCTGTTCTGTCCTGTTCTGTAAATGAATATTGTTGAAACTTTGTAAGAAAATAAAACAATATCAGATGTAGATTAATCAATAAGACGGGGCCTGGTATGTTTATAAACTATCACTGCATTTAAATCTTTGTAAATCCTCTGTAGTTGTAAGTCTTTTTTTCATTTTGTTTCATTTACTAATCCTGTACCCCTAGCTGCATGTTTTCTCACAGTCAAGAAAAACGGAAAGAAAGTAACAAGCACCTCTATCGATGATCAGCTCAGAGGAGGCATTGTATCCATCTGGCTCTCTGTGGTTGCACAAGCAGGTCAGGGGTACCTGATAAGAATCATGGGTAATTTTGCTCTAAATGTTACAAGAGGAAACATTATCTACTGATAAGCTCTGCAGTGGCGAGTTGAAGCTCTGAAGCACTTTGTGACTGACAGTTGCAGTGCAGCTGTAACTGAGCACCATCATCAAATACTAAGTCTGAGGTCCAAGTTCCCCCAGTGACGAGAGCCAGACTGGAGATTTTTTTGAGCAGCAGCATGTGGAAGGTGCTGGACATAAATACCTGTGGGAGAATGGAGTCCTGAGTTTTTGGTATCAATGCTGTCAGTCACTGATGCAGCAAGACAGACATTACAGTTGTTTTTTAAATAACTGTACTTGGACTTTTTTGTCCACCGTACAGACTATCCAGACCCAGAAATCACAGTCTGAGCTCTGCAGTTGAGTTTAACTCCTACATGTGTGCATACGCTATGTCTGGTTTTAATTTAAAATGACTCATATAGTCCACAAATCTTATTTGTTTTGAGAGCGTAATGTTGCACTTCTGCTTGATAATGATGTGATATCTAAAGGTCGAGAGTTTTAAAGCTGCTTGTGCCAAGTAAAGCTAACTGAACGGATTTATCAGCCTTACAAGGGAGACGGTGATTGGAAATGATACTTAAAATCTACTCCAGACTCTAGTTTTCAATCAGAACAGCAGATCTGTAGATGCAGACCTTCTGGTGCCAAGAAGCTCTCGTACTTTCCATCTTGGTTCAGGCAGTCCATTGACGAAAACATAACTGCCAGATTGCATATTTTGCACGCTTATGGCTGTGAGGCCTGCTGCTAATTTGGAGCTAAGATAAGACCTGCTGATATCCATTTAAATGGGATGCGCAGTAATGCACTGGGGGAATTCTGCTGATCCCCTGCAGAGGTCTGCAGTTGATCACATGTCTCCGTAAACCCAGGTTTTGACACCTTGACCCTCACCCCAAACTCGTAATATACGAATGATGAAAAGCACATGAGGTTCCAGGCAGTGTTGAGCCATTGATTTGTGCCTCTGCAGCACTGACTTAACCGAAATGTTGTTTGTTCACAAGATCCCATCGTTCTGATGCATGGTAGAGGAATTTAACGGATGCTGCACAGAGTTGGAGGACAATAAATAGGATGCTCACTTCCCATCCTACCACCCTTGCCCAACCAGACAAGAAAAGTTCAGTTCTACAGAAATCTCCCCCTTCCCCCTCAAAAACACCACACTCCCTGAAGACCCGAAACATGCGGGGCAGGCTATTTATTCTCATTGTGGACCAAGCAGGAAATGTGGTTTAAATTGTGAAGTCATACAATGTGTCTACTTCCCCCCTTAAAGTTATCCATAAAGGCTGTGATCATGCTCTCCACATCCTGTCACCGTTTGGAGGGCTACCACCTGGACGAGTATACTCTATGTTCATTAATCTACTGCAGCCCATCTGCTTTCCCAAATCCTCAAGCTTGAGATTGACTACATGTGATGTCAAAGCAGCTTCAGAATAGTCCTGTTTACATTAAAACTTAATATATCTATGGGGAAAGTGGTGGTTAATGCTGGAGAAACAGGATAGGGATCCATCAGCAACCAATCCCAATCATTAACACGCTGTGAATGTAATTTAAACAGCAGCCATGGTGCTCTGTTTCTAAATTCCTTCACATAATGAGACAAACCACTGCGATGGAAACCCACACAAAGACTCTGAGCCTTCCCACATGGGTGGAGATGCTGACAGCTTGTCAGAGACCTGAGTGAGGCTCTGTGCTCTCTTCACACCCAAGACCAAGAGAGAATCAGATACAGCCAAAGAGACCCGCGATCACTTGAAAATTTGAAACATGTACAAATACTCTAGATGACAGTTGATTTAGAGGCAAACCAGATGTTGTTTCTCAATGCAGAGGGGTTTGTGTATTAAAGATAAAAAATAAAAGGAATTTTGAACCCTGAGGATGGTCAATTCTCCTTTCAAATGTGCCTTGTCATAGTTTGCAATACATCCATAGCATCAAAAGTGTCCCTTCAGTATGCTGAGGGCTTGCATCTTGCAGTTTGTGTTCAGTGGTGTATTCTCTCTCGCTTAGATATCAGACCATGTTGGACTGCTGGCAGGGGAAGCCACTGGAGCGGCCGACCTTTACTGAGCTGGTGGAAAGACTGGGAGACCTGCTTCAGGCCAGCGTGCAACAGGTATGATGGACAACAAAGTCTGATTGAGCTCTACAAATGATCGTGCTATCAGCGCATAAAAAATCCACCCAGTGTTAAAGGTTTGTTTCAAAAATAGCAGGAATGGACTGTTAATGATGCACAGCTGTTAAGATCTGGTGTGAATTTAAACCAAAAGTGATACACAAAAGAGATTTATGGAAATGTTTTCTCAGTGACCAACAAATGCTGGAACTACATTCGTATTTCAAGTTCAAATCCTCTAGTGCCACAAGAATCCTGACCAGATTGGAGCTTCACAGCACACTTTTGATTGTATTTTAGTGTAGCTCGGCAGAATAAATCACAAACACTGAAAATATCCAGGAAGCAGCAGTGCTGATCAGAGTCCTGCAGTTTAAAGAAGATTCAAAGCAGCATCTCGCCCAGGGGGGTTGCCCGAGTGACTGAGAGAGGAAGTAACACTCAGAACAAACACTTGGCTCCCACTGAAATGGCACCATCAGTCTCGTAAAAGAAACCACACTTGGAAAAAAACACATGGAAAAGCAAAGTAATTGTTGATGGTGTGGTGGCACAAAACATTATCTGTCATGAATGCAGCAAAATGTTGCAACCTGCACGAAATTTGAAGTTTTTTGGAGACTGTTGAGTGAGGTTTAACAGCTGTTTGATCCTTTGATTTACAAGTTTGTGTGTGCATGTTTATGTATATCTTTGTATTTTTTACTCACACCAAAAAAAAACATGCGCTTGAGGAAAAATCAGTATTTGAATACTAAGAAAACTTTTACAGTGAAGGTCAAATATACTGATTATTTCCACCTGATTAAGTCCAATAGGCCTTTTTTCACAATTGACATCTTGATTTAGTGGAGGTCAAATGGAGACCTGACCCCAGAGGGTCAAGCTGCCAGACAAACTGAGTCTAACTGGGTCAGTTAGGGTTTCAGGTCTGTGAATGAATATGTCTAGTACAACAGTGTAGCATGGTGGACTCAATCTGTTCTCTAATAACAGTGTGTGCCATGGTTAACACAGATTAAAAATTTTATTTTCAAGAGGAAATTAAAAATCTGAAGTCTGAAGTGTAAGAAATAAATGGTTTAGTGAGGGTTTACATAGCTCTGTTTCAGATAGGATGGACTGAAGACCTCGAATCTTACTCTTCATTAAAATAAAGTATTTAAAGTCATGAATGTCTACAATGGAAATAAGAAAAACACTGACATTTTAAACTACCAAACACATTTCTTGGTGAAGGAGTATCAGGACTATAAATTGTCCTGTGTAGTATTAAGATATAAAGACAAGGACACACATCCCATCACACGAAAACTCAAGTATATTGCATTACAAATGAGTCTGTGAAAGCTGTCTTCATGAGGAAAAAGTTCAGACTGTATAGAAAAAACAGTGGCGGGGATTGACTCTTATTAATGAAACTATTGTTATAGTACAGGAAGGCTGGTCACAGTCTCTGTTGACTCCATCAGCTTTTTGAACGTTGTATTGGATTTATTTGGCATGACCTTAGTTTCTTTGGCTGCTCCCCCTAACCTTGGGATGTGTGTGTTTGCATAGTTTCCACACAGTATTGAGTTACTTCAGGCTCTTCACAATTTGCAATGATGGAAGTATTGAGTTTCTTCAGGCTCTTCACAATTTGCAGTGATGAAAGTATAAGGCTGTACTCTAAGATTCTGTGTCTCTTGTTTGGTTTATTTAGGAGGGTAAGCACTACATACCCATCAACACAGCCCTGCTGACTAAGGTTGGAGACCCCTCTTCCACGGTGCCATCAGAGGAGACGCCCACACGACCCGTCTCTCACCGTGACTCAGGGAGCACTTGGTGAGAACATTGATTATTTCACACTTGAAACTCCTTGGTACTTTTTGAAAAATGTTACTATTACATCTGTTCTTCCTGGTGCCAAGTTGTTGTTTAGCCTGCTGGTGTGTCAGTCGTTAGGTCCACCACTCTCGTCCGGGCTGAAATATTTCAACAACTACTGTCAGAAGGGTTACCCTTACATTTTTATACAGATGTTCATGGCCTGCAGACAGTGTATGAATAGCACTGACTGTGGATCTCTGGCCTGTATATTTTCCCTTTCATGGCCCATTCTAATTTTCTAACAGCCTTCAAGGGTCAGACTAATGAACTGAACACATATATCTCACTGACCTCTATACGATGGCTGAACAGCTTCTCAGGCGAGGTGTCTAATGTCAGATAGTTATGGTAAGAGTGCTGTTTGAGCTAGGTTTCCATGTTTGTGTCAGTCAGTAAGTTGTCAGGCACCTTAGTTGGTTCCACATTAAACAGCATAGAAAATATGTTCATTTCCTTTTGTTTACTTTACATGAAATAACTTACCAAATGTCTAAAGAAGTTTTTGTAAACTCAGCAATATATTTGCTTGTCAAAGCAGACTTTTGTTCTTGCTGAAAAGGAAAATGTACAGTTTTACATCTTTCTAGTTGCATTAACCACAGCTTTAAAAACACTTCAAATGATTTCACATTTGAAAGCGGAGTGGAGATGCTGGTCTGGACCTTGGAGCTTCTATTACTAAAATGCATCAAAGGTTTTTCCTTTATTTCCATTAATTCTTAAGACAAACTGAAACAATTGTACTTCTTCAACAGCTCAGCAGTAACAACGTGGCACTTCTTCACAAATTCCCCTGAATGAGGTTTCAGCTTCTTAGCTATTAGCTCACTCACCACAAACCTTGTCTACTTATCACTGTCAGAATGGGGTCTTGTTGGCACTGGACTTTGTTGAAGAGCAAATTTGTCCATGTAACTTGTGCAGCTTAGTATGTTTCAAGCTTCACTGACACACACTGTTTTGCCTTTCATGTTTGTCCAGTTCCCTTGAAAAGCTTAACACTCTGCACCTACTTTTCTTTTCATGACAGTCAACTTGATGCATATGATGTTATTGATGACTCATAACCGCTATGTGGGCTTTGCTTTCGAATTCATCTTTGAACTCTGTTCATCTGCTTCCTGTATTTAATGTTAATTTCTCTTATCCCAAAGAAAGATGTTGCATTCTAGAGATTTTTTTGTATTTCTTAACTATCTCATGGGCTTAATCATGCAGTTTACACAGCCCAGATAAGACCCACAAACTGGGGACTCCCCACCTCTGATCTACTGAATGAAACCACACAATACATTGTTCTTTTCCTCTCATGTCAGCATGTGTTAGGCATTTGTGGTTATGACAATTTTGAACGGTTGAATGAGCTGCTATTAAATTCAACACAGACATTCATGTTTTCTTTTAATACCTTTGTCACTTAACTTTCCAGCACCATCATTTGGTAAAAATATAGATTTGTCCACAACTTTGGTTTATGGTCATAATCTAAACCAAAGAATATCATTAAACTGCAAGACTACTTATTTTCCCCTTTGATAAAATGTTAAGGATAGTTACACATTATATCTACTAAACATCAGCACATCAGCATTCTTATTGTGAGCCTGTTAGCATTCTGATGTTAGCATTTAGCTCAAATCATCACTGTACTTACAACCTGTCCCAGCTGTTGGTTGGCTGTGAACTCTTTATGTTGTTGGCTTAAATCTGTTACCCTTAAATATGAACTTGTTAAGACACAGAAGGAAATAAACCTCCTTATCTTAAAGACATGTAAACCGATCCTCAGAATGTTTAAGTCAAACAGCAGTGAGTCTGTTTTGCAAAGGAAATGCCGAAACCTTTTCTCCCACTTTGCAGTGATTAATATCCAGAAAACTTACAGTTCCTGTGGCGCTCAGACTAAACTCAGCCAGGGGAACATGTAGCTCTGACCTGAGGACAATGAAAACCTGATTGGCACATGATAAGAAATATACACACTGCAGCTTGCTAGACAGAGAGCTTTCAGTATTGTGGCTCCTGCAGGGAATTTCACCAAATCCATAAGGCCAGCTTCAAGATTTATGTCCACTTAACATAATATTTGTTAAGCTCTCGGGTTTTCACACGTCCTCCAAGTGTGTTTATTGAGAAGGTGTTGAAAAGCGGTAATGACAGTTACTCCTTAAGCCAAATTAAGCGGTCGTTTTAGCCTGTGCGTGTTGAAATGCAAAGTAAACAAGGTGTGTTTTCAAAGTACAATGTTGTAGATGCCACACATTGTTGATTTAAGCGATTAAGTTCCTGAAGTTTGTTGCTGAACTTTGCCTCTTGGCTCCAGTGTATTCAAAGGATTTCTCTAAACAAAAAGAGAACAATTTGCGGTATTTTGGAGACTTACCCTGAAAATACTCTCTTGCCAGGAATATCAAGATCCGTCCTGCTAGTGTGAAAACCTTCGATGAGGTTACCATGGGGAACGGTACAAGTGAGAATCATGGGGTAAGTTTTTAATTCTGGAGTTAATTCAGAAACTAACACACACTGTGTGCTCTGACTTAGTTAATCAATTAATTAGTTCTGACAGTTTGTCAGAAACTTCACCTTGAAACATGTCAGTTTCATTAATTATAGCGTCTGGATTAAAAAGCACAATGGGAATATATAATTTAGTTGCAACAGTGTTGTGTAACAAGCTGATAACGTTTGGCAACTAGATTTCTTCCATAGCTATAATATCTTTGGAGTTCCACAAGGCTCTGTACTTGATCCTATTTATAGTTATAGTCTGCTACTGTATGGCCTT
>JAQNCA010000032.1:15324492-15348914 GCA_029783725.1 Acanthurus tractus | reverse complement strand
GCGGATTTAAAGCATTTTTTAAAATGAAGGTTCAGGTGTTTCAACTAATTTGCTGAAGTGTCATGTCATGTGTCTAGATTGGCTATGTTGATTATGGAACTTTTCCTGACTTTGACCATGTCTGAGGAAACAATTAACTATCCTACTCATCCCTTATGTAGCCTGAATTGCAGGGTCCTTTGAAGCATTTTATACTATAATATAAGACGATACATGCACTTTTCACGGTTTATGAAACATAACAATATGTCAGGAGTGTAACTGAATCTAGTGATCTACATCTGTCAGCATGTCTCACTCATGGTCGTTTTGATTATAATATTCAGCTCTGGTCCCTCCGGACACAGAGGGGCGATGATCGCCTGCACAAACTCTGGATCCGCGCTCCCGCTTAAGCGTGCCGTGCGCGGCCCCGTAAGAGACGTCATGAGCGTCTCACTACCCGACATGGCGGACTTTGATACGATTTATGAGTTGGAAGACGAAGAGGAAGAGCACGTAGTGAGCGAAGAACACTTGCCCAGATATTGTCCGGAGCCCGTGGTTATGCGAGGCGCCGGGCACATCACAGTGTAAGCGGAGCCGTGTTTGTCCCGTCTGTCTGTCCGGAGTGTCGCTTTGTTGTTTTGGTGTCTTCATCCTTAGCCCGTTTAGCTAATGCTAGCCTGCTAGCTAACACCAAACACAACAACTAATAGTTAGCCATATGGTTTGTAAGGGGGTAGTTCGTCTGTTCGGTGTTATAATGACAGAAAACAACGTTTACAGCTCTATGTCGCCATGACAGCCGTTAAAGTGGTAGACTAGTGACTTGTATTCATTGGTAGACAAGTTTGCATGTGATGTCACGTTATCGTTACCGTTAGCTGGAAGTCTGTGAGTGGTAACGTCATTTCACGAGCAGACCAACACATCATCAACAGTCATTTGTCGTCGACACAGACATTATTAAGTTCTGCGCCAAGTCGACACAATGACACAAGTATAATCAGAGTCGAAGCCAAGTTGCATCATAGTTTATATGAGCAGTCAGCTAAATAGCTGCATTTTTATTGAGACTGTTGTCCTTGTCCCTCTGATGGTCATAACTAGAGAGGAGCATAAAGCTTAAAGCGCAATAGACCCCTCCCCATATGACGTAATGTAGTAGTTAATTGTTTTATGCAGACGAAATTTTAATAGTTGTGAAGGTTCATTGCTGTCATCATCATTGTCATCTTCTCTCTCCTTCATACCATGACAGTAATTTGACCGATGAACGAGTCAAAATCCGTCTCAGGCTTATGACAGCCAACATCGAACAAATAGAAAAGTAACTTCTCAGTGTCAAAACAACAATCCATCTGTCGCTGTTCACATGTGCATTGTTCGAATTGATCTCTCCAAGAAAGATATGTGAACATACAAAGGTCACATTTTTAGCTGCTCCACCAACAATGAGCAACAGACCACATTGCTTTAAGTACTCCTCAGGCACGAGCACTTGAAATGTACCTCTGCAGTGCTATCTTGTCCCAAGTCTTTCTTTCCTTTCCTCTTTTTTCCTCTTTCTACATATATGTTTCAACTTTTTACCCAGGAAGATCTTCCTCTGATAAAAATGACCATGTGAAAACATCAGTGTTATATATACAGTGGAGAAGCTGTGATCACTTGCAACATCTTCTCTGTTAATTCGATAATTGGTCATGTCAATGCCAAGATAACCCTAGTCATTTAATAATTTATTACTGGGAGTGATCACACAATATACATGTGATTATCACATGACTTATGTGACTTATGTGTGGCTTAGCAGTTTAAACTTTCCGTCCAGTTTTATCATTAGTTAGAATATTTTTTTTGACTGTTTGATAAAAAAAAACAAAACTGAAATAATTTAAGTATTATTGAATTGGTTTGTCAGCCACATGCCACTAAAAGACTTATTCACTCCTGCATTTTTACTTTATAAATATCAAGAACTGTGACAGAGAGAAGTCTCGTGATCCCTTTTAGCCTCCTTTCTAATAATGTTAAAAAAAATTATTTAAAAATTACCTCTCCAAAGAAGGAATCTGTGAGTTAGCAGGTTTTTTCTTATCACATGATCAAATCCTCTCTGGCTCTATATTATTTTTCTTGTCCTCATGGTCATAGTGAAAGCAGATTTGACCTAGTTTTAGATACATTGTTATTGCCATATCAATGCTTAGATTTTTGTTGTTGTTTTTCAGATTTGGACTGAGCAACAGATTTGACACAGAATTTCCATCTGTTCTCACGGGAAAGGTAAAGTTGCTTTTTAGTTTTCTTGCACTTCAGTCTTGCAGGCTGCTTTCTGTTCACTTCCAAGTGGAAAGAATTAAGTAATTAAACCCACAGTGATTCTTTTGTTCTTTAGGGCTTTTAACAGCCCCAACTTCCCCAAGCCACGCCATTCAAACCTCTGTGAGTGGTTTTGATCTGATGGAGATGCATTTCAGCCAACGCACCACAGTGCACAGAAAGAGCCTGAATGTGCTGCTGTCCAGCTCTGTCAATGAGTAAGCCGTCTATGGGGCTCAGTTGGTGGGGACCTCAGAGTTTTTGAGTGTCCAGCTCCAGGTGATAAAATAATGAAATGAAGACTCTGCTCTAGACAAGAAAGGAAAGCTTCCTGGGTCGGACGCAGAAACACAAAAAGGCTGTAGGGGTAAGAGCAGGCCGAGGGAAGTGTGGGGCAATAAAAAGTACCTTCAGTATTGTGACCTAGGGTGACATGTGATGGATGAGGTCACAATTATGATGATTGAAGGGTGCAGATCAGGCCCTGCTGGGCTTTATTCTGAGGTCTTTGGCTGTTTGCAAAGAGACCTTTGCATCCTGTCATAAAAGATTACGACCCCTGTTTTATGGCGTACAGACTCTGCGAGGAATGAGCATCCATTCAGGTTGTTTGGCCGGCGCAGCCACAGGCACTGAGCTTATCTCTCCTTTGAGTCCCTCTTTGCCTTGAACAGTCTAGAGCTTGGTTAGCAAGTCAGAGGCCTAGTATTTAGAGATCTCATCTCATCTCTGGACATCTGCAAACATCTATCTGTTGGTTTTCCAAAGCCCTTTGATCTTTGTGCTCAGGTTTTCTTTTAAGCAATTGAGGAATCTTTCATGTTGTCACCAACTAAACCACACCTCTTGCTCTTTGAAAATTTGTTGTATTTAAAAATTTTCAGATAAAGGCCTCCAAGAACTGATTATTTTGGTAAATGCATATCCATCCTTTCTCTCTGTCTATTTTTTTAGGTAGCACCAGAGGAATTCAAAACCAGCATCAGCAGGGTGAATGCTTGTTTGAAGAAGAACTTGCCTGTGAATGTGAAGTGGCTTCTTTGTGGCTGCCTGTGTTGTTGCTGTACAGTAGGCTGCAGTCTATGGCCTGTTATCTGCCTCAACAAGAGAGTAAGTCCCAGACCTCCTGTGACACAAGTTGGACAGTTTAACTCTTCCTTACATCAGTGCTGATTACTCAGGGGCTGTTATAGCAATTCAGCCACATTGGTCTAATTGTAGAGGGTAATAACAACTTGTGTTCAATTAGTGGCTCTGTGTAGAAATGACGCATTGCGCTGCTCAGCTCCTGTCCTGCGCAGCTCAAGGGTGTGTCATTTGAAGGTGGTGTTCACCACTCAGAATTAATGACAGCAAAGTGGAAATTACTAGCTGGTAAATTGGGAGTTTAGTCCATAAATCCCAACATTGTGGCTGTTTACTGTTACCTGTTAAAGTGCTAATTTGAGTTATGAGGGTTTTGCTGCTTGCATTTATGTACATGCATCTGCTCTCTATTTCAACAGACAAGACGGTCCATTCATAAGTTGTTAGAATGGGAAAATAACCGGCTATACCACAAGGTAAGAAAGACACATAATTGCACATTAGCACCTGTGTGAAAGTGCTTAATTGTCTGTGTCAGTGTGCAGTGGAAGTTGAGTATCGTCATGATGGATAATGACCATTAACCTGTTTTCTAAACTCTTAACTCCTCAAAGCGGTTTGAGTCAGATCTGGTGCACAGAGGTCTGAGAGGACTGTGAGGTCAGCAGTAAAATGCCATGTTAATTTTGTTTTGTCTCGCAGCAACAAATTACAGCTAGTAGCTGTGCAAAGGCATAAAGGAAGCTCTTCAGGGTGTCTGGCCACAGTTTGACCCCGGCGAGACCAGACAGCCCTGCTCCCAAATTCCCCTGACACTGAGGGGGAGATTTCAGACAGATTTTTCTTTGTCTGTGTGTCTTTGTGTCTTTTTGAGAGTGAGAGAGATGTTCATTCATTGTCTCTGTGTCTTTTCTTCTCTCATCAGCTGGGGCTGCACTGGAAACTCAGTAAAAGAAAATGTGAAAGCAGTAATATGATGGAATACGTAAGTGGGCTCTGACAACAAAAACTATAAATTATGAAAGCATTATAAAACATAAGTTTTTTTATTGCAATAAACTGTAAAATCCATTAAAAATCTATTAATATCATAATAAATAAACAAATCCCCACATTTGAGAAGCTAGCCATAAAAGTGTGATCTTTTGAAGTCCCAATGAGCAGATCTTGTATTGCAAGATCAGATATTCTTCAGAGGACAAGTGTGATACATTGCTAATGAAAATTGAACTGATGGTTCAGTCTCAAAATGTTTGCAGTTTGCCAGATGCAGAAATTAATGTGTCTTTATCATGTTGATGGAAACTGTAATGTGGGTGTATTGACATTTCTGTCAAAAATGTATTTGCTGCTGCAAATTAGTTGCATGCAAACATAATTTCTTTGAGATACAAGTTTTAATAGAAAGTTGGGGGTTTTTTTGTCTGTGAAATCAAACCAAATCACAAACTTCTAAAGTCATTACAGGACCCACAAAAAAGCATTACAGGTTAATTTTCCTGTTAGTAAATCGTGATTTATTATTTCATGTCTAGTTAAATATTTTTATTTAATTGTCTTTCAGTTGTTGTGAAGTAATTAGATTTGTCTTTTTCTCTCCCTAGGTGATTCTTATAGAATTCTTACCCAAATATCCTATATTCCGACCGGACTGAGGAGGCTGTTTAAAGACAGGATGTGTGGCCCTTGAATCTTATCCTTAGTGCCTTGTATATAAACAGTATGTTGGAATAAGGGTCTGCACTGGTGTCTCTCTTGACGACCACGTAAATCTCCCAGTACCTTGTACAGTAGAATTTGCAACACTGTCACTTTGCTTTAGAGCAGATTTTGCACATTTTCCCAACGGAACTAGACAATGTCCCCTTTGTTGCACTCGGATGTGTTTTTGTTACATGTGAAAAACAAGTGAAACTCTCGTAAAGTGCATTTACCCCAAAGAACCATCAACCTGTATCCCATCTATTATATCAGTAATCCCTTGCAAAGAATGTGATGCCTCCACCTTCCTTAACTATCCTTGCCTTATGTATGATTTTTTTAAGAATAAATCTACATGGAGGAGGAAGGCATTAGGTAATTCAACAAGTCTGTGGATTTAATATGCTGTTTGTTGGGTTTCCTCTCTTTAAATCGAGTTCTTTGCAAGTAGATGGGATGGTTGAAATTGCCTAACGTACAGTGTACGTCATCACCCTGTGTTTTTTATTTACATTTGACCCTCTGTACATGGGAACTAGCTAGTAAAATAACTTGACCTGTAAATACCATGTTAGGATAAGCTGTACAGTGGTATACCATTGTTTACATAAAGTTACTTAGCTCTTAGGTTGTTTTCTTTTTTTTGCCAATATATTGCTGTACCATAGTTTTGATTAATGAAAGATGTCTATGTACCTTTCTAGTTTATATGGACCTGTTTACCTTGTAAGCCATATAGTTACAATATTCATGATGCCAGAGTTTGGACTGATTATTGCACTCGAGCGCAGATGAAAGTCAGGATTTCGGAAAATAAACATTCATCCAGCGACAGCAGCAGTGCACGTTACCATGTGGTTTTTTGCCAATGAGGATGACTTTCAATTACTCGTCATCCGTTGTTGCATCTCTAATTTGCAGTTAATAATGAGAGAATAATGATCGAACTCTGCTCATTTAATCCCAACTTTGCATTAATTTTTATAGTTTTGTACTTTCCCTTGTGCTGTGTTTGGTCCTCCTGATGTGTTAGGAAGCACATACGTCTCCAGTACATGGCGTATTAAGCAGATTGGTCTCTGGTTTCAACCATTCTGTCCAGTGTTGGTATTATTTTTTAAGAATTTTAGTCATGAGATTGCAGCATTGCGTTGTATTAGAGTGCCTCTGGAGTAGTTGGTGAACCACAGAGAAGTACAGGTTGAAATCTGTTCTCTTGTACAAAGGAGATTTTAAATCCTCCTCCCAGTATTGTTCCTGTTACAATTCTTGTAAATGTTTGTCATGATGACCTAATCCCTACAGAGAGAGAAAATAAATTGTTGATTTTGATTTTTCTTTGCCACTGCTTCCTTTTTTTCATTCTAGACAGCTCTGGTAATTGCTGTCACACTTAATAAAGGATGTGTCATCTTAGGCAAAGCAGATCATTATTTAGCTAATGCTCTTTAACTCAAGCATGCTGCAAAAAAAGTGACTATTTGTCATGTTTAACAAGGTGTTGAATTGTTAACTTTAACAAGACAGTCTGTAATTAGTGGACACACAAGAATGTCGTCACCATAACCTACTGCTACTTTCTAACGTTATGCACCAGTGGTCAGAGAATACTGGACTGCGTTTCTGCTGGATCTCAACTCAACCCCCGAAAAACTGAGGTGGTGGGCTTCACTTCTGTGTAGTTGGTTTTTATGGCCCTTTGTTTTTTTGTTGTGTTCACATTCACAGTCTGTCCCTGTTTAGACAAGAGGCTTCAGTAAACTTTAACTGCATCTGTGCTCCAGTGGCACAACTCTAGTTGCAGTTGTCACTGGTTTAAGCCAAAATGGAAAAGAGTTATAAATGATGCTAAACTGTATAATAAGCACAAGATTCAGCCAGGCAGCTGATGTTCTGATTTATTTAGAAATTAATCTAAAAACAGAACCTACATAAAAATTGTATTTTCTGAGAAAGCTGTGAATTCATAGTCATTTCCCAATACATCTGGAGAGCTGACGTACAAAATTACATTCCAAAGCAAATAAAATAATTTATCTTGTTAGAAATGAAGAAAGTCTTGAAATGCAGATTTATTTAATTTAGTTTTTGCTCAGTGTGTAGAATGCATTTTGCATAAACAGAAATAAATCAAGCATTTTACTACTGGATTATCAATAAATGCTGCTTTTTGCATTGATGCTTTTCACAGTGTTGGAAGGTATGCATATTAGATTACTGTAAAGTTTTTAGATACTTGAGTATTTCCATTTTATGGTGCTTAACACTTTTTACAACTACTTTAAATTTAACAAGTAATTTTGTATCTTAAACTCTGCTGCCTTTATGCAAAGGCAGTAGATACTTTGATTTTAATTATAGAACTTATCATCAGCTTTTTAAATATGATATATTCTTATAGATTAAAGGCCACAATGATGATTTAATTATGCAGCTAGTAAGAAAGGCTCAAGTTAAGGTACAATCTCTAAACATCTTTTTTTGGATATTATTGTGTCTTAATGTGGCATAAGTGCTGAATTTTCGTAGTTTGAAGGACTTCATTAAAGTTGAGTGACATATTATTTTCTTAACTTACCAGACTGTTCTAATATTTGCTTTTTCCCACTTAGTCATTATATCCACATACTGCATATGTACCTTTTGCACTTGTGGCAAGTTGTGCTGGTTTCACTGTCCCTTATCTTTGCTTGCATGCACAAACACAAATGTGTCTGGGAGTGTGTGTAATAGAGCAGGAGAGGTTAGGTTGAATGAGTGAGAAGGTCAAGAATATTTGCATGTCTGTGTGTGTGTTTGTGTTTGTCTGCACATGCAGATTTTCTACAAACTGTACACTCTGAACCACCAGTGTCTTTAATCCAGAGCAGCTTCTTTGTATCCACTTGGTGTTCAGACTTTAAAAGACAGTTGGGTGGGCTTTAATTTTGTTGGTTCATAAATAACTTAAAAAAAATTCACATGATGAAAAAAGTCTTTAAAAGTTGAAAGCCAGTGTAAGTCGTTTTTTCACTGGCATGTCAGCAACATCTCAATTTATCTCAATACAGCTTCTGTCCACTAGGTGTCAGACTGAGCCATGAACACATTGTACAGCTTATTGTACATTTTCACTAAACATTAGGCGAGTAACAGTAGGCGAGTATGCTGTAGTTCACTAGGACTTTGAACCACTAATGAGGGAGTGAAGAGGAACTACAGAAGCCCTCAGATGTCTCTGTCAGATGTTTTTTGCATTTTCCTGACACTTTCTCCTCCCTAAAAAGTCAGAAACTTACAGTATGTGCCTTTTTTGTCATACTGGTCAACTTCTACCCCAAAAGTTTTTTTCTGTGGGATCAGCTCTCATACCACGTCATACAACAACCCAATTTTTCAGTTAGAGGCCAAGACCATTTGAGGAAGAGCGTGATTTGTTGATTTTATTGAACATAATGAAACAGGGAACAGGCTAGTGTGCACGCTATCTTCTATACATATATATGTATACATGTATATATATAATTCAATAAGTCTCATTTCAATAAAAAAAAAAGAAAGGCCACCTTGAACAAGTTAACACAAAAAAAGGCAACACAAGAGTGTCTGAACAAGGCCGTTCTGTTTATGTTAAGAAAAAAGAAAAAAAAAACACATAGTCGGGCGCAGTGGCAATTTAAGGCAAGTTTACATTCTGGTTTGTCCTTCAGTGTCTACAGGTCGCCTGCTCATCCAAGTCTTTCAGTATTAGCCGCTACAGTATTTTTAATAATAAATACTGAGAACAGGTGGACATAAATCAATTAATAAATCAAAAACTGCTTAATATATATATTTTTTTAAACTGATGAATGACACTTTTGATTCAAACCAAACATTTATCAAAGAATTATTAGCGTCACCATTAATATAAATGTGTCAAAGCTTATTTCCTGTTGAAAAACTTGGACCCAAGTTTCATACAAATGCAACTCTGGCTACATGATTTAAGGAAGTTTCTTGTGTTGTTAAGGTTGTGTACAATATTTATAACCTTTATGGCTCTCATAGGATGCACCTCAGATATTCAGACTGTTTTAGACTCCTTTTTAATCAAACCTTTGTGTCTAAAACAACATGAAAGTGTCAAACCAAACATGACTGCACATCTTTCCTTTGGCTTTTTAACAACCTCCCTTTTACAACTTAAGTCTATTTTCATATCACTGTGTCACTGTAGATCAAGATTTTATTCTAAGTACCACTTTGTAAAATTAAGTAAATTAAGTGATGAAATCACACTAGTGGGACAACAGATGCAGGACAGGATGATTTTCCGTCTTTGGCGTCGGTCTCTACTGTCAGCAGCCATTTCATATTAACTAGTCATCTATTATTCTTCATCACAACTGTCTATATGTATCTCAAACACTACACTTTATCTTTGGATGTCATTTATGTGAATAACTTTAATCAATTAATTACTATCATATGATAACATTACTTAAAATTGAAACAAATATACATTAAGTATTCAGAAAAGGATCAAAAAGATGTCCAAAAAAACGATAACTACCCTTCCAGTTTGCCCTTAACATGTAATTTCACTGATTGTCATCATTTGAGGACCCTGATTAAACCCACTTTGTGCAATCATCTGCCTGTGCGTGTAAGAGGACACTAAACAAACAGGTACCTGCTGAGACTCTGTCTGGGAGAGTCAGTGCCATTGTACACAGAATGATCCTTATGTACACACATATTCTGTATTGCATAACTGAACAATAGTCATTACAAGAATGCAACCTAACATTGAGTTACATGTGAAGGGGACGGGGAGTTGAGAATGCAGCAGAGCAGGGCAATGATTTTTGTGTGTGCACGTGATCAACTCAGAGGGTGATAGTAAGTAGACAAGTGTGTTTTTGCTACACAAGACTACCAGGCCAGGACACCACAGTCAGTGTGACTTTGTTCTTCTGCAGCTTGAGCATAGGGATGAGAGACGAGTTGTTCATCCCCACCGTTGTGGCTCCGTTCACCGCCACAATCTCATCACCGCACCTGGAAAGGACCGCAGTCAGTTAAAGTGGAGTCTAGTACGAGTGTGGACAGAATACAGGAGCAGATTACAACATAACAGAGTCAAACTGGACATGACTTACTTGAGGCGTCCGTCAAAGTGTGCAGGCGTACCAGGCACAATGGTTTTAATGAAGAAAGGCTGCTGGCCGTGGCTCTCCTCGTAGCCTCCCACTATACTGAAGCCCCAGCTCTCGTTGTTAGTCTTCTGCAGGACGATGTCCCGGCACCAGTGCATGTGACTGAAATTACAAGAGCAGAGCCAGTACGCATTTGATCTGAAAATAAACACAATGTGCTTGATACAGAGTTCAGGTAATATGTGGTTAAGAAGGAGGTCCTACCTTGGTAATCCCAGCCAGCGAGTCCACAGCGGCGTCCAGTTGAGGGCGTCGTCTCGTGGGTCGTCCAGAGGGTCCAGTTCGTCTTTGTTGGCAGCCTCTGTGTCCTCCTCAGGGTCCTCAGAGAGGGTCTGGATGACACGAAGGACCACCTGGGACTGAGCTGTCTGAGCCTTCAGCACAGAAACCGCCTCATTGTAGGTCAGCTGGGTCAGATCAACACCGTTGATGCTCAGCAGAACATCACCTGAGGAAACACAGACAATGTTGTGAACACAGACAGAGACATTTTAATAAAGAGGAGCTCTGTTTTATAACTTGAAAAATATTTTTTATGGTAACTTTTATAGTCAGAGGTGAACTTTATATGCAACCAGATGGATGAATTTTATCGTTCTTGTGTCAAAGTTGTTCGCATTACACATTAGTTTTTTCAAGTTCTTTAACGGAACATCTGTCGACAGTGAAACATCTGTACAATATTTAAAAAAAAAAATTATGACTCATTTATTCTTTTTGGCATCTTTTCAGTTGGAAAAGCATCTGATAAGGAGTGAGTGACAGCTGGCTGACCAAATCAGTGTTTTGGTACATCAGCTGACATTATGAACACGGTTATAGCCATAAAAAATGATGACAGCTGTGCTGTATAATCGGCTAAATTTACATTTATAACTTGTGATGACAGACAAAAGTTTAGAGATGACAGAAGGTTATCTTCTTAACCCCACCCATGACTAGGCCACACACTCAGCTGGTTTCTCCTCTGTTCAGTGTCCTCCTGCTCAGTGTTGTTTTTTTTTTAACTTTGTTTTATTGCAGCTAAATTTAACAATTTCATTGCTCTCATTTAAATACATATACTTAAAGACCACATCTGTCACAGAGAAAGTCAGCGTCAAGCATTTATGACAACACACATTCTTACTGTTTAAGAGTCCTTGAAAAACACATTGTGTCTATGAAAAGAAGCAAATAGAAAAATAAATGTGCTTTTCCTGTTCAGATACTTGCAACATTGTGATAGATTTGAAAAGAGGACTGGAGAAAACGGTTTCTTGCTGTTGCTGTGTTCAGTGTATTTCTCTAAATATTCCCATTCAATTGAGTTTCCAAACTTTGGATTGACAGAGCTGCAGCAAATAGTCAAACAGGGCACAGTCACAAAATCGAATTAACAGTAGTGACTATTCACCTCAGTTCACTTCTAGTCGAGCAAGGAGTTGAATTCACATAAGTTCAACTTTGGTGATTTGATGCAAATTATCTTCTCAGCAGATGCTGCGTTTAACAATATTTTTTGTAATTTTAAACCCAAAAATGTAAAACATTTGCTAGTCTCATCCTCTCATATTTGAGGAATTGAGGCTTTCTTGTCTTCTATGATGGTAAACTGAATATGTCTCAATTATGGGGGTGTTGTTCAGACAAAAAAAAGATGTGAGGACATATTCTTCAGCTGTAGAAAATTATAGCTTGCATTACACTAATATTTTGGAACAATCAAGAAAAATAATTAATCTGGTAGCTAATTAACGGATGAAGTGTTAGTAAAAATATTTTCCAAGTTGCAGCCCTAGACACAACAAATAACACTGCAAACACACATTGGTCAGAAGCTCCTTTGTACCTCTTTTGATGGTGCCATCTCGGTGCAGACAGCCAACAGGCTGCACACTTGTGATGTAAACAGGCAGGCGGCTGCGACAGTCCCTCCCCCCCGCAATGGTGATGCCCAGGGAGAGCCGAGGCTCCTTCTTCAGGCTCACAGTCTTCTCCTGGCTGGAAAACCCACCTGGAGGATCCTGTATGAACAAGACAAACGGCAGTCAAAAACTAACATGCTGATCCACATCACAGTGTAAATTTTTAAATAATGCTGGCCTTATTTATTATCATTTTATCTTCTTGTGTTTGACATGAAGTCTGTTCTGCCATTCAGCTTCAGCCTCTCCAGGATCCTTTGAATTGACTGATTCCTCTCACAAAAAACACTCGTAGAAACAAATGTGAAACATTTGAGAAAGAGCTGAGAGCTCAGGGTAGAGGTAATGTGTGAGGATCAACACTAAGCTCTCGTAGTGGAAGAGATGTGAGGAAAGTGACAGCTTCTACCAGCCTCCTTGTTTCCCTCTGGAGTATGTTGACCATGAGAAGGGGAAGCTCGGGGGAGGTGAGGGCTCTTCCTCCCCCCCAGCAGGGAACTCATCCCTCCCAGCAAGACGAAAAGGCTCGACTCTGCAGGCGAAAGCTAACTGTTACCAGCTTTGATCCTCTGCCACGCAAAGGAACGGCCCAAAAACAACAAGACAGTGGCCCCGTAGCAGCAGAGTGAGCAGCACCCCAGGCCTTTTGATCAGGCCAGAGGGAGGCCCCAGAAAAGGGCTTTCATCTCTGCTCACCGACGCAGGTGTCTGCTCTCAAAGCTTCTCACCCTCCAGTCGGGGGTTGCTATTATTTTACTGACAGTGTATGGTACGACTGGGTGTGACTGACAAAGGACAATCGTCACAGTTACACTGTGTAAACAGAAACATGTAAAGTTTGTGAGATACTGCGGCCAACACTGTGGTAAAAGGAAGTCACTCTCCCAGCAGCCAACAGGTGGCAAGAGCCCAAACCAGTGTGGATAAAAAGCTGTTCTATTTAAAAGGCAGACTGAGTGTTGGTTAGTTGCTTTATGTTCAGTTTTACCTTCATGTAGGTGGACCGGCGTCTGAAGTACTGTGGCTCCGGCCTCCTGGCAGCTCTGCTGTGTCCCTCTCTGCCACTTCCTCCTTCCTCCTGAGTGTCTGCAGGCCTCATCACCACGAAGTTCACACGCACCTCGCTCACCTTAACACACACACAAAGAACAGCAATTCATTTCACAGCAAATATAAACAATACCAGTATAAATTCTATCATCTCAGACTGGTGTCATGGTGTTCAGTTTAGTTTTCATGTTTTGTGCAATCAAAAGCACCAAATTTCTCTTCAGGGTCTCCCATGATGTCTGGAGAAGATAAATCCAAACAGCAATAACATTTTGTACCAATATTTATGGTCCCCACAAGAGTTTATGGTGAATTTGGTGACTCCTTGAGTTTTCTCTTTATCAGGCTGTTAGATTTGCAGGCTACATTCCTGCTCTTGAGGGACAAATCCTGTTTGCTTATTAGTGCCAAGATCATTTTTTGTTGTGCCAGGCCCAGTGTCATTTTAGATCTCGTGTATGAAATTAATAGCCGACTACTTGTAAGGCTCGCCATCAGTGTCTTATTTGCTCATATTACTCACTTTCTGTGGTGCAACAAATGTTGCATTTTCTAATCTAGCAAAGCTCATGGCTTTTAGACTTGTTTTGTTAATGTCATTGCAAAATAATTGACAGCTGTGACTACATTTTTTTCTTGTTGCTGCATTCAAATGTTTGAAGGAAACCTGAACAGCTGTAAACTATTAAGAAAATACTGCTGAGCAGCAGCCTTAAATGATTTAATGGCATAAGTTACATTAAACTCAAGAATATTCATGTTTGAACATTGTTTGTCATCTTTGTTTCTCTGCATTGTACTTTTAATAGTTCATTCGTGTAAATTTTTTTGGCAATCATCAAAAGAAAAAAATCCAAATCTGTCTATTAGTCTTTAAGTCCTTGAATATACCAGCAAAAATGAGTTAAAACTCGTCCATGCTTAGAACCTCACTATCACAAAAATAAACCTTTAAAATCTATTTTTTTAAATGTTCAATGTATTGAACTGATTCAAGCCAAAATCAGTTTTAAACTTGTGTTATGCTTTTTGAAACGGGCAGTGATAACGAGATGAACTCTTTATCTCCTTTAAAAATACCTGTATTATCTGTGCAGCGCTCTCAGGTGTACCGTGCCTCAGGTCATGTCCGTTGATGGCCAACACTTTGTCGTTGTTCCTCAGTTTTCCATCTTTGGCTGCTAAACCACCAGACAGCAGGTCCAGGATGAAAACGCCACTCTCGTCCGATTTGCGGATGAGTTTGATACCGAGCGGCTCGCTGCGCTGGGTCTTCATCAGCGTCACCTGCAGGACTGTGCCAGGGTTCTGATTGGAGGTAGCGTTGCCATGGGGACTGAGAGAGGGCTGGGAGCCAGTGGAGGGGTGATGATCAGACCGTGGATCCCTTATTTTGAAACCTTTCTCCTGCATAACAGTGAGCCTGAGGAGGGAAGACTGCTGCAGCACTGTGATGGCTCGGGCGTGAGGGACTGAGGCCAAACTGATGTCATTCACCTGAAGACACGATACCACAGAGAGAAGAAACAAAGCAATAAGTGGTGAAGCAACTCAACACCAACTTGGCAGAACACGCTTTCCATGTATGCTGCAACAGTAGAGAGTTATGAAAAGGTTTTTGTTTAGCAAAGGAGTGAAATTAACTAATAATTATACTTCTCCTAGAAGATTATTTTTCATATCTGCCTTTTTTGTCCTTTTCTTGCTTCAGGATGTTTGAAGCCATAGAAAAAGGAGTCACAAGTTATTCACAGCTAAACTCTGCTTAAAATTAGAGCCTGTTAAAGTGACATTTGCCTTCACAAAAGTCGATGCATTGATTCACTGCAAAGAGAAAGATTGAGTTTCAGGACCTTAGTGATGTTTTTACTTGTCTTCTTCATATCTCTTTACATCCACTAGCTTTTCAACAAAAGCCATGAAAAAATAATAAAACCTGCAACTAATGTTTCACATCCTGAAGGCAGCCTGGTGCCTAGCAGGTTTTGTTTTCATTTCCAGGCTTGGGATTGGTTAGCTTCAGAGGAAAAGCTGCCTTAAGGAGGACACTGAAGCAGGGCTGCCACAGCCGAGGCTGAAATATTCTGTAAGCTCAGTTTACAGTGGAAACACGTTCCAGGAGAACCGGAGGATGGAAATCCAAGATCAAGGACACTGTTGAAAGACAGGAAACCATAATTCACATTCTCCACTTCCATATCTCCTTTGAGGAACCCAGAAGTGTTTCTACAAATAACTGACCCTAACAAATAGAGTCAAATCAGTGACTGTAACCAGGTGAAGTTGTTTTCACTGACGTGAGGTGTTTGGCTGGGCAATATTAACCACGCCTTGTTACCATGGAGCTCAAACTTGTTTATCTTGAATTTCCACCTACTTGCCGCAAAGCACCTTGTTTACAATATCATGAGCAAAGTGTTTATGCAAAAATATGTTGGAATGTGTCATGCTATGCTACTAGGATAACTCTTAATCCCCCTGCTGAAAAAGAGATGAATAGCTGACATTAAAGGCTACATTATCCCAGCGCTCACCTCTAAGATATGGTCCCCTGGGGCCAGTCTGCCATCACGGGCCGCTAGGGAGTCCCTGATAATCTCCTGGATCACTATGTTCCCCAGTGGTGTGTCTTTCCCACCTACGATGCGAAGGCCCAGCTCCTCCTCCGGCTCCTCTCTCAACAGCTCCACAACAATGGCCTCAGCTACCAGACTGGATCGCAGGGGGGTGTTATCTGGGAAGGAGAAGAACACAGAAACAAGTGGAATAAATATGGCAGCATTCCCCGTTTATGCAGCGAATACTCAGCTCTCTTTGCTGAAAAATACCTGAGCTGTGAATGCAACAACATCACTAAAAAAAATGTCGAACATGATGAGAAACATGGGCTGTCTGGGTGTCAGACAGTTTATAAACAAACTCACAAGTTAGCTTCTGTGGGACAGAAAAACACAGTCCAACTAACAAAACTGCAGTTCAAATTGTCAACATCCATCACAGTTTGCAGTCCAGCTTTCAGGTTCAACTTGCCCTAACAGGCTTACTGTTGTACAAGCAGCCAGTTTTATTGTGCAGTGAGGAACTGTTTCATTTCAGGTGGCCTCACTTTCACTTTTACAAACTGAATGAGATGGTTTATATCATCTGGCTGCTGTTTATTACTTCTCTGACCACTTGTACTTCTGGCATCTGATTTCTTTGCAGTGATGTTTCCAGTATTCAGCAGTTACTCAGGTGAGTGAAATGTGTGAGAACCACAAAAATATGACCCATTTTGTAATCAACTGGAATGAAAGATAATAAGAGCCCCAAACCTCACAGGACAATAAACTGTTCATACAGACAGTTTCAGGAATATTCTGAAATACTCTCTTTTGTTTTGTCCATTTAGATCAACTGAGCATATCTTGTACCTATCTCCTCACTGAACACAAAGAGACAGGTATTGATCTTTTTATGTAATCGCCCACACACACACGCTCACACTTTCACTAAGAAAGAAACCCAATTTCTGGAGGTAACTTTTTCCAATAGAAACATGCATTATATAGAACAATGCTATGTCAACCAAAAACCTGTTTTTGAACTTTAGCTGTCACTTATTTACACAGTAAACAGTGAACAAACACTCAAAAGCTGTATTCACACATGCACCACTACCCTGAGCCTGGATACTGCCCTGATGAGCTGCATGTGTGAGCGTTAATGCCTGATTTAAGGGAACTGGACTTTAAACAGACCTCACAGACCTGCCAGCTGCCAAGTACAAAGTCCATGTAATGCCCACTGAGCTCATGAGCCCAACCTGACTCCAACCCATGTGTGAACAGAGCATGTCACTGTCAGGAGAACTGACAGCAAGCGAGCGAGTGTGTATTTCCTGAAGCTGACAATGTGTCTGACACGGAGAGTCAGCAGTTGTGTGCTGCATATGTGAAGGAGCAACTGGACACAGTTTCTGGGCCTGATTTCTGACACTGACTGGAATTATGATGGCAGAACAGCTAAAGATGAGCAGTAGAGTGAAGTAGAATTGAACTTGACTTGTTTTCACCTCTGTAAAAAAATAGAAGTTCTAGCACACCGAGCTCAGAGTGCAAACAAACTATTCAAGTATTTACATGCTATAGGTAACTGCTCAGCAGTGCTCTCATTCTCTTTAGTGCCACAAACGCCACATTGGCATGAAATCATCTGCAGAGAGACTTAAACTCAATCAGCCAACATGCTGCCATTATTTTGATAATTCTTTACTGTAAAACTTAACAGTAAATTTGAAAGTGAAAGCTTATGCCTATGAAGATTGTAAAAGCATACAATAGTACTCTGATTACCACAGAGATTACAGTGACAACAATGTGAACTTCTCTGTAGACACTGGTTACATGTTGCCTGGCAACTATGCTTTAGTGGACTTTGGTCCATTGTAAGCGCTTACAAGTTGCTTTCAGGGTTTTTCAGGGAGGAGACTGTCTGGTTTTAACATCAGTGAGCTGGTGCATGTTCCTATGACTTGGCTGATGATTCACCTGTGGCACAATCAAAACATCAGAATTTTCCGTCTGATTGTTTTGACAACACCCACACTGCAGAGGACGAGCATGAGGATTTAGGTTTCCTAAAACCCCAGCAAGGAAACTATTTCTATAAAGCCTTGAAACTTCTGTAAACATCACCCATTGTTGCTGCCACAGAATATGACCTGCCTCCTACTGCAAGTCATTATCTAAAAAGTTGTGGTTGTAATTGTCATGTGTTTGATTGTGTGGGTCGGTATAAAGAAAACAGAAAAGTGACTTTACTTTATTTACTCTGCTTCAAATAAAAGTGGATGTTAGTACGATAAAATGACTCCATACCATCCTCGCTTTCTTCGAAGGCAGGATTAATCAGACCAGGCTCAGGCTGATCTCGGGTGGAATTTCTGGACAGAGTTGCTGAATGTTTAGCATCACCAGATGTCTCTCCGTCACTCTTGCGTCCCTTTAGCTCATTCCACGAGGGCCTCTTCCTCTTCTCTGCTTCCTCCCTCAATCTTTTAAAAACAGGACATCTGAGGAAACACGGGAGCATGGGGGAAAACAGTAAGGACAATCATATGGCTGAAGAATGTAAACTAGTTTTACTCTTTAGTAAAAACAATATTAATTCTAATATTCTAGAGGAACGTATAGTTCTAAAACATTGATGATGAATAAAAACAGAAAGAAAGAAAGAAACTGTATGTTAAAGGTGGCACAGAGGAGACAAAGCAGGAAAAGACTGCATTTATACACAGGATTTAGAAGAGAGGTACTATGCAGATGAGAAGACAATTTCACTGCATTGCAGAGTGTCTGGGTGAGACACGTTGAGTCTGATTAAGTCAGTCAGAGTGATAGGACTGCTGCTTGTTCCTCATGCCTGAACTTTGTCCCCTCACTGTTTGCACAGAGAGGCTGCAGCAGGACAATCTGCCAACCACAACTGACTGCGTCACAGCTGGCCACCAGGTGATAAGCACCACACCGGCCATGTGAGAAACAGGATCACTGACCTGCAGCTCAACTTGAGCTCAGTAATTATAAGTTTTTGTATTCATAGAGGAAGTGTGCTGCCAGGAATAAATGGTGCAGCTTCAAAGAGGAAAAACAGTCTTTAGAAGTGCATGAAGACAAGAAACAATTTTAGTAACAGCTGGGCTGCATTCCTAAAAAAAGAAATAATATTTCTTCTGTACCGACTTCACAGATTGTGTTCTCCTTCAAGTAACTGCATGCAGTATTCTTATACATACATACATACCTTGATATAATGAAATCCACTGTAAGGAATTCTTTAGGATTTTGGCAAATATGCTTAGCTACTTTTTTGCTGAGTTAGATGACAGTTTTGAACCCCTTCTCAGACAGTGCTGACATGCAATTTTCAATTACTCAAAACAGAAATGCCACAAAAGTTATTCACTTGAAACTTTCTGCTTCATCACACAAAGAGTTGAAGTGCCTGTGCATGTCACAAAAGCTATATAATTCATCTTCTGCCTAAGGCTACAACCTTATCAATCACTCTTCGTGCCATGGCTCTTCCTGATATTAAGAACAACCCATGTATTTAATGAAGACAGCAGACATATTCTGTACATTCCCATCCATATACACTGTAACTATTCCTTACAGCCAGGTAAAGGCCTACAATTATCAACTGAAACTGCTGTCACGCCATGTCAGCATACCACCTAGAGTCTTACCTGTTGTGCAGGTGGGGCTGCAGTTCACAGCGCTGCATCTGCTGCTGACACTCGTTGTGGGGACACATCACGGTCAGCTTGTCCAGCAGGTTCCTGACCAGCAAACTGGAAGGACGGCACTGTTGCAACTGCAGCCGCTGTCGGTCCACGGGGCAGAAGTCCTGGTCTTTCAAGAAGTTGCTCAGACAATAAAAGCAATACGTGTGGCCACAAGGGGTGTCCATGGGTCTGAGGAGGGGCTGCAGACAGATGTGGCAAACCAGTTCATCGTCCACGTCATCCTGGTACTCGTACAGATGACTTTCCAGGCCTTCGTGCTGCTGCCCACACTCCTTACAGACCCGGGCCCACGACAGACCTGCAGTGCCGCTGCTGCTGGCCACTTTGGTTTCTGTTGTAGCCATTTGCTGATTGAGTCCAACCAAAATTTCTTTGTCTCTGGAAAAGATCTATGTCCTCTAATCTCCTTAAAAACAGTGTTTTGTTTGTTTCACAAGTCTATTGCTCTATATCCAAAGATAAAATCCATTTGAACATTAAAACATGGCTCCAGAGTCAACAATGCTATCTCCATTTCTTCATCTTGATTTTCTGTCGAAAGAAAAAAACAGTTAGGGGTCTATTGCAGAGGTTGGACTATTTCTACTTATATCAGCCAGCTCCAAAGGAAATGACAAATCCAAAGAGCAGCGGCAATATGGCAGCAAGCCCCAGCTGCTTCCTCTCAGCCAGTTTCCTGAGGGACAAAAGGAATTCTCATCTCGGCTAAAAGTCACTGTGCTCCACACTGAAAGGGCTAAACTCTGTGAAATGAGGCAAGAGAAAATGGACTATAGTCAAACCCCTGCTAATGGGAAGGAACAAAGGCAATGCGCTACACGAGAGTAAGAATTTTGAATGAACTGGGCAGAAATACAACCCCCGTCAGTAATGACCCCTTGCACCCAATCGGCAGTGGTCTCCATCCCTTTGTGTAGCTCCTAATCTCCTTTAATTCCCTCTCATAAGGAGAGAGTGCTGATTAGAAACACATTCTTTGAAGAAACTTTTGGCCACTAACTCCACATATGACCAAACATATGAAATAAACACACAAGTCATCAGTTACATGAAATATATTAGCCTAAGATAGCTTGGATAGATGAACAGCATCTTGTGTAGATTTTAAATGAAATAAATATCTGTATGAATCAAATTATGAATAAAGTGACACAAAGGAGAAAATTTCTTATCTGTTCATTCTGCTTAGGAGCAAAAAGTGCCATTGAGTTGCAGTAAAGGGCTTTTGAACAACATAAGCAAGGAGCTTTGCATTTCACACTTTGACAGGTATCATTTCAGAAGACTCCATGCTGTCTGGGGGGCTGAAGTGGCACCTAAACACATGTAACAACGCCAAATTCCACCTCAAGGTGTATGACTTTTTCCTGAGAATACCTAGGAGTAAAAAATGTTCTCATGCAGAAATTAAGAAAACAAAACAAGCCACCACAGTGAACTCACTGCCTTTAGTTGCCTCTTGTTTGTAAACCCTATCAAGATTTCAGACACCAAAAGGCAGTTTTATCTTCAGTGCTATGGCCTTGGAGCGACTCACCCGAGATGATATCTTTGTTGTCAAGTGCCCAGTAGCCGCTGCACGCAAACACTAGACTCTAACCTAGCAGCTGCCTGAAGCCTGAATGAAACCAGAGCCCTGCCTCTCCAGCACCACACCGTCAGACTAATGTCTGTGTGTGTGTGTGTGTGAACACACATGTGAGTGCGTGTGTATGGATGTGTACAAGCTCTGACTACACCACAGTGAGGAATGCAAAGGGGAATTGTGTAACTAGGCAGAGTGAGCGTAAAGGAGAAGCGTTCCTTCTGCCTCTGTCAAAGCCAGAAAAATGTGTGTGTATGTACTCATATGTGTGTGTGTCTCTGTGTGTTTGGGGGGTTGGGGACTCAGACTGCTGATGCTGCACTACCACAGGCAATGCACTCTCAGTGGCTGAATGACTGATTGCAAACACATAAGAGCGATTACAAATATGTGTGCACTCGCCTTTCTGCATCATGCACACTGGCTGAGGTCACACTGGCCTCCTTTCTCTCTTTGTCTTCACTTTGTACAAGTGATACCTCAGGCTGTAATGGATAGGGGCCATGGATCCCGACACACAGGGCAGGAGGCACAGCAGAAACAAAGCTGTGCTCTTTTTTATTTGGATATCTCATGACCAGGTGCAAGAATGTAAAGCAACAGATAACCAACAATAAATATGCTGTGCTGCGCTGCTGAAGGGTGCGGTCAGTTCTCGCATCTGTAAAACATTTTTAGTTTAACTCCTATAAAGGTGTATAAATTGCTTTGTGAAAAGGTGGTGTGCGCTAGCTGGGAGTCACAGTTGGCCACAGAGAGCACCCAGTGGATTTCACTGAGGATGCAGCATGTCTTCGTCAGAGCAGCAGTCAGCTTCACAGGAAGACATGCAGTGACCATGAAGAACCTCCTGATTTATTGTGTCTGACGGCGGCTCTGTAGCAACCCATTTCTGTTCACTACCACCAAACTGACCAACAGTATATCTGCATGTTTCTTTAGGATGAAGCAGGACATCAATAAAGATACTCGTCTTTCCTGGGATCATCCATGTGTAATGGAGTCTTGTCAAAAATAAAAGCATGATGTAAATAAAGTGTGGTGCAGAAACAGTTAGTCAATTGATTGACTGATTAGTCAATAAATCGATTAGTCAACGGACAGCTTTTTCATCTGAGCTTTGCTGCCTTACTCACGTTCAGAAGATTGTGGACTGAGAGAATATATTTGGCCTGGAGTGTTGGTCAGATTCTGGAAAAACAGGACTGGAATTTTTCTGTATTTTTGGAAACTGTATTGGCCATTCAGGTTTAATTGATTAAAATACTTAATAAAAGGCAAATTAATTAAGAATGAAAAAAATTGGTAGTTGCAGCTCTAAACTTGTTTGGTTTGGAATTTTAAAATTTTCGAGAAAATAGAAAATCTGAAAAAATGAAATTGGGCTTCAAGACATTTTTTACTGTCTTTGGACTAATCAATTCAATTTACTAATTAATCGAGCAAAAGACATACACAAATAATAAAGAAACCACAATTAGTTACAGCCCTGAAAAAGATTAAGTTATAATTTTCATTCCAGTCATCTGCAATTGAGAAATTCCTTAAGTTTTGACTTCCTTTGTAGCATCAACATTAACAAATCCACCTTAACATTAAAAGTACAATTCAGCAGACATGTGTTAAGATTAATCCTAATCCTCCACTAGATCAAGAAAAATATTTCACAGGTACATGTTTCAGAGACTAGCCCAACATGACAATTTTGCAACAGACGGGTAAAAGTACGTTTTTACAGGTTTAGAGTTAACTAAAGCATAAATACAGCCACCCATGACGAGGGAGTGCCTTATCCAAATCAAATGCCTTGCAATCATGTGATAGTTTAAGCTTTCGAGGGAAATTTCTATGGTCCTACAGTGTCCTCCGGTCTCCCAAAGGATTACCCGAGGTGGCGTTCCTTCAAAGCTGAGCTGAGTCACTTGCTTTGATGGTTGGTGTGAATGGGAAAACATGTGCAGCCACACCCTCTGTGAACACAGGTGAGGCCATGTCAGACTTATAATTTTTCCAGCAGTGAGGCAGGATGTGTGTCATGTCTACCTCTACCTTACACCAATGTCAGGTGTTGCCAATAAAAATAGCACATAAATACTGCATGTGAAATGGATAATGAATCAAGATGCTACCATGAGTGATTAACTCTTACTCATCTGTGTCTTGGTATGACATAATCAAGTAAAAAGCTCTAACATGTCCAAGATTGCAATTGAACAATTGCATCAATTACACATCTGCCATCATTCGAGCTACACTATTATATTCTATGATCAGCGGCTCTCTCAAATTATTACCTTTGCAAATGAAATAAAATGTCACTTACATTGGGCACTGTGTCAGCCAACGTACCTGCTATAGCAACCATATGCAAAGTCTTCTGCTTTAAATATAATGACCAGCCATATTTGCATCGTATATCTACACATGCAGACACACAATCAACAACAAAACAATCTGAGTGACGATACTTGAAACTATCGATCCCCAACTTCATTCAACATACAAGTGAACCAGCTGGATTTTCTGCCTCACTGCAGAGGCTCACACGTGGTCTGATGCCAGTGGCTCGCCTACAAATCTCACATGGAAACATCCCCCTGGACAAAAGCCTGCCTGCACATACCAAACAAACAAACATCCCCCATGGCTTTGACTTATCATCAGCCAAGGATGCTGCCAGCATGAAGGTCAGAAGGTAAAAGTAATTCAAAAATATAAGGCCTTGGTGGTTTTTCCTTCTGTATTAGTCACTCACTGAATCCACCAATTAAATGGAAAAGAAGGGTAATGCTCAGCTGATGATTGATTTTACTTAAAAAGGATTACAGTCAATTCTGTCTAAAAGGGATCAGGATTGTCTGAACCTGACTTTACCTATTAAGAGTGTTAACTGGGTCAATGAGACAACAACAATTCAGCTTAAAAACTTAAACTCTGTTGTCTGATTACATGCAACACCTACTCCAGACATGCCATAAATACTGGACTATTTTTGTCTGATACTTCAGTGTACTGGTTAAGTCAAAACACCCTTTTTGTAGGTTAGTCTTTGAAGTATCTGCATAACTGCACATAATCACTGAATAATACCAATTTCAGCATCTAAACTGGTGGTAAAAGATGTAATGAAATCTAAAACCTTATTAAAAGGTAAACTTATTCGATGTGCAGAAAGACTCTTATCATAATGTTATGGATTTAACCTTATGTGTAAGCAGCATTGACATGTTGAAGCTGGTCAAAGTGGAGAAAATATAACTCCCACATACTGTTGGTATAATATGTGGGCTAACTGTGTGAAGTATATTAACTTCTAA
>JAQNCA010000032.1:15299474-15311750 GCA_029783725.1 Acanthurus tractus | reverse complement strand
GAAACAGTGATTTATTAGGGATATTTTTAAACATCCTGCTTCTCATAACGTAAGGATTTGCTCTGTTTATATTTTATGCAGTTGCAAGTGGGATTATGTTGCTTTTTGGCTGTTGGTGAGAAGAAATAAGTTTGCTAAGAAATCAAAAAGTGTAATTCATTTTTTT
Source organism: Acanthurus tractus (assembly GCA_029783725.1). NCBI lineage: Eukaryota > Metazoa > Chordata > Actinopteri > Acanthuriformes > Acanthuridae > Acanthurus > Acanthurus tractus. Next base: position 15,311,584 of record JAQNCA010000032.1, on the reverse strand, counting down.
ATTTTCAACCATTTTTGACATCTCTGGAGCTAAATGATGAATGTATCAAAGGCAAAAGTCACTGACAGATTTAGATACACAATGAATATAACGGTTTGTTTTTTGCATGTAATTGTAAAATATGTAAATGATGTATTTTTGCCTGTCTCTGTGTCCAGGATAGTCCACCTTCACATGGATGAAGTGGGCTTCATCTCTCAGTGGAGGGCCATATTGGCCGGTGGACTGGCTGGCGCTGCTGCTGCCCTGGTCACGTACCCTCTGGAGGTGGCAGAGACCAGGCTCGTTGTTCAGAACTGCAGACAGCCCACATATGTTGGCGTGGCTCACACTCTCTCAAAGATCTACAGGAGTGAAGGGCTGCTTGCTCTGTACAGGGGCTTTTCCCTCACGTTGTTGGGTGTGTTTTGCATATTCATACAAATTAACTATTTTTATAAAGGTGGCATAAAGATATCAGTCAGTAATGCAATTAAAGTACTTTGCTTTTCCTTAGTTAAACTATGAAAGTTGATGTATATATGAGATGATTGGTTTAAAGCAATTTTTGATATTCCATTATCTCTGTCTATAGCCTCCCCTACCTCGTCTGTAATGTGCAGTACTTTCCATTTGTCTACAGGTGCTTTTCCCTTCTCTGTTGGGTGCTATGCTGTCTACATGAACTTGGACAAACTCTGGCAGGAGCCTCCATTTCGATTCACTCCCCTCCAGAACTTCATTAACGGCTGTCTGGCAGCAGGAGTGGCCCAAACCCTCTCCTACCCTTTTGAAACTGTAAAGAGGAAGATGCAGGTAAATACCACCGAAACACTTCTGCATGTCTGTTAAAGGTTTTAGGTTTTCAAGTGACACTTAGGCATTTATAAAAAATGCACAAGCAAATTAACTAAATATAAATATAATAAAAAACGATTATAATGAATATATAAATGTAAGATTTACAGAAAAGAGAAGTTTACAGAACATGTTTACAGTGTAGCTGTCATGTACTTACTGTACTACCACTCTTATTCCACAGGGGGGCAGTAGGTGCATACTTAAATTAAATTGAACCTTACTGATCCCTTCTTGTATGGTAACAATAAAAATTTAAATTCTCTTTTAAATACTATTATCTTTAAGTCATTTTTTTTATTTTGTCCATTTATTTTGTATTTATTTTTATTTACCATCAAATTATCCATTTTTATAGAGTCAGGACATTATAAAAACATGAGAAAACACATCAGCCTGCACCACAATTAAATTATATTATGTCTGAGATGTCTTCTGCATTTGAGAAAGGACACATGGGAAACAATGGCGCTGCAAAGGACAGAATACTACATCCGGTTTTATCAGACTATTATTAGCTACCACAAGGTTCAACAGCAGCTGGGAATGTGAATGTGTCCCGAGTCTGCAGAAGCTATAGATAAGTTCTCCAAAGATAGCCAGTAACTATCAGACAGCGGGCAAGCTGAGAGTTGTGTGTGTGTGTCCACTTCATAAAACCATCACAACTATGTCATGTCACAATAAAGACCAATGCTATAAATCTACTTAACTTGGGGATTCAGCTTGAGTCTGTGTCTTAGAGTTAAACATTAAAAGTCAAGGCAGAGAATAGATGATTGGGAAAAACGCTGAGGATGTGTGCAGAGCTTAGGGTAATGATTTAGGCTAAGTATTGTTTAACCAACTGGCCAGCTTGATGTGTCCTCTACAAATGAAGCTGTTTGAATAGTCAAACGCCCTCATGGCTCTGTGTTGCTTTTGGGAACCTTGAAACTTCTCCTCTGTCACATGACAGTCAGCCTGTAGCGATGTCAGAGTGATTAACAAAACAGCACAGGTCACAGAGTGACTGACATGTGATCCTAATATCCTGTTAAGTAGCATCATAATGTATTTCCACTATAAACTCATTGCTACAACTTAGGTGGTAAAGTTCTCATCTTCAGCACTTAATTTATTCCCTAATCCTTTTAAAGGACAGTTTCTTATTGATTATACACTTGCTATGTTCTTGTATGATATTCTGTAATAGTGTTGTTTTTTTACTCTTTAAAGAAAAGTCAAGTTGCTAAAAAGCTAAAATGAGATGCAGATTTATTCAGTAGAGTTGATGAAATCAAGCTCTCACTGATCGCAGAACAGTCTCAAAGAGAGCAGCAGTGTCAGCTTGCCTTCCCGGTGCCACTCATTTGCAAAACAATTTATCAAAATTGCATAAGTTTCATCTGCTGCATTTTCACTTTCAAATCTTTTCTCAGGCACAGAATCCCCGTCTTCCCCATTTTGGTGGAGTTGACGTCCATTTCGGTGGAATGATCGACTGTTTCGTGCAGGTTGTAAGGCACAAGGGCGTCCTCTCGCTGTGGAATGGCCTCACTGCTAACACAATAAAGGTGGGGTTTCACAGATACATTCATTAGTCATCATTACAGCCGTGTAGTATTCTTTATCAATCTGGTACAATTACTTGCATATTATGTAAACTATAGAAACTGAAATAAGTGTATGTGCTTAGGAACATCAGTGAAAGAATTGCAAGCCATGTCTTACGCAAAAGGCAGAGTGGAGAGAGTGTGTGTGTGCAAGGGGGGGTGGGGGGTAGGGGCAGGGAAAGCAATGTTCGGTGTGTAATTCATGGCAAGAGTATAACAAGCAAGGTGAACAAAGTCTGTCTCTAGAACAGCATGCTCCACTCTCCTATTTCAGCTGCACATGTCATGATAGAGGTTTTACAAAGCAAAGGTCTCTAAATGAGCAGCTGAGTGAGAATAAAGCCATTAAGCAAGAAGTATAAACATTAGACATGTTTGACAGAGACCACAACAGTTTCTGTGTGAATGTTTGGGCTTTTAATCACATGACTGAGGCTTCATACTGAAATACACTCATCTCTTTCTCCCAACCTCCTGTCTTTCCCTCACAGATTATTCCCTACTTTGGCCTTCTTTTCACGTGCTTCGAGATGTGTAAGCAGGTTTGCCTCTATCGCAACGGGTACATCATTTCCCCCCTGAGCTACAAACTTACACCGGGGGTCGACCAGAGCCTCGGGCCAAACGAGCTTGAAGAGGTGAAGCGTTACTTGAGAAACAGAAGCTTCGGGTCAGGAGAGTCATCTTTTGGAAACCGCTGGTGAAAGTTCAACTGAGAAAATGTCTTGTGGAAAAATACTGACTACTACCTAACCTGACCAGAAAAAAATGACCTATTTGATGAACTGCGATACTTCTAAGGCTTATGTCTGTAATAATAACATATGTTGTTTCAGCTTTCATGCTTTCATAAAAGGTATAAGCTTGCGTTTACGTTATGTCCAGTCAGCAAAGGTCTACCTCTTTTCAAGTGTTATTTTACAGTATTATTTGTTAATGAATTGCCTCTTTAACAATAATATCTTTCCATTACTGATTTTAACCAAATACCATGTGCCTTGAGCATTTACTATTTATTTTTAGGCTTATTTCACTTATTTGTCATTGATATTTAATAGTGCCACTGTGTATCCAAATAGGATGAAAATGCTCTTTAACTCTACTTGTTTGATAGACTGTATTTTTAACGTACAATGAATGTAAAATTTTAATGTTTCACAAGGCTGTGGACTATCATGCACAAGTGCCAAAAGGAATTGTGATGGAAGAAATGTGCTTACAACATTAAAATTTCACTCACACTTGTTCCTCTGTATGTTTTTGAGCCTTTTTTATCCTCTGTGTTTGTGGAAAAAAAGTGCAGTAGTGTCACTTAGGCTGCCCTATCAGTCAGAAAATATGTTGGCATCTGTGTGCCTTTAAATGACTGAAAGGTCAGTAGTTCCCTCTGTTCTCTTTATTGCTAAGCTTTAGTAGTTATACTTAACATCTGACTACCGTTATGAAATAATTTAAAGTTTAACCAGGGTTTGGACTTGTTTCACCATAAATGCATTATGATTTTCTGCTTCTTGTTCCTCGCTGCATACAGCTGCTGCTCTTTTCCTTCTTTGCCCCTGCACTCCCGGTCCAACACCACTTAAGGCAGAAAAATCCACCTATGTGCCAGAGCCCACTTCATCACATCGAGCTTCAGGATGACTAGTGTAACTTTTTTCTTCATTTTTGACATTTACCTCAGTGAAAGACTTGACTTGCCATCTGCTGATACTGTCACTTTTTCAAATGAATATTATTCTGTCTTGTGACTATTTTTGATAAAATCAACACATTTTGGAAGGTTTTTAATCTGACTGACATGGAAGTTAATAAGGTTTGCTGACGAAGGGTTTGCGTAAAATAAGTCAGCTGATTCAATCATGTCCTTCCCATAGAGTGTGAGACAGACAGCCAAAGGACATAAACAACTGGGATGACCTTTATCCACCATAACCTTTCAGGTCTCAGCCGCTCCATAAATGACTTTTGACAAGACCATGAGCAAACTTTAACCCAAAACTTATAAATAACTTTGCAGTTTACCTGAGTTATGTTCAGATGTGATCCAATCAAAATACTCTCAACAACTTATTCAGAAAACTTTCCTCTTTGTTGGACAGAATAGCTGTAAGAGTTGCCATGATGTACTTGAATGATAAGTTAGAGTACCAAATCTGAATCAAAGGACAGCAATTAGCCCCGCCCACCGCCCCCAAAGCAGACCAATGAGACTCGAGAGTCGAAGTTCACGGTTTTTCTCGCGTACAGTCTTCTTAAATCCCCACTCTTCTATCTTGGAGTCGGCCATTTCAACTCCACAGGCAAACCCCACCGACTAAAGTAAGCGGGAAGGCGTCTGATAACATCTGAAGATGAGTGAGACAGCTATTTCCTTCGCCAAGGACTTCTTGGCCGGTGGTATTGCCGCTGCCATCTCCAAAACAGCTGTAGCCCCCATCGAGAGAGTCAAGCTTCTCCTTCAGGTTGGTGTAAACGTCATTTTTTGACAGTTCATCAGTGAAAGCTGTTTGTTAGAAAGATGCTGTCAGCTCGTGTTTGCAATTCAAAAAAGTGTGATTTAATAGTTTTTTGCAGCATTTTCTGGATGATTTTTCTAGTGATTTCTCAGTGATGGAGGGTGAGTTTTTCACCAGATGTTGATGCGATAAAGCAAATGATGTGGAGATGCTGCGTTGTAGAGAGTAGAAACTGGACTTCTGTCAGAGATATGGTGCAGCAGGCGCAGATGCACGAGCGCAGCCCAGACGCATCAGACCTGTTACGTAATGCAGCGCACAGCCGGCTGCAGTTTCTCTGAGCAGTGAGGCAGTGTGCTACAAAAGGGCAGACACGGCCATAGACTATGGCTACAGTGTTCAGAGGGGCTCATCTTGCATGGCAGGTCTTAAGTTTGGCTTTGCTACAAACAGGCAAGGTCACTGCAAGGTTTGCGCCATGGCACCTCTCTGCTGCTGCTGCATTGGGCCTGGGCTCAGCAGCACCAGCACCAGCAACAGGAGGTGGGGCTGTGAATTGTTGAATGGATGCCATCAGAGTAGTAATCTGGCACATGGATGCAAATGTGGCTGACTGACAGACACACGAGCATCATGGGAATTTGTGTCCTCACTGATTGTAAATGTTAGAAGGTTAACGGGCAGATGAACTTTAACGCTGAGGAAATATGAAATGTCACTGTTTATGTGCTTTTTCCAGCCATCCTTGTTTTATTTTCTTTTAATAATTTGCTGCATCTCTGCTGTGATTACAGGTACAACATGCCAGTAAACAGATTTCCGTTGACAAGCAGTACAAAGGTATTATGGACTGCGTCGTCCGTATCCCCAAAGAACAGGGCTTCCTCTCGTTCTGGAGGGGGAACCTGGCCAACGTCATCCGATACTTCCCCACTCAGGCCCTCAACTTTGCTTTCAAGGACAAGTACAAGAAGATTTTCCTCGATGGCGTTGACAAGCGCAAACAGTTCTGGAGATACTTTGCGGGTAATCTGGCGTCTGGTGGCGCTGCCGGAGCCACATCGCTCTGCTTTGTCTATCCCCTCGACTTCGCCAGAACACGTCTGGCTGCTGATGTCGGCAAAGCTGGAAAGGAGCGTGAGTTCAAAGGCCTGGGAGACTGCTTGGTGAAGATCTCCAAGTCTGATGGCATCAAGGGTCTGTACCAGGGCTTCAGTGTTTCAGTGCAGGGCATCATCATCTACAGAGCCGCTTACTTTGGAGTCTACGACACAGCAAAGGGTGAGCTGTCATCAGCAGTTTGATTTGTCTTGTCGTCAGTGGACTTCCTTAACTTTGAGACTGTAAATTAACACACTGATTGATATATCTCTTACAGGCATGCTTCCAGACCCCAAGAACACACACATTGTAGTCAGCTGGATGATTGCTCAGTCTGTGACTGCGGTCGCTGGTCTCGTGTCCTACCCCTTCGACACCGTCCGTCGGCGTATGATGATGCAGTCTGGACGCAAAGGAGGTAATAACAACACCATATGAAGGTACAACTTCCTGTGTTTGCTGCTGCGTTTCTAAAATAAAGGTGTGATTCTGTTTGTCCACTCAGCTGACATCATGTACACTGGCACCCTCGACTGCTGGAGGAAGATCTCTCGTGACGAGGGCTCCAAGGCCTTCTTCAAGGGAGCCTGGTCCAATGTGCTCAGGGGCATGGGCGGTGCCTTCGTGCTTGTCTTGTACGATGAGCTTAAGAAAGTCATCTAAGATATTTTTTTGTATGTCCACCGTTCATGTTGTGAAGTTTAACTGTAACATATCTTGTACATTTGGAAGGACTTATGCCGCAGTATATATTTATAGGGACCAACTAGTATTTTCTACTAGTTGCAACTGGGGGAATCTGTTATGCACTCTTCTCTTGGCCCATGCTTTTTTCTCTTTTGTTGTTTTAACCTTCACCAGAATGTCATTCCCTGAACACAGGAAGCTTACTGGAAAAAGAGAAATAAATGCAACTTACTGAGTGAATCTCCTGTCTGGTTTTGAAATGTAATGTTGCATGTTAAGGGTAGTGCACAGACAGTGTGTGACCAAGTGTCCAGGCAGCTCATGTCCTTTGTGGCGTCGCCTCAGGGAGTCTTTTGGCAGCCTCTTGTGTCAAATGTAAGCTTAGAGCCGTGGACGTCGCCCAGGTTGTGGTTGGGGGTTAGCCAAAATCAGCTGAGAAAGTTGACCTGCTGACAATATTTTAAGGCATGCTTGCAGAAAAGTGATAAGCAGGAAGTCTGGAGCTCTACCAATGAGTTTTATTTATGTTGTTAGTTCAGCAGAACATTTGCACAAATGGTTTCCTGCAGAGAAACAAAAAGGGCTACCTGCAGGGAGGTGGATTATTCCAATCTTCTATATATACTTTTATCTCCTGCCAAGCTTCATTCGACTCCCAACTGGTGTGACTGAGGACTTTAACCTTGAGCTGTCTGACCATTCAGCAGTATGATGCACCTGTTCCTGTTATTTACCATCACATACAAGTGCTCTCAGGATCTCTGCCAAGTAAAGTGTCTTAAACTTTACTCCATATTCTAGTTATTTCTTTCGGCAAAAAAGCAAAAGACACCTAGGCGGATAAATAGTTGGGTTTCAAGCTGGTGCCGGTCGTGTAATCTAAGCAGCGTCATAAACTAAATTCTTACTGATACATGATCTTGCCAGTTGTGAAGAAGCATGTGATTGTAACCTACACAGGACGGAACATAGTGAACCTCTTGGTGTCTCGAACAGGGTGTGTATCCACTTTATTATTGAAGTGCTGCTTTTGTATCCAAGCAACTCTCCATGCTGAGCATTTTCTGTATTTGAATCTGAAGTGTCTCCAGTGGCGTACATTTAAACTCTCACCCTTATGTCCCAGCAATACAGTATAATGTCAACTTTGTATTACGGACCGCATGCTGACTGTGAGGTCGCAGGGCCACTTGGCAGCTTTGATCAGACTTTAGACATTTCCTTTGACCAATTAATGGGAACTTTATCCATTTGAGGAGAACAAAATTAAGACACTGTTTCAATTAAGAGGCTGTTTGACAAGTGTGGTCTGAAACTCTTATTAACCATGACTTAGAAAAATGGCAGCAAAGTTTTTCGTCTGCTGCTGACTTAACATCACAGAAATCCTTCATGAGTATTCAGCCACTGTGGCTGTAATTACTCTTATTGAAAGTGTGCCTACGTAAATTGAGTCTATGAGAATAAGTTATATCAGAGTCCAAAATGTTAGTTCAGCTTTGAACTATTATTCACTCTCATAGTTCATCAAAAGTTTAATTCTGCCACTGGAGACGTCTCTGTCTAGTGTTTTATCCCATGTAATTCTTCACTTGTGCTCTTATGAAATATAGAACTTCCAAGATGATTAACTTCTAAAATTTACTCCAGAAAAATGGACCAAATGGATAATGTGCATGTCTGGGGCTGATATCTTACTTACACTGGTACAATGTGGTCATCCTCTGAACTTTAAATGCACTCCGCTTTAAATTATGTAGACACAATCACTGTGTCTTGGACTCTCAGACTGATCTTGAATGGAGGACATAGCCTCATTTTAGCAGCACTATCAGATTACATGATTTACTCAGCTGGACGTAGTCTAATCTCCTTTCAGTGATTCAGAAAGTCTTCGATGTAACCGCCGACCTCAGGAAATCAGTTTACATGCTGTTTTGACTGCTTCACCCCCAGAGCTCCTCTCAGCAGGTAGCATGTTTTTATCTTTTATTCAGCAAACTGCCGCATCACAGCTTTTAACAAGGATTAACAAATCAGAAGCAACAGGGTTCACAGACAGTAACACAGTGTCTGTCTGTATGTGAGGCTTTGGATACACTGTGCTGCCCCGAGATCACATGGGTGACAAGTCAGACACTTTATTTAGCACGAAACGATTAAAATATGTGTTTAAATTTATTCATATTTCACAGTATTGTAGAAACAAAAACTCCTTAAAACACATTCACTCTATGCAAAGTTTTAAGCCTCTGCAAGATCTTCCTATAGATTGTAAATTCATTATCATATAGTGTTGAAATATGTTGGCATTTCCCCATAAAAGTGTATTGATAAGTGGTTGAAAAGGGTACACATGCCTCAAAGGTGGAGTTCGGAGAGAGTTTTTATTTTCAGATCAACATTCTGCAAAAACATTCAAATCAACTTTAGTAATTGCCTCAGTCCTTCTGCTGCAAGTGTTTCCAAAATACCAAATGTGTCAGTGTTGAAAATACAATAACCTGTTAATGACGAAGATTCCTTTGGTGAAGAATATTTTCCTGGAGTAAAAGTAGCAATACCACACTCAGAAATCATTCAAAATGGATCATTAAGATCACTCAGAAATACTAAATTACAAGTAAAACTCCTGTATTGATATATAACAAAAGTTAAAATTAGTTAAAATGACAAAAACAATTGGTGCAGAATACTGCATTAGTCACGCAGCTATATTATGAGACTGATATGAATTCATAAATGTGTAAGTGTAATGTTTTTGTCTGTTAATGGGTTTTGGTGAAGTTATTTTCTTAAGTGTTTGGTTGTTAAAATAATCTAACATATTTCTTAAGACCATCAGGTGGAAAACCATTATTTTTTAAGAAACTATAACTTAATAGTATAATGGTGTATAAAATTGAATAATATTTTCATCTCATTTGTTTTAAAGTTCATATGGACAGAAGAAAGAAATGTATGTATATATGTACCTCGGGTATTGCTGGATAAATGTACTTAGTTACATTCCACTGAAGTTTCATACTCTTAAAAGGGATTTGATAGTCAGTGTATAAATCCATATAAAGGTCTGCAGATCACAGAGGCTGCCCTTCATATTAAGAGCCGTATGTCAGGCAGCGAGTTGCATAATTTCAGCTGTTGGACTGAATTATATCACAGTTCCGCGGGTCATGACCTGAGTGCTTTTCACTCATAAGGAAAATCCAGACTGTGAGAAATAAAGAAATTGTACAGTTTAAAGACAGTAAGCACCATAAAGCCCTCTAGTAAATATTTATAATAAGTTGCACATAATATGTGCTGACAGTATTGTATCTTTATAACTGTACCAGCCTTCCTAATTAACATTTCTAGTATAAGAGGAGATTTTGCTCCAATACATGAATACATCATTGAGCATTTTGCAGAATCCACTTTCTCCATTATTAATATGCTTATTCATCGCTTTGTCCTTTGCAGACATACATTTGTTACGCTTAGTTTTTCCTGCAAAGGATGATGTTTTAGTTACACTCACTGATAAATAACAGGCTCATTTATCATATCTTCAGTGTCTTATTAGTATTATACTATTAAATTAAGTATTGACATGTAATTTATACATTCAAAAATAAATCATATTCAAATAAAACCATATCATTGCCACATTACCTGTTCAGATCAAGAAGGTGTTTGGTTTTCAGGTCTGTTCTGTATTAAAGAGCAGTCTTATCGCCACCTTGTGGCCATCAAGTAGCAGCTGCAACCTTGAACTGATTCAGATCGTTTCACAATGTCATTAAGATTTATATATTTATAGCTTCAGTAGCTACTTTTTAATTTTCATCACTTGGTCGATTACATCATCAGATTTTGTGTAATTTAGAGTTTATCACAGTTCAGCATCAAATCGCTGTCATTAAGACTGATTTAATGTAATGTACTAGGGACAGTTATTTACCTGTCTGCTTATTGTTTACTTATATAATTAAATGATCTCCCTCATAAATAAGTGTGAGGATGGATTTCATTAAAAAAATATAATCTGACAGCAAAATGTAACAATGCTGGTGAAATGCTCCACTATTTTCAGAAAGAAGTATTTAAATTTTAGAAAAAACTTAAACTTAAACTTTAGACGCAATGGGATCAGATTTTACATGAAGTCACAAAAAGACAACACATCTGGGAACAACCCAAAACTTTTTTTTAATTAAATGGTTCAAAATAAGAATTTTCTCCTCTTGTGGTCAATTATTCATCTTATAAACCCCAGAATAGAGTAGAATAGAATGGAATAGACTATATAAGTCAAAGGGGCTTTTTAACTGCAGAAAATGCACTTTATAGTACTTTGTATGGACTTCTTGTAGTTGATAATACCTCTTTACTTTTTTAAGGTAGACGTGATGTGATCGATGTGTCAGGTACAGCTGATACCTGTGATCGACCTCACAATCAGAAGCACTCACGCGCAGCCGCCCACCAGCCAATCACAGCTCCTCTTTCACTGTGTTGATAAAGTTCGTTTTTTTCCGCCGTTTCACTTCGTGTTTAGAGGAAATCGAGTCTTTCCTCTCGGCGCTAAAGATGTGGCCGTACAAACCAGATCCAGTTATGCGCAGCACACGTCGGCTCAAAGTGAGAGAAACGAGCAAAAAGAGCCTTTAGTCGAGGAAAAAAAAAAAATGTATTTATGGCGCTTCTCCGTCGCCATAACCCTCGGCCTGGTGTGGTATTTTTCAGACTGCGGTCGCACAGTAACACAATACTTTTTATGTTTTCTCTTTTGTTTTACCACCCGGCTGTTAGTCGGAAACAATGGGCGAGAGTACGGGACTCAAACTGATGAGGAGGCGAGGGATTACCGGCCACAGGTAATAAACACACGCTCCTTTAATGTCTTTTGATCATCGGCGGAAGTTGCTTTCACGAGCACTAATGCACGATCGAAGCTGTTTTAATGAGTAAGCCCGAGTAATAAAAATGCGAGCGAGGGCTGCGGGATCATTTAGATCAGTAGATCGATTGGGAGATCATTTTGTACAACTCTAATCAGCCTCCTTCCGCTACAAGTGGGATGGCTTTTAATTAGCTTTAGTCGTGCCTTTTTAACATTATTATCAAAGTGTAGCCAAAGTCAGTTAAAAGGACTTGTTTGCTCGGTCTCAAGTAAAGCTACCTGAGCTCAGAACACAGGACGCCTCGTCAAATATTGAAGTATTTTCTTTCGTAGCCCGAGGTGCATTTTTTTTTTTGCACTGAGGCCTGAACGACTTGTTTTTACTCATCTCATGACCCTCGGTGACCGAGTTTTTAACAATGTTCCTGATCTTCTCCAGTCCCTGGTGGCTGACATATTTTTCGTGTGTTTTTTTTTTTTATAGGAAACAGCTGAAAAAGAGCTGTGTGATGACACGACTGATGGAGGAAGCAGAGAGCAGACTGA
>JAQNCA010000032.1:15280523-15299374 GCA_029783725.1 Acanthurus tractus | reverse complement strand
CTTTAGTCGTGTCTTTTTTAACATTATTATCAAAGTGTAGCCAAAGTCAGTTAAAATGACTTGTTTGCTTGGTCTCAAGTAAAGCTACCTGAGCTCAGAACACAGGACGCCTCGTCAAATATTGAAGTATTTTCTTTCATAGCCCGAGGTGCATTTTTTTTGCACTGAGGCCTGAACGACTTGTTTTTCACTCATCTCATGACCCTCTGTGACCCGAGTTTAGCTCTACTTGTCAGAGTTTTTAACAATGTTCCTGATCTTCTCCAGTCCCTGGTGGCTGACATATTTTTCGTGTTTTTTTTTTTATAGGAAACAGCTGAAAAAGAGCTGTGTGATGACACGACTGATGGAGGAAGCAGAGAGCAGACTGAACCTCTGGAGGCTCAGTATCCTCATGTAAAGAGGTCTCTGCAGCAAGGTGAGACTTGTTTTTTGAATGGTGTAAACACGTTGGTTTTTTTAGCAGGTTGGAAAGGTGCTGTGAGTGAAAGCTTGAACTTTTTTTTTTTTTAGCTTTTTTGACCTCAGGGTGTTTTGTCAGCAGTTTACGCTCTGTTTTGACCTGACACAGATGGAAAGGACAGTTTTGCTTTGACTAAGCTGCAGCTGGAGCTCATGTTACATGAAGCAAGGAGGAGCTTTGAGGAAGGAACGAATAAGATGAAAAACACACCCTCTCTATATGTGGTTTCTATATGGATGCAGTGGAACAAAGACAGGGGCTCGTTCGTTTTTTGTGCCTCACTATCAGTTGCTTGTTTTGTGTCTATTTTGTGCAGCCATTATTAAATTGACTTGTGTCAGGCTAAAACACTGATATCATCTCTAAATGAGCTCAGTTTATTTGAGGATAATAGTGGTTGTAAACATGTATTTCATGCTGTCTGCAATCAAAAGTTTTCACGGTTCACATCACGCTGTGAAAACCATCAACACATTTTTTGAACCGTGAAAGTTAAAAAGGCTTTTTTGCAATGGTTTAGGGCTTGAAAAACTTATTGTTTTCAGTCCTAAAAATAGCATTCATATTCAAATGAATAGCTGTGAAGCCGCTGTGGCCCAAGTTATGTGGTCTGGCTGTTGCTAACTTACCATACATACAACGTGTCATTTTTTTGTCAATTAAGCAAATTACGAAGCTGCTGAAAAACCAAATAGACATAAATATGACACAGTTGTATTTAAAAATATGAAATTTTTAGTCATTATCACTCAAAATATCATGGTAGAATAGTTTTAGGTTAAAAAAAGACATTGCTTTACTTTTTATTTACAGAAATACAACAGGAATCAGAAAATGGGAAGTGAAGATATTGTACAATATATTTATGTGAAATCATTTTGATGAAAGCTTGTATTTTTCCTCTTTTTATGAAAGTCCGTGTCAATTATATATCATTCAGAGTTTAAAAAATGTCTTTTAAAGGAACGTTGTAGGGTCTACGGACATAAATGAGCACATTTAACTTTCAGCTTGGTTCTGCAGAGTTAAGTTGCTTTAAATAAAACCCGCTCAGTGTGTGATCACAGATGAATAGACCGGTTTTTATCTCAGCATCAACTCCTCATGTTCAGAGTAAAATCCTGGCATGAATATTTGTGCTCAGTTTTGACAAGAGTAATAAAAAAGAGAGCTTGAATTCCATCGAACAAGTCTTTGCAGTCTGATGTTCAGGAGGGGAGCGTGGGAGCTTGGTGTTACTGTGAATTTCTTTTGTGACTGCTCTCCTCAGTGTTTGAGTGCGCCTACGCTCAGCTGGTCCTGCCTTGGTACGCTGTTCCCGAGTCCTGCGAGCACCAGCCTCTGCACCAGGTGCTCAGCAGGGAATTCGACTTCATAATCGGCCGGATCATTGAAAGAGCCAGAGACTTTGATGTGCACCAGGCGGTCGTGGGCTCCATTCGGATTTTGACCCAGCACTTGCATAATGCGAAACAGTCTGACAGGTGTGACTTTACACCTACTTCCACTTTTAAATGACTCAGACTCACGGTGCTTCAGCTACTCTTTGCACCCAATAATGTGGCTGAACTCTATAAAATCCTCCATATTTCTTTTATCACCTATGAATAATTATCCTAGTTTAACCAGATCACACTTGCAGTTACACCTTGCGGTTGTTTTTATGCTGAGGGTTGGGACAAGAGCAGTAAATCCCATCAGATTGTAAGATTTAGCTCAAGCGATTAACAGAGATGAGTGGTGATAGATATCTGTGATCCAGTAAATACCTTTCTCCTGCTTTCTGTTTCAGAGAGCTCCTGTTTGCTTCCAGAGCAGAGGAGATCGCTGTTCTCCGAGAGTTCTCTGGTGCTCTGGTACGTAACCTTTTTCCCGAAGCTCTCTTGGCCCATGAAGTCAACCGCTGTGCCTTAAATGAGATTGTTGCCTTAAAGGGTAAGAAAGCCTTAAATTCTCTCTCTTACATAAGGGATAAGCCTCCCATGACTTCTTTTACAAGTGTGAATTGTATGTAATCCCTTATTGTCAGCAGCATTGTGGAGCTTAGGACATGAATTTTGGGCTGAATAAAAGGAAGACGCTGTCCACGGTGATTTGCCAGTTCCCTCCAGGGCTTTGTCATTTTTAGTTACAGATAAAATGTTTTATCTGTCGGGAGTCTAACTGAGCAGTAGGCTTTTGCAATTAGAGATGTAGCTCAGTTACAAAAAGTGTTTTTTACAGCTGTAGTTAAAAAATTATATGCATGTCCAGATCTGTCTTCATCTTGGCAGCTAAATTTCTGACAGAAGTGTTTCGTTCATAGATGCATAATTGAGTGTTTGGAATAATTTGGAACAGTTGGCAAATTACACAGGGCTCTGCTTTTGCAGTCAGAATGATAATTCTGATTTCGCCTGAAATTATGACCACTCTTATCAACTGCACAAGACACTGATGGTTATATGAAATGATTCAAAAGGGCTGATGTTGCAGATTTAAAGTAAAAGTTAAGATTTGGGGAAATGTGCACATTTGCTTTCTAGTACGGTTTAAACAAATATGCAGTGTGTCACTAACTGAGCTTTAGTGGTGCTTATCTGGGTAATTACGACCTTTTTTTGTCTGACTGGAATAAAAAATTCACCTGTTTTGAATCTTAATAAGCTAAACTTACTGGCAGCTGCTAACTGGTGGCAATTAAACAAATGAGCATATTTCGTCAAACTATTCCCATCGAAATTCTCCAATATGGAAGCTGTTATCATTGACTGCAGCTTGATTAAGTGAATTCAAAAAGGAGAGACTCATAAAACCAATAATATTGTCAAATTTGAATGCCGCGCCTCCAGTGTGTGTTTGTGTTGTGACAAACAGAGCTCGTAGGATTATGGTGTTGGCTTTGTTCTCCTCAGGTTTGGGCCTGTTGGTGTCATGGTTGTCCGACCCCGACAACCTGAACCAGCTGGTGGTGAGTCAGCTCGACAGCGTGACCCCCAAAGGCTCTGTGGAAGAGCTGTGTGCTTCAGACGCAGATCAAGCCTCTCTGGCTTCACAGGAAGGCGAAAGCGAGGGCAGTAAACTGTGAGTGGCTGCCGGGTCACAGCGAGAGAGCAGTGGCTTCAAGGGCCTCCCTGCATGTTTGAAATTTGGACTGGACTCCTTTTGATATGTTTTTTTTTTTGTTCTCTAGAAGCCCGGAGGTAGCAGGAATACCAACCAGCACCAGGATCAAGGCCAAAAGAAAAGGTTTGTTATGTGATTGTTAGATTAAAAGGCTTGAATCTGTAGGTGCAGTGATTCTAACGTGGTTGTGAGCTTTTTTTCGCAGTGAGGAAAACTTGTCAGATGTGGATGATGGAGACTTGAGAGAGGCAGATGGAGTTGTTTGTGGGCGTGAAGAAAATAGAAGCTTGTGCTTACATAATGTCCCATACAACAGTTTGATGAAAAGCAATGTGTTGTCAGCTACGTGACATTATAATTTTCCTTAGCTGGTTGCCTTCAGCGCATAATTAATCCAGCGTTTCTTTTGTTTGTTGGTTCAGAGACAGCTAATTACACAAACAGCGAGCTGAATGGCAAATAATTTCTGTGCTTTTTTTTTAAGCAACTTCCATCTCTTTATACAATCCAAAAGTATGAGGACTGAATAAGAACTGATTATGCTGTTATTATAAACCCAGTGGTACGATAAATATGTATATTTTCTGTAATAAACACATCATACAGTCTGAATAAATCATCATCACTTGTCCTAGACTGGGAGAATAATTTAAGTCTGGTGGGATATCAATTAATTGTTGGTCCATTAATTGTGACCTTAAGAGTTTGTTTACTAGTCGTGCTTACAGTTCTTACGTGCCTAATGAGTTGTGAATTATAGCTGGTGAATCATTTTTTCTCACAAATTAAAACCATAGTTATGCTCAAAAATTCTCAAAAAATGCCGTAAAAAAACCCATTTACAGTCAAATTTGAAGTTGACAGTCAAAGTTGAATTCTCTTCATGTACAATATTCAGTAAATCTGAAAGGGATTGTGTTTCTTCAGTGTTTGTTTTTTTTTAACAATTAAGATGGCAGGTAGAGGAGACCAACAAGGTCAAACATGAGTGTGAATTTTCTCTGGTTTCAGCATGTATCTGTTGTATTTTATAGGTAACAAGTTAAAAGAAGGATGGTCAAAGTTTGTGGAGAAGATGAAGTCCAAGAAGGCCAATAAGAAGAAGATGAAGAAGAAGCAGGAGCTGATGTTCAGGACCATGGGGCAGGGAGATCTGTCCCCAGAGGACGACGTCAGCAGCAGAGAAGGCTCCATCCACAGCCAGCAGGACTCTGACAGGGTGAGTCTGCTGCATGTAACACAGTGTATTAAACTGAAGTGGAGCAATTTGTGAAACATGACAGATTTATTGTGGCTCGTTTTTTTTTTTTTTTTTTCTTGGCCATCATCAGGAGGACAGTGATCTGGAGAGCTATCTGACAATCGTCCAGGAGGACATGATGGAATTCAAGCTGTCGTATGAGATGTGGCGTGTCGGCCGCTGGGCTGTCAGCATCCCTCATGTGAGTTATAAATATCAGTGACAGTGTTGGAGAGTCCTGGAGGCTTGTTATCTGTCTGCCGGGCCTCTGTGAAAGCTTGTCCTCGGATGGTTTGTCAGCGTTTGAGCTGGAGTTTAAGTCAACTGTGTTGTAGGCTAACTGGGAGGACGAGATGCTGAGCTTCACTGTTCACTTGGAGGAGAAGAACAGCCCTGAGAACCTGCAGTGGGACATCAGGAAGACCTACATGGATGTCATATACTTCCGAAACAGTTGGCAGGTAAAAGGAATCCTAGCAGTACAACCTTCATGAAGGTTGACTTTGAAAAGATCTTCTGGTTGTCAAGATTTTTACTTTCACTTCAGAGAATATGTTTTGTTTTTGCTGCTCATTGTCTATTCAGCATGAGCCAGATGGGAAACATCGCTGTAAAAACAAACCTCAACTATTGTTGCTCGTTTTGAATCCAGCTTCTGTGCATCATAATATTTAACTGCAGTCATTTGGGATAGTTTTAAAACTTCTGCCAGAAGTCAAATACTGTCAAGTTTTGAAGCTCTCTTGCACCGTTTTGTTTTGCCTTTAGGATTCAACCAGTTTGCCCACCATAATAGAGCTGGAGGAGCCAGAGGTCAACAATGGCATCAAGGAAGAAGCCAGAGTATCAGTGGAGCGCTTCCTGCAGGTGAAAGACAGCAAAATAACTTAGATTTGTTTACAATTAAACTCTAAAAATACTTCATGACTCAGTATTTTGTCATTCTGTGTTCCAGGAATTAGTCTCTGACAGTCTGATCGGGCACACTAAACCGGTTTTTCAGTTCCTCTGTCCGCTTGACAAACTGCTGAACGAGGAGGAACATTATGGGGGCGTGTGGGGCCTCCTGAGTGGTTTGGCCTACTTCCTGACACCGGGTCAAGAGGAAGAGGAGGTAGAGTTTCTGCTTTTTCTTCAAGATAAGCTTGCTCTGGTTTATCACGACCAGGGTTTTGCTGTTTACTTTTGGCTGTCATTACTGTTGTTAAGAGT
This sequence comes from Acanthurus tractus, assembly GCA_029783725.1. Lineage (NCBI taxonomy): Eukaryota > Metazoa > Chordata > Actinopteri > Acanthuriformes > Acanthuridae > Acanthurus > Acanthurus tractus. The sequence continues at coordinate 15,293,354 of JAQNCA010000032.1, read as the reverse complement.
CATATTTTATCAGGTTAAAAAGTTTTCTGATTGAGCACACTAAGACAATCAGACAAACACCTGGGTTTGCAGGGTTGAGGATATCCTGACCTTTAGCTCCTAGTATGAGTCTAACATTTCCCATAATGCATCATGATAGCCTTTTATTAGACAGCCTACACCCTCTTTTTTAACTCTGCTTCCATTGTTTATAACAGTGTTGAAGACTGAAGATTTAGATTAAATCTCACTTATTTTCTCTCACACTAAAGCTCTGTGTAGAGTCACTACACTTTACAGCTGAGGGGGCTGATTGATAAGTTCATACATAAGTGAGTCATGCAGTTACCTCGGGCTCACACAAGGATCCACTAAACTGGGGGCTGAATTCATGTTATTTTCCTTTGCAGAGCTCCAGCCCTCAGACAGAAACCCCGAAAGCAATCCTGACACCATCTTTATTCCCAGAATTCACGGCTCTGCCTTTAGAAAACCCAGCTGCCTCTCCTGGGAAGGACAGTGATGTTACAGGTGCTTCAATCCCAACTATTGTTATCTCTGACTGCGATCCTCCTTCAGAACCGCCTGAGGAAGCAGAAAATGAAAAGGAGCCGGAGCCGCAGCCTGCGCACGAAAACTGCTCCCAGGACAAAACAGAGGACTCTGATAATACCTTAACCTCTCAGTTTAAAATGATTTTCAAAGGACTGACTCGATCCAAGTCTCAAGAGTCTCTGGCCTCGACAAAAAGCACCGGTGATGAAGACTTGCTCGAGTCAGACGCAGCGACGCACTGCAGCCAGAACGGAGGTTTACAGGAGGATTGCACCGATGGCCTCTCGTGGCGTTGTTTCAGTGCTAAGTCAAATAAAAAGGAGAAAATAAATTTCAAGCTGTCAAGTGGAGCAACAAAGACTAAAGGGAAAGACCAAGGCACTGCGTCCAGAGGGGATGATTCCCAGAGCCAGAGGAGCCAAGTCAACCGGGAGCAGCAGGAAGCTACAAAAGCCATATTTGATCTGCTGAAGGAAATATCAGGTTTGTTCAGTGTTTAAACTCACAGGGGATTTTTTATTTTCAAAGGCTTTGGAGTCGGTGTTTTTGTATGTTGTCAGACATTAATTATAAATTATGTGTACTTTACTACCAACATTTTTAAGCATGCGGCAGCTTTTTCCTGCAGTGGAGACAGCCAGTATTAGTGCATTTCAGCACAACAGAAGAATCGGCCTGTAGAGATCTGACAGTCTCCTAACAATGCTAATGAAAAATCAAAACATGGTGCGTTTTTGAGCCTTTTGGGTGGAGCGTTCACTTGTGGCAATTTAAGACCGACCATGTTTGACAGCTGGCAGCCAAACAGCATTGTATTCCAAGGTCATGTTGTCAAAACTGAAACGAGAAGATAAACAAATCGGACAATGATGTGAGGACGAGGATCCTGTTAATTTGGTAACTGTGTGTCGTACAAGTTGTATGATATCCAAAATACAAAGGCAGTGGCAGCTGTATTCCGAGTTTGGTTTACAAAATGTCTCACCAGTTTTATACAAGGCTGCCAGAGTTATAAGAGAAAAGACAAACCCACTCAAAGCCTTTAGAGTTGAAAAGTCTTAAATGCCAGAGATGAGGGTTGCACACACGTCCTGCCCCTTTATACCAATAGCCAATCATGTGCAACAACCAAACAAGAAGTAAACTGGGAAAAACATCTAGTTAATCAGGTTGTCTCTCTTGTGGACTGAGCTGTAAAGGAAGGTCATGACAGTCAAAACCAGTGGAAGCAATAACGCAGCCTTCACAATAAAAATAAGTGACCTTCACTGTGAATAATTACCTATCTCATGAAAACCCTCAAACATATGAAAGTTTTACATTGTGCTGAAAAAACTTGACTGAAAAACTTAAATAAGTGGTTCACAGCAATGTACAAAGAAAGCATTTATCAGTCTCACTCTTAATCTTCAGTCTTGTCAAACCTGCATTAAACATCATTTGAATACTGCCAAAATTTTTGAGAGGGAACAAGTAAGGTAAAGTCAAGTCTATCTGTATAATCAACAGATTTGCCTCAGAGAGGACAGCTTTCCAGTACAACAAAACACCTCCTATCCTTAGGGAATTGATTTAAATATGAAAAAAAATCACAATAACAGCCAACAGTGCAGCCACAGAGCTTTGTAGCCTTTTTAGTTTCAGTTTTACGCTTGTACATGAACGGTTTGGATCCCAGCTCAGTCGCTCTCATCCTCCCCCGTAAGCTGTAAAAATAACTTGGAAATATGTCAGCCAAAAAATGCAAGAACACAGACAAGGTTCTTTTTAAAAAATGATCTTGAAGATAAACCTAATACTTTTTCTTTCTCAACAGGAAACTCCTTTCTTTTAAGCATATTTGATGCCATGTTGAATGCATTTATGCCCATCTTGAAAAAGTAAGTTTGTTGCTCCCTTTTAACCCTTAAACACATTTATTGATCACTTAAATTTTTGCAACGAATGACCTCCGGTTGTGTTATTTTCCTCTGCAGAAAAGTGAACTCCTTCCTAAGCAAGATAAACCCAACAGAAGCGCAGATGGCCTCGTACATCGACACCATGCGTGAGAAACAGTGGCCAGAGTTTCAGCCTGCAGCCCCTCCGCCTCCTCGCACCGATGAGGAGAAGAACGAGAGCAGGGAAAGAGCGCACAACCTGATCAATGCAAGATGTAGGTCAAACCTTTCTACACCAGTAAAAAAACAAAAAAAACAGTTATTTTTGGCTGCTGATAATCCATCTAAAATGTATTATTATGTTCTCTGTAGATTCTAATCTTATCCTGAAGAAGACAGACATGGAGGCTGTTTTTAATCTTTTCCAGGACCAGGAAGAAAACAAAACTCTGGTTTATGTTAGTATCTTAAGATTTACGTCATGTCACCATTTTTTTTTTTTGTTTGTTTTATCTCATTATTATTTAAGACAATATACAAGTCTTGTTCTGATGTTGTTTCCCCACTTTTCATCACAGATGCTCCTGTCGTTCCTTCTGAGGGAATTTCTTCCCAATGAACATTCCTTTAACATGAGCGCTGCTGCCCTGCAGAAAGTGACCAGCCCCTCCAACTGATCTGTGAAGCCTCGATTGTGTTTTTAGTACTTTTTAACATTTTAAAAGGGCAAAATATATTTATTAAACATCTTAAAACTTTCATGATTCTCTCTGAACTGATGTGAGACATATTGTTTGCACCTGGAACATATAAACTGTGAATATTCTGTGAATTTTATTTTGTACATTAGATTACAAACATTCCTTGTTGGAGCCGGTTTTGCACACTGTACTCTGAGGAGAAAGGGAATAATATTTCATATTTACAGTTTGAATTTCACCTTTTACTTTTTAATTTTAAAAAATAGAGTTTCTAAAATGTGTTGTTTCACTTTGAGCACTTAATGTACGGTGGGAGTGTTTGTACACTGTTTAATTTGTTCTAAGGTTTTCTATCGAACAATGCATAATCAGTTAAATCTGTCCCAAGTGGACAGTACCAGTATCAGGAAACTTGAAATAATATTTATGTAAATAACATGAATTTATGCCAAATAAAATTTTTTAATAAAATGTTGTTTTCAGTGATATTTCTAGCCAAGTTTTTTTTTAAGAGTTTAGACTAAGTGAATGTTTAAACTAAGTAAATGAATGGTAAGAAAAACAAAGTTGTAAAATAGCTGCTGATGCTCGCAGCTTATTTGCGCAGAAGCAATATTTGAGTAAAGATGTTCCAGATAAGTTGAACAAGTTCACTTCCCCGGGAAATCCTGTGGGTGAAGTGTGAGATGTATTAAAAGAGTTGCTAGAAAGAAATACTACACTAGAATGTCTCGTTAATATGCAGACACTTGCAAATTTTTCTACTAGATTAAGTCAAAGTCACAAATTTGCTGAAGAATGCAAACATTTCTTAGATTTGGACCACACACTGCATCAGCTGAAAAACTAATCCTATATAAGAAAAACAACTTACACCATGTCTCAGTGACCCGTAATGGAAATGCTGCCTTGAACACTCCTGCTACCTCATTATGAGAGTGTAACAGAATTAATTACAGGATTATTCTGGTCCAGGTCACAGGAGGAAGATTATCTGGCAGAAACAACATGAATTCATATTTTTATTCACTGAAGTTCCCCAGAGCACAAAAACAACATCACAGTGAACCAATTAAACACTTTAATTTACAGAAAGAAACTGGTCCAGCTCATTTGATCCTGTTATGAGCCTGAGGTTGTGACTACTCGTTATCAACATTAAATGCAAAATGACAAGCCAATGATGGAAATATTATAGGAGCATATTTACACGGTCTTTAATAGCCTCTTACGGAGCACCAGGCCCACCACTGGTTCAGTATTTCCTCACTGATTTTAATTAAACTTTGTATAAACAGACTGAAATCAAGGGTCGAAGTTCATTTTTTACCTTTTTAGCAATACTTGAGAAAACAAGGTGACCTATCCTGGAGCTTACATTTTCATAGATGGGCCTCATCACATAATGGAGTCTGTCCTGTTGTCTGTGACTGCAGATCCTTGACCTCATCTGCTGATTAAAATCATGTGACGTAATTGAGATTCCCAGAATAACTACTAAACAGACTCTATGGGAGCTGAGGTTTTTACTGGAAATGGTTGTAAAACTGACAGCAGCACTGGGCAGCAATGTCAGTTATTTTTAGGCCTAGTTTTCTTAAACAACAGTAAGCCCAAAAGGAACTGCAAAAGATGTATTTAAAACAAAATAAGAAAACTATGTTCAATCAAGTTTAGAGGCTATATAGCAGAATTTCCAAAAAGGAGATAAATAAAATATCTGTCTGTCTTATCTGTAGTAGGATGATGCCAGACATCACTAGCTAAAAGTAAACAGTAAATCCAATTATAAAGTGCCAAATAGTAAGTAATTGAGACAAATAAAACCAAATGCACAGAGTAAAATGAGTGTTAGTAATTGCTTAAATGTGCAGAAGACATATATGATATTGATGTTTGATGGAATGTCTAAAACATAAAAACATGAAGTCTAGAGTTAGAATTTGTCACTTGGTTTAAAAATCATATAAACACATGAAAAACGAGCTAAAAGTGGTCAGAAGGATAGAAACAGAAACAAATCCAAGAAGAAAGTGGAGGTGCCAAACCTATCCTGCCGATGTGTCCTTGAGCAAGGCCTCAGCTCAGTTTTCTCCTCGTAGAGGCTGCAGTAGCTCCTCCGGTCCAGCAGGTGGCAGCGCTGTCATTGACGGCAGCAAATAATCTGCTGTGTTCAGTAATCCAAGATGTCTGCGCCCTGAAGGATGCTGCTAACGGCGTGAAGTACAGGACAAGTGACAGGTATGATAACATTGTCGTTTATGTCCTTTCTGTGGAATTAAACAACATCTTCTTCTTTTAAGGGGTTTAAAGGCGTTTATTGGGTTTTCGGGACCTTAAAGCGTTTTAGTAGCGTGTAGCTTCTTACGTTAAATATTGACATTAACGTTAAGTGTCCCTGTTTTGCGTCACTGCTTGTCATGAGGAATGGCTCGTGTTTGATTAATACGATTAAATTAATCTGCAAAGACATTTGATCAGTTTAGTGTTCGTCACGTGGTTTGTGAATTCACGGAGGGTCACGAGTTCTAATTAAAATGTTATGCATTCATGGTGTCAAGACTTGAAACTCGAAGTCCTAGTTCTCTATGAGGCTAAGAAATTAGTGCAATTTTTGAGTTGCCGGAGTGCTTGAAGTATTGTGCATATGAAAGATTTGTGTGGGTGGCAAAGGTCTGTGAGGGCTTCAAAGTTTCCAACTTTTCTGTTGTGTAAATCGATTTCTCATACCATGTGCTAACACAACTGGAGAAACTAACAATAGACAGAGCTAAATTTATTTCAGTGCCACCATAACGAACATGAACTCACTGTTCCCGTTCAGCTTTATTTGTTATGTCGTATTTGAAATGTGAGTTTCTCTCCCTATTAACTGTTTTTCCAATCAGCTTCTTGGTACATGCAAATGCGTTCTACATAAACACAAGGTTCTCTGCCAGAGTTTGAACAATTATGGTTATTTCTCGTGGTGGCACTTTATTCATAATAAAATACTCATGTGAGTTTTTGTTGATACTTATTTGTTATTTTGAAGCAGGGAGACTCAATTGGAAAACACATTGTGCATTAATCAGGCCTCAGCAATATTTGAATTTGCTTCTGTCGCTGAGTCAGTTAAATTTACTCAAAGCACAATCACACACAGTTTTGAAGGAGTGTTAAACTCCTAATAATCATGACCCAGAGAAAATTTTCTTTAATTTTGCTTTTTTTTTGTCTTAATGTTATACAGATGTTCTTAGGACGTTTAATAAAACTTTTTAGAGCTTTTACCAAAACTGTACAAGTTTTAACACACAAAGGAAGTAGTGTTCCTCTGACAGTGAACTTGAGACTTATGCTAACCTGTTTTACCTTACAAACCTAAATCTTTGTAGTCTAACTAGCATCACATTAATCTGATCCACAGCAAACATTCTGACCTGCAATCACAGAAAAAAGCTCAGGTGACACTAGCAATATTAACTACATGCAGGCTGGAATAAATATGGTAATACTGAACTGTAAGTAAACACAGCAACAGTGAGCGAAGAGTTAAAATTATCATAGTCGCCATCAACCACAGCCCAAAAAATGAGAAGTGGCTGCTCATTGAAGCTCAGTGAAGGCGGATTAATTTCAAATGTGGTTTTTATTTTTGTGCTTTGAAATGAGGAAAGTGATCACTTTTAAAAAACGGTGTGTGTGTGTTGGGGGGAGTTAGCTCCTGTGTCACTGAGTACACAGATATCCAGTACTTATAGACCAAATGATGTGCTTAGTTCAAGTTTAGCAATTTTATCAAAAGAAGCAAGGTTTGAAGCAGAAAAATAAACATAATCTTGTGTTGATACAATTTTTTTTTTCTTTATTTTCCAACCCAGGTTATCATTTTACCTCTTTACTTCAAACTTGCAGGTCTATCTGGAATATGCCTGGGTTGTTTAGATATAATAAGGATAAAATATGTAAATAATAATATGTGGAATAAATATGTAGATCAAAAGTTGAGTCACATCATAACTGTCATGTTCTGCTGCGAAATTTAAACTCTAACTTTAGCTTTAACCAGACTTCCTTGTAGCAGGAGTGATCAGTTTCGACTGCTGGAAATTCTCGTCTCCATCTCCAGTTTATTAATCAAACTCCAGTGCTGTTATGTATTAATCATACCACTTCAATAATCTGAATGTGAGCTCCAGCTGCAGCAAGAGCTCAGACTCGGGGGGGGGAGTCACATGGCTGCAGGGACTTTATGGTCACATCCTGGCTGCAGTCAAACTTGGTCTGCAGTTCTGAGATGCAGCTCTGAAGGCAGGATTTTATAATGTCAGAGCCTTGAGCATATATATGTTGGCTTTTGAAGGCTGTGATGCGTATGCTGTGTGTGTACTTGTCAAAATGTGTGACTGCATTGCTCTACTTCCTCTTTCTCATCTTGTGATGGTTGTTTAAGTGTTGCTGCTGAATTGTATCCATAGTTTAAAGAGGTCTGATGGTGTTTGAGCAATAAGAACATCTTGTCCTTCTCCTTGTTGTGAAGTCAGGCCATAAAAAACACGGATGGACTTAAAACATACATTGACAGTTGCTATGCAAGTCAGTGTTCACCATTTATATTGCTGTTTTTCTACTTGCTCTCACTAATTTATTATCAATTATTTAAATTTGAAACAATTTGGATTAGAAGGATAATTAAATAATCAAAACTTCTCTTTAGTTGATGCCCCCACAATGTTGTCACACAGGGAAAAAATACTGTTGTAACCCATTGTAATCATTTCCTCTAAATATCCTTTTGCTTTTTTGATATTGTTTTCTAGTCCAGAGAAGTATAAACAATCTTAAATCATAGCTGAACCACAGCAGTCTGGATTCCAAATAATTTTGGGAGCCTGTTTTTATTTGACCTTCTACAGTTTACCCAGTGGTTAGATTGAATAACAATCCATAGTAAGTTCATCTGATATTCAGTGCACAGTATGTAATTTCTGCTGCTTGGAGTGGCTTTACTGAAGCGACACGCCTGTAAATTCTAGCTCGTTATAGGTATTATTGTGCCCTTGACAGGGAAAACAGGAAACTGTTCCTGTTTAAATCTACACTGATTTAGATGCTTAGTTTTCTGTTTCTTTTACCAGTGACTTGTGAATTCATGTATTCTCACTTTACTGTTGCTCAGATATGTCTTTGTAAATTTCAGCCCTTTCAGTCAAGTTGAACCACTGTTTGGCATTTTGCACTCCTTGTACAAAATAAAACTTCATTTCCTTTACAAGTCCTTGATACAAAATGAATCTATTTGAGAAGAGATCTTTCTACAGCATAAGAGCATTAAAAGGCCTTTTAAAAATGCGAAGTAGTCTTTTCAGCCCTCTGACTTATTCAATCAAACTTGTGTGGCAAAAGATTTCAAACATTTAAACAGTTTTGTCTTGATGCATCTGATGTGAGTCAGAAGATAAAAGTGACTGCTGAGCCTCTGATGCAACTTGTTTTGATTGTTGACACAGTCGTCTGTGGTTTTCATTGTTTGTTTTTTTTGCTCAAAGAAATAACTCACTTCTGTGTATTCATGACATATAAAACAGCCCGTCTGCCTGGAAAAATAACATGTCAAAAGATGAGCTGAATTGAATCTGGTTTTCCTTTTTTTAAAAATACATCTCTCAAGTAGTATTTCTAGTGCTGAACCTTCATTGTTCCTGTTTGTTGCTTTTTTAGATTTATTCCGACTGTAGGAAGTTTGTAACACATTCCGTCTTGCCTTTCCGAACGTGATGAGTTGAGGGAAATGTAATTCAGTGAAGCCAGTAAAGAAAATGACCTCAGTGGGATTTGAATACAGGCAAGAGGAGGTAATACAAGCAGGGAATATAGACTGAGAGTCATCACTATTCAAGCAGTCCTGGTCTGAACCCAGACTGCAGTGATAGGCATGTATGTGCTGCTTCAGTAGTCCACTTTTCACACAACTGCTTTAAAACGGAGCAGAGGACAGCTGCTGCTCTCGTTAACTGTCTTATTTTTGCACAGTGACTGCTCAGCAACAGCACGATAAGTGAACTGATGTAACACAAAGCGTAACCACCAGCAAACAGTATGGACATACTGAAAATTACACCCATATGTGATGGTTGCTGAACATCCAAGTCTTAAATATTTTGCCATAAACAGCCTCCGCTCCTCTTGGAAGGCTTTCTGCAACATTTAAGAGTCTGGCTGCGGGAATTTCCTCCCATTCAGCAGCAGTAGGGAGGTTTGGGTACTGTTGTTTGGCGATGAGGCTTGGCTCACAGTTGGCGCTCACACCAGAGGTGTTGGATGGTTTAAAGTTGGAGCTCCAGCCAGGGAAAGCATCTCTTTATGGACCTGGCTTTGTGCACAGGGGCATTTTCCCATTGGAACAGGAAAGGGCCTTCCCCAAACTGCTGAAAAATACTTCTTTTCCAAAAAATCAGTGTATGCTGTAGTATTTGGATTTGCCTTTGCTAGAAATAAGTCTGTAAGCCCATCATGGAAAACTGCCCACACCAAATTTAAATGAGCACAGAGACAGAAAGTGTATGTTATACGGCTGATGCTCAGGAAGAAGAGCGGGTCATTTAATTATCGGGAGGTTGATGATTCGATCTCCGACTCCTCCTGTCTGCATGTCCTTGGGCAAGATACTGAACCTCAAATTGCTCCTTCCATCAGAGTGTGAATGTGTGTATTTCTGATGAGCAGGTTGGCATTTTGTATAGAAACCCCTGATTTTAGTGCAAGCTTGTGTGTGTGAATGAAATAAAGTCGAAATGCAGTGTAAAAGACAAGAAAAGTGCTATATAAATGCTATTTTAGCCTAGATGTGGCTTTATACGGTGGTACCATTGTGTTTTGAAGCCAATAACTCACGTTTTTTTCTCATCAACAGGCATCTCTTTGCAAAAAATAAAAGTATATACAGAAATATTTTTCTTCAGTGCATTTAAACTCAAATTACACAGTGCCAGCAGCACTTACAGTAATTCTGACTAAAAGGGAAATAAATTCAAAATTTTACCTTTCGAAAGAAGCAGAGACCCTGTTTGTGCTCCAAAATGTTCAGAAACAGCTTTCAATTCACCTTGTAAAGGCCTTAAGAGGTGTTTTAGTCTAATTTTACAAGAATCACTGCAGATCCTCTGAAGAGCATGTCTTTGTGTGTTTATGTTAAAAGCACAGCCTCAACGATCTGCTTTTTTCTGAGGTAATATCAAACCTCGATGATGGCACGTAGAGGTCACTTAAGTACTTATTATATTGAAAGTAGACATTGTATAATAACGCTTTGAATGTTAAAAAAAGCTGAACATTCAAAGCATTTACCCTCCAGTTATGATGAATTATAGCTCGTCTGCGCAGCAGGATTATTCAATAATTGTAAGAAATTAATTTAAAGTGGCATTCGTTCGTTTATATTTTTCAAAGATAATTGCATATTGATTATATAACCAGTTCTTCCAGCTAACTGCTTTTTTATTATGTAGTTTAAAACGAATGCAACATGATGTTGCATCAGACTGTTTGATGTAAATACACCTGGAGGTGTGGAATTGAGTTTATTCCTCAGCTGTTTATTTCTGAAACAGACAGATATCAGAGCTCACAGCTCTGAGACCTGCAGGTTCAGACCTCGGTTAAATCAGGTCATGCAAGTTCCCTTTTTCAGTCTTGAGGGATCATTCAGACTCTTCTTGAGTTCTTCGTTTTATTTGACTGGCCTTTAGGACTTGGCATTCAGCAATCAATAGCTCCAGGGCCGGAGTTTGATGGGATGAATACTAATGTGTTGGAACAGCATCGGCATATGACTGGCTCTCTATGACTTTATATCCGAGGTTATCTCTTAACCTCACTGAGAGTGTCTCCTGTGGCTCACCTAATGATCACAGCCCAGTACATTTGTTCTGTTTGGTCTTCGCATTAGGCTCATTGATTAGTTAATCTGTTGCAGCTAATTCATAATATGGGGCCATCTTACAAAAATGTTACGTCCGAGAGTTTCCTGCTGCCACACTCAGCTGTTTATTGTGCTGTTAACAGAAATTTCATCCTTTTTATATATTCAAGGACACCAATTTATTATGGCTCTAATGTTATTCAAACTTTTCTGCCAAGATGGGCAGAAATATGAAATTGTTATTATAATTTTAATACGCCTGTGCTCTTATTCTATTAGCATACAGGGAGTGTAGCTACTCTCCAGGGCCTTTCTTCCTGTTTTCTTAAACTCTTAAATCTGTTTAGTGGCGAGGTTGTGAAGTGGTGACATGGACTATCTCAAAAGTGGTACATGTGACTGAAGTGTACCTGCTATCTTAATGTGAATTTTTCTTTTAACTAAATGTCTTACATCAAATGTAAAGGAGAACGGCACCGCTAGATGGACTGCCGCACTAAGAGTTGGTTTAAAACCAATTGTCGGAGCTGATTTTAATGTTGTTGGAAGATAAGAATGAATTTGGTCCTTGCAATTTCAAAGAATACTAATCATGGTTTGTTTGAAAATGGGCTCTGACAGGTTTCATCTGTTTGAAGAGATGGAAACAAAATGGGTTTTTCTGTTGACTGAGTGATGAGAGTGGAACAAGGATACTTCAATCCTTATCACAGTATCACAAAATTAGACCCTCAGGACAGGAAAAATGCATATCAGGTAATGGATCACACGTTTCAAACATAAGCTATGATAGAAGCTTGTTTGTGTGAATTTGTAATATCTGCTAAATTCATCGTTATTAGGGCTGAGAACTATCAGCTAAGCTGTAAATACTGTGTTATCACAATACACGGGGACAGTAAATAAAGGACAAAAAGAATGAAAAGGTGGTTCAAAGAAGAAGAACGATAACATTCTCAGTCATTGGATGTCGTGGATTAGTTTTTTCGGCACATAACTAATATTTTCACCACAATACGGATTTGGAGAGGAACCATTTGTTGAATTACTCTCATTCTCTCCATTCATTTCCCTTAATCTCGCTTATGTCTGTGAAGTGAAAAAAGATCTTCTATCTCTGTGTATATTTGTTTTGATAGCAGCTCTGTAAGGATACACCACTAACCATAAAAACATTACTGACATGACAGCTCCTCAAAAGTGAATCAGAATTAAATCCCACCCCTTACATGTAAGCAGATTGGACAGGGGCCAAAATAAAAATCAAAGTATATATCAAATAAATTTCCTCAAAAATGAGGTTCTTTGTCTTTTTAGGTAGCTGTTCCCTTGTTTAAAAAAAAGGGGGGATTTAACGTTATGTTTGAGAGGTAACACTACCCCATGATTAAGTCAGCCAGCTTATATAAGCAGGATCTGAATACTGCAGCATCTTTGGCTGATCGCTACTGCAACAACTCTGACTCCACGTGATGTCACCGGCACAAGATGGCTGCTGCTTCGTTTTTGTACAGTGACAGGAAGTTTAGACACATCCTTTTTTTTTTTTTTTAAAGTTTACTGTCATTTGGCTTTATTTAGGTACAGCAGTGCTTTGAGCTAATGTCAACATTAGTGTTAACGGAGTGAAAATGCTACAATGTTGATGCTAAACAAGTGTGCAGTAATCTTCACCATGGTAGCTCTTCCAGTAAATATACTAACATTTGCTAATTTGCACTAAAAACAAAGTACAGCTGAGGATGATGGGAATGTGGGTAGTTTTACATATATTTGGGTTTTCAATCAAAATGTTAGGTGCTAAGGAATCATC
>JAQNCA010000032.1:15254398-15280423 GCA_029783725.1 Acanthurus tractus | reverse complement strand
TCATCAGAGTCATTAAGATTCAATGTCTGTGAACCAACTTTGGCTAAAAACGATACTTGCAAAGTAGTTTTAATAAGAGCGGTGAGCTTAGATCCAAGTTCCCCATGAGGTCTTACTTATTTTACTTTGTTGGACTTGTTTTTATTCTGACACCACATAACCTGAAGTAACTGTTGGTGTTGAACCTTGGAAAGTACAAACTGTCTCCAGTCTGGTAGGAACAAGTTCTCCCAGTGCTACAAAGATGGCTTTGGACAGACATAGAAAACAACCGTAGGGAAACATAACTTTTACCTCCACTGGAGCACAGTTTACAGATTAACACGTGAGCTCAAATTTATCTCTGTCAGAGTTTCTTTGATGAGATAATCATCTTTGATTTTTGTGGCGATGCAAAAATCTGTTATTAGAAATGATTTGACTCCATTTTCTTCACTCATTCACCTCTAATTTAGCAGAGCTACGTAGATGAGATGACAGATAAGGTGTACCAAAGGTTATGATTTGATTCTGTGCTATTGCAGGTACAAAGTCTGATCCCACTGAGAAATCAATTACTATTCTCTTATTTTAAATTTCGTCAGACTGCAGTAAAAAGATATGAAAGAGTAAAGAGAAGAAGACGACATGATTTTCTCCGGGCTGCTCCAATGTCAGTATCAATAATATTGAAAAGGTTCTGGGATTTTCAAACCTAAGTGATCTTTTAGAGGCCATTTCTGCCATTTTTGAAGAACAGCGTTTCAGAGGAGATCCATATCTTTAACCTTGACTTTTAAATGAATCTGAGAAATTGAAGGATCTATTATGTTGAGTGCTGTTGTTGTTTGTATTTTTAATGAAAACTAAAGAGTGCCTAAAAGCTTGAACAGCAAACAGCGGTGCTGCAATTAAACCCACATTTCTGAAAGCAAAACTGATTAATTTCTTTAATCAACATCAGCTTTATCCTTGAAGTGCAGTCAGCTTTAATTATGCTGAAAGGCGCCACACAAGCCGCCGTTACTGATCTGTGAATATCGTCAGTAATTTCAGACACGTCATAATGAAAAGGTGATAAAATATAATGAGTTTTTACATGGGAAGTGTAATGTCAGATTATCATTTCACAATGCACTGATACAGACCTGCGGTTTGTAAAGACTGGTGAGATTTTTTCTGCTCGTCTCCCTTGTGCTCAGTTTTATTGACATGTTTACCTCTGTCAAAAGATACATCCCATCCCAAGTAGTTTCTCTGACAGGCAGCGGGAGAAAATGTCCAGATTTATAGACAGATAGGCCGAGAAACACAGTTTGGATTTAGAGTTTGGGTTTTTTTTTTCTTTGCAGTGACAGGCGATTTATTAACCAAAACTGCTTGTGTTGATAACCAGAGACCTGATGATAAATCATGGGGCAGAGCCGGCAGTGCACCGGCGTTTTGGTGAATCTGGAGCACAACATTTGTACTGTTTTTTTTTTTTTGCTCTATTATAGCTCACCTCACCTTCCTTTTTATTAGGCGGTAATTTAAGTGCTGCCTTTGTGTCATGTCGTTTATCAAGACACGTGTTTAAACAAAGTGCTTCTCTGCTTCCTGCAAACAAATTGCTCCGTGGACTCCCTGTTATCAGCGACGCTTTTGCTTGTAATTGCCGTAGAAATGTAATATTGGGCCTAAAGAGCAGCTCAAAATTGTGTCTGTTCCTTTCAAATTACTGCGCCTATGATTTGATTTTTCACAGAGAAACATTAACCAAGCACTGATTGAGGCTTATTGGACCGCCTTGAACCATGTTTCCTGTCGCTGCACAGTTAACACTACTTTACTCCTTGAGTCTAATGTAAATTCAGCCGTGTGAAACGTACTGTCAGTGCGGTTGTGATGCCTTATGTAGGTCAATGCTTCCTCAGCGTTAACTGCTTGGCCTTGTGATGAGTGATTTCATTTTGTGAGGGAACTGGGGTTTTATTATTCATACTCCAACAGAGATTGGTGTTGCGGTGCATTAAAGCATGACGTTGCCATTTCCCCACTCTCAGTGCTGTTATTCCCTTTGCCCCAAATTGGAATTAAACCCAACATTTGACGCTGGCCTTAATTGTTTTCTCTCGCAGTCGCTCAACTTCAGTTAAGCTTCATCTCACTGGAAGTACAGTATGTTATTTTATTGGCTGATATTTTTTATTGCACCATTTTTTTTTTTTTTTTTTTTGGTCCTCTGCCTTAAACTGCTGTTTAAGTCATTTTCTCTGCAGCTTGCCAGTTAAGGATTCATGAGCCTTTCTGGCATTGTTTGATAACAGAAGTAGGGTTTCTCACTTAAGATTTAATGCAAACCGGTCTCTGCATTTTCTAATCTTTGCTCCAAAATTGATCTGAACTGCAACACGATTTTTTTCAATGAAGTGGCTGAACACATTAGGTGAAGAGCGTGAAATTGACCCCCGAAAAGTAGCAGTGTATGTGAGTTACAATGTAAAGATAGCTACTGAGGGAATTCTAACTAAATGGATTCTATTTGGGCATCTTTCTGCAGTACGCACACCAACTTAATGCCCTTACAAATATTGCCTCATGGTGGTTGCACTTTAACGGCTGCTGGATAATCAGCAGCCCAGATAGAATCACAACTTTTCTTGGGAGCCGTTTCTCCCCGTTTGTTGCTTCAAAGCAGCATGAGGTCCCATATATCTTTTTGGTACCGTCTCTTCTGTTGATCTAATTGGATACCCTCTGTTGCCTACAATGAATCATTGCCGGACTTCTTTCCTCCCCTCAAGTACTTATTTTTATTGAATGCAGGGTTCCCCTGAATCACAAGGCTCAGCCCTAAAACTTGTATTTGTCCCTTGGCTCCGGTCATTGATCTTTTTCTTCTTCCTCTTCTTCTTCTTCTTCTTTTTCTTCTTCTTTTTTTACAGCTGTGTCAGTAGCACTTTTATTCCAGCAGAGTATTATTGGCCTTCTTTTATGTGTTCTGCCTCCCCAAAGAAAGGCCAGACATTCAGGCCTTTCTCCACACTCCAGTAATTGACTACTAATTTGGTAAATGCATTTTGAGGTGGAATGAAAATGCCAACCTGTCTTTGAGTTCATACGTAGGGATGACACTTCCACCCCTCTTTCATGTAATATAATTATCCCTCCTTCCCTCTCTGGCTCCGTCCTTGACACTTGACCTCTGCTGTTGCGGAGGAAGCTCTGCTGCAGCACAGGCAGTGTAGGCTTGGCACATCTGAAACAGAGGTGAGGCGATGGAGGAGTTTTGGCATGCACACCATGTTTTTTTTTTCTGAGACAAGTTTAAATCCCGCCAGTTCTCAGGATCTTCAGCATCTCAACTCAGCTGCTGATCCAGACTGCAAACACCTCCAGGAAAGTGGCTCTCACTGAGCCGATCGAAGGCAAAGATTTTTTTAATTACTCACCCGCTGCTTAATGGAAAGGCGCAGGTTTTGCCTGCGGGTAAAAGTATTGACTTGAGTATATGATGTTTTAATGAGCAGAGGTGTAAATGATTTGTTGCTGTTGTGTATTCTTGAAAGACTAATTTGTTTGTTTTTCTTGCATTTTGCAGTGGATGGATTCTCAGTTGACTTGGAGGCAGATTTAAGGATTTCCAGACAGAGCAGGATGTCAAAGATCTCCAAGGCAGCTAAGGCTGTGAAGAAATTGGATGTAGGCAATGTAATCCGGGCTATAGTGAGGTCAGGACAAGCGGCCCCCGGACCTCCACTTGGCCCCATCTTGGGACAGGTAAAATTACTCACGATTCCAGTTCTTGTTCCATCTGCTCGCTGCGAGTAATCACGAGTGTTAACTTAATTGCAAGAGCAGAGCTTCATTTTATCAACTGACCTTCCTCACACAGCTCTCATTAACCGCAAGACAACCTGATCCTTTTCTATTTTCTCTTTGCCAATCACATATTGCCTCTCTCTCTCTCTCTCTCTCTCTCTCTCTCTCTCTCTCTCTCTTCAGTCACCCCATCGTGCATCCCCACCACCACCACCACCTCCATCTTCTCCCACGGCCCTATTCATATTCCCATTCTTATTCTAGTCTCACAGCTCCATTGTGCAGGTGGGCGCCACACTCTGCCTCAGTCGGCAACTATTTTCACACAGTTTCCAGGCCAAAGACACTAACACCTCCATCCACTGCAGCTGCCCGTACACATTAGCCTCACTCTTTACAAGCCAGTTGATGAAATGGGATTGAACCTGTGAAGACTTTGTCTTTAATTCTTGTATATGTCTCTCTCTTCAATTGCCCCGGAGAGACAGCTGTGGTTGTGTTGTTTTTTTTTTTTTATTGCTCGGAGATGCACGGCTACCACTTTCTCACCCCCCGATGCCAATTTTAACCAGAAAAATTAATGTGTTGGTCGGGACAATAATAAAATAGGTCCGCAATCTTCAAGCTTTGACCGATGAGCAACGACGGTTCAAACCAGGTGGTTAAGAATAACTGAGGCTGAATTATTTTTTCGCTATAAATAAAACCATCCATCTGTAACTTAACTATTCGAGGCTGTTCATTTACCTCGTCCATGTTTCTGATCACACAAGTGTATTGTTTTAAATCTGTCTTGTAAAATTTACATTTTATTTTATCCCATAAAGACACAATCTGCTCCCGCTTTAATGGCCATTCAGCTGTTTAAAGTCTTGATTCTCCTTTGCAAGATTGAATGAAAACAGCCCTCTGACTCATTCGGTACATACAAATGAGATCCAGTTAGCCTCTTTAATGGACAGTGCTCATCAGCGCTGGATGCTGTTGCACGCTTGGAAACCAGATCAATTCTCACAGTTCATCCATCTCTGAGACTTAATGGCAACACTCTGAGAGGAGAATGGAAAAGTGAGCGAAACTGGCAGAAAAGAGCTACACATGATAAATAACGGCAAATGTCAGAAAGGAGTTAAATGATGTGAAAAAAGTCACATTTTTCTTGTCTGACATCAACAGAAATAGTGCCATTACTTTATGGTTCTGTTCAGAATGATGTACTCTGCTGTCAGCGGCTCAACAACATAAACTTTAACATAAAATCTGTTCATTACTGGAGACCTGAACTCGCTGATAGACGAGGACTGAGATTTAGAGCTCAGAAATTTATCATTTTAAAAAACATTTTGCTGCTGTTGTTTTGCCTCTCAATGTTGTTCTTCACATTCACTTGATATCATTCTTACTTTTATATTCATGCGTCGGGGCTCCATTCACATTGTTAATGATTAATTAACTTATGAATATTTTCTCATTTAATGAATGACCCTTTTGGTCTAGAAATGATCAGAAAATTGCAAGAAATATTCATTACAATTTCTAAGGGCCAAATGTGAAGTCTCCTTGCATTTTTTATTTTATTATAATCATTATTCTTTTGCCTGACCAAAATCCAAAAGTATTCAGTTTAAAGCAGCAAATTATCAAAACTGAGACGCTTGAACCAACACAATTTGCATTTTATTTCTCGAGAAACAGCAAATTATCAATCTTATAAAGGTGTTAAATGTAACTCTAGGTGACAGTAAAGGGTGGCAAAAAATAATAGGACCTTGATTCAAAATGCAGTGTTTTCAGGCCCCAGAAAGGCTGTCGTGTGAATAAAAGCTGAAACAAATACAGAAGTTTACCGTTTCTTGGGAAACACATTGTCATGTTAACAGCACAGTTCCCAAACTGGGACCTGAATCCAGTCAAACTGGACCAATAAACCATAAACACTGCAATTAATAATCCGACAAATCAGATAAGTCTGGGTTGTAATAAATAAAACAAAGTATATACAATGCTCCACAAAGCACCTTTTGATTTTCTCTTGTTGTTTCAGCTCTGTCACAAAAAACCTCCATCCACTTGTTTGTTGCTGTCCAGTCTTAACCAATAAGCAATGCAACCTCTTCACCCGTCCAGCTCACTCCTAAGCTTGATCCTTCTCTCCCTTGAAAAGCTGACAAACTCAGATAACTATCACCCCACTCTGCTGCTCTCCTCAGAGATTTTCAGTGTCTTTAAACCCATTGTTTTGGTTTTCACTCTCCCTGCACTCATAGTCTTGTTTTCAGCCGCAGCAGGCAGCTGATTTCAGCAAAAAGGCTCTAATAAACTCACGGCACACTACCTGCTCAGCACCAAACAGCGGCCAGACACAGCTGGCAACTAGCCGGCCAGGATAGTGGGACAAAAACAGAGCAAAAAGGAGAGTAAAAATTGGACCCGCGTTCATCAGGCAGCTCCAAACTGAAGATCATGTTACTCCACAAGTGCTTGATGTTTAATAGCCAACAAGTTTCACTGTTGCACATTAAAAGGTGATAATATGTCGGATGCTGTATTTGCAGCTTGTTTTCACAGCTCCCAAGGGGAAAGAAAATCAATTAACTGATTTGTTTAGTATTAACACAGTACGAACACAGGCTCTGCAGACACACAGAAGCAATATAGTGAAGCCTTCTGGACTGACTTCACTTTTTAAGGAATAATACATTGAGTGCAATAATCATTCCTACAGTTGGGAAACATCCAGACATTTTTATCCAGCAACAAAGAGGAGGATCTATGCTTTAATCTCATCCCATTTCAGCCTCTTTTATTCCTGCTCACAGATGCAGCAGCCAGGATTTCAACTGCTGCCAAGCGAACAGACCGTAATAACCCAATTTTACCCTCTCTGCACTGTTTACCAGATAGATGTATAATTGATTTTAACGTTTTTACTGATCACATTTAAAGCTCGGCGAAAAATCTTCCTTCCCCTCAGCGACACTGGAGACCTCTGAGCTGAGACTTTAGAAACGCTGTCTGTCACTCAGCTTTCAGCTCTAAAGGTCACTGAGTTTTTTTCAATGTGTTAAACATTTGTTAAAACATGCTGCCCCCAAAACTTGGAAATAGCTTTGAAAGTGTACTTTTTTATACATTGTTGCTTAATGTTGCATAAGAAGAAAATATTAAAACACTGCAAAAAATGTGTTTTTCGCAGCGGAATTGCATTAGTTGACATGCAAGGGCATATTTTTAATGACGGCTTCAAATATTCGTACATGAAAACTCCAAACAAAAGCAATCATGAATTTTTGAACAATCCTCGGTGCCTCTCACATCATATAAAACCTGTCACAGTGACATGAGTGCTGATGTGAGCATCAGTGGGTGTGTGTGGTATTTTTGGGTGTTCTCGCCCCCTAAAAAACAGTGTTTCCTTTTCCAAAGATGCTATGGTTGGAATTTGATCATTTTGAAGAATCTGAAATGTGTGACAGCTCGAGAAAACACTCGAAGTGAGAAAAGTGGCTTGTTTACCAGCTTCAGCGAGTCTGCAGTGCAGTCTCTGCTGCCTGTCCGTTTCACCTTTTCCTAACTGAGTCCGGTACACACAGTCTGTTTCAGCCAGAAGCGTGTTAAATTATGAATGGACGACTCCTTTGAAATTATTTTATACGTGATTAGTTCAGATTTTCCCCTGTGGAGTCTTCCACTCTTCCTAAACACAACAGCTGGGTTTATGTTTCTGTTGTTAGAAACTGTTTTCATGTACTCTTTTCCTTTGAACCTCTACATTTTATTTTTTTTCCTTCTAGTTTTTCATTTCATAAAGTCAGCTGGGACATAGGTTCGATATAAGAGGGGCTCATTTGCAATAACAGAAGTCTCCATTTGATTTATTTTCCTGAAGCACTTTTTTTTTTATGTGCACTTCAGGGAATATCGACCGAGCTTTGCTCAGCTTTTTCATTTTAAGAACAAGTTATCTGTTTTGCAAATGAACGCTTATTATGATTTGATTCTTTTTTTTGTTCAATTGGATCAATTAATCATTTAGATTTCAAACCGTCAGAAAATAGTGACAAATAGCTACTCAAAGCTCCAAATATGACACATACTAATTGCGTTTTGCTGTCAGACCAACAGTCTGATAAAGATCATATTTCATTTTAGTGGAGGAGAAAACTTTACTTGAACTTAACTTGAGCAGCACTATTTTGTGTTACTTCTTTTCCACTTTATTCTGAAAGTACAAATAGTACTTTCATCTCCAGATATATTTGTGACACAATATTCACCATAAAAAAGTTGTGACTGCTTCTAATACCTCTGTTTTACAAAGTAGAACACTTTGTAAAACAGATCATTTCGTTCAGTTTAAAGGTTTTAGTCACTGATTGTAGTCAGATTTGAGATTTTTTTTGTGTGCCTTTTGCTGTCTTTTATTGGGTTTTTAGCATATCACACCATGAATCAGAGCTGTGCTGACAGCGCCGCTTTCAGTCACCAGTAGGTGGAGCTCCACTTATAGGAGCAACTGAACAATTATAATATCCAACTAAAATAGTGCCACATTGTACAATTTAAGAAGCATTTCAGCGTTTGGCTTTGATTTCTTGGCAGCAATCGGATTTGTCTGCGAGAAACCGATCATTCAACTGAATGTTTCAACCCTGTTTTTAACTTTTTTAAAATCAGGTAAACTGACCGGTGTCTGTCTCCTGTTTTAGCCTGATGTCACCTTGACATCTGGGTCCACCATTAGTATGCACTTGTGCCCGGTATTGCATTGCATATCGTAAGAGTCTCGGAGTCTTTTGCATCATTTCTTTCTCATAGAATATACTTTGAAGTTCTCTCCAAAAGCTTTGGTGCTGATGGTGTGTGTTATGATGAATGATTTAGACATCTGTCTGTTAAATGCGGCTCTCCCTGCCAGACAAGGTGGGTGTGAGCTCGAAGGCATACTGTAGCTGTCGCCGCGTCAGGGGTAATGAGGTGAGATGGATTGTAACCAAGTGCTCAGCAGAGCAAAACAAAGCCATATGTTTGTCTAAAGGTGCCTTCTTGTGGACTGTTGGGATGTCGCTGTTGTGGGCATGGCGTGCTGCGTGCGTTTGTCTCTCTCGACTCCCGTGCTCCATCATGCTCACACTGTGTAGCAAAGGGTAAATAAATGGCAGTCGGCAGCAGCTCTGCTTCAGGCAGTGGCCCCGGCCCTTTAATCTTAGCCAGCCTCTCCACCTCAGTTTTTTCCTCTCCTCTGACTAACCACCCTTGACAGGGGAAGTGCAGATAGGTAGGCTGCCTGTCGGCTGCGGGGCAAATTTAAACAAACGAGAGAAATAAAAGAAAGAAGGGGAGACAAAAAAAGAGAAACTGACAGCTTTGGCACAGGAGAATAATTACAGGCTAGAGTGAAATTAGCACAAGCGAATGGAGGGGAAGAATAGAGAGCGGTGGAGAGAGCGGCAAAGAGAAGAAAGAAATAGGAGAGCAGCTCATGCACTTTTCTTCAGGAGCAGGTTATGAGAGTCAGTGGGAGCTGAGGGAAAATGCTGAGCATTGAATCTAGACTTGAACAGGTGTAACAAATTCTTGGAGGAAGTCATTTGCAGAGGCTGCCGCCTATGCAGTCACTGCTTTTAGTACAATAGAAATATGAGACGTTGCCCAACAGGGAGTGCATCCAGAATGCATGTGTTTGAAATGTAGAGTGAGCAGGCAGAAGGAGATGAAAGGAGGAGGGTAGGTGAGAGTTGGATGCTGTCTACTACAATGGTTATCCCTCCGTGGTTTTTCCTTAAGGTTTGTCTGAACTGGAGTGAAATTCCCTTCTGAAACTGAAACTGAATTTCTCTTTGTTGCTGAGCATGTGCATTAGTCTTAATGCATCCTGTGAAAATAGCCTGCAAATCAAGCATAAAGATGCAACAATGAGCTCATGCTTTTTTTTTTTTTTTAAACAAAAAAAGCCTCAATTTATCGGTGCAATTAATTATACCATTAAAGTTCAGAGAAGAGGCCGATGTGTGCATTCACAGCTGCTGGGAGCAGAAGAGCCAGCTCTCTCTGAAAAACATCACACACTCTTACTATAACTCTTGACACGCACACCCCATCACATCAAGACTTCTCCTCTCTCTCAGCATCAAAGGCAGCCAACAAGACAGCACACTCAAGGATTACTGCAGAGGATCCGAGCTGATGGGGCCGCTGGCATAATTGTGATAAATGACGGCCTTTTGTTAGGGTGCCGTTCCATGAAGCAAAGAGCGCGCTTTTTCTAGCTTGAATACGTGGGGGGGCTTCCTTTCACTCCACCAGTT
This sequence comes from Acanthurus tractus, assembly GCA_029783725.1. Classification (NCBI taxonomy): domain Eukaryota; kingdom Metazoa; phylum Chordata; class Actinopteri; order Acanthuriformes; family Acanthuridae; genus Acanthurus; species Acanthurus tractus. The sequence continues at coordinate 15,270,332 of JAQNCA010000032.1, read as the reverse complement.
CCAAGCTTGAGCAACACATAAAAACATGCAATTTTCTGTGCAGAACAGGAGCTGATTGACTTTAATATAATGGAGGTTTTGAAAATATGAGGTGTTTGTTTGTCCCTGAGGCCTCTTGGCCTTGAATAATTTGGCCTGACATCTCCTGTGATTTCCCTATATGTGGGTGACAGGCAGCCAATAATGCTTCATAATAGCTGATGAACTGCCAACAGCAGGCAAGTATGAAACACTTTATTAGTTTGCACTCTGTCCTGGAGGTGTAGCTGACAACAGCTGTGGAATAACTTCACAGTAAACAGCACACATGGCAATATGTCCAAGTCCCACATTTTTACACATAATGTGTATGCCTCATGACGACTGAGAGGCTCGCAGCTCCTGAGGAAACAAGGCACTTGACTGTACTGTACATCCTCTGCTGCTCAGACCCAAAACCCCATGATGCCCAAATACTACAACAGCCACGTTTTAACAGATCAGTGAATGAAAGGCTCCATACATAATTCAGATGGAATAAGAAAGTTTCTCACATTCATCTGATGTGGAAAAAAAAGGAGGGTTGGACAGACCGACAGTTATTTTTTTCTTCTTTTTGAAAATGACTAACAGATATTCGAGAGAGGTACAGAAGACAGCAAAACATGAATTCTGAATATGTTCAGAAACCATAAAGGGATTACTTACATTGGTTTTCTGTTTTCGTAAACAATGCATTGAAAAAGACCTGTACTGTAGGTTGTGTTGCAACAGGATTAAGATGATGCAAAAATGCTTATTGCCCATCATTAAGCCCTACTGCTGAAAGATTTTATTTGCGGAAACAGTGTCTTTCATGAGTAGTTGGCATCTTGAGTTATGCATATTTTGTTGTGCTGAAATTGTTACTGGCTTGTTGGGTTTTTTTTTACATTAACAGCAAAATTGGCCCCTGAAATAAACATTTAGGTACAGTGTGCATTCTTTAAGTCCTCTGCAGCTGATGCTCAAATTCTGCATTTAAATCAAGCAAAGGACAAAATCACAGTTTGGCAGGGACGGTCGAGCATGGCCCATGAGTCTGCAGGTTTTCACTCCCAACAAACACCACAGTGAAAGATTTCATTGATTGATGTTTACTGCCAGAAAACGAATAAGTAATGTCAGCTGGTGTTTCCCTTTCTGTAGAATGAAAATCTGGCACCGTCACGCTTTAGTGTAAGGGTCCTCCGGTGGGTTTTCATAATAAATCTAGGAGGTCGTGACATAAAGAGAAATGTGAGCAGAATGCTATTCATTCATGCATTCATTATGATTTTCTTACTCTTATCTAACCTTTTTGTATTGTGAGAAAAGGTGGATAGCTTTACCTTTTCAGGCAGCAAAAAACCTACTGAAATAAGAAAACTCTTAGAAGGGAACATCACTTGGGATTGTGAGTAGTCTTTGAAATGGAGGGTCACAAGCCAAAAAGGTTTTTATTCACTGGGTTAGACTCTTATTGAAGCGCTGGAGCACTGTGTGGAGTGTTAGTTTTACTGGTCGATGGCTTTTGAATCATATCTCTGTGGTAGTGAAGGGAAAAATAAATTATCGCTCCCCTGGATTAAACTTTTCTTTGTAAAAGTTCCCTGTAAGGTGACAGAAAATGTACACTTAATGTCACAGTCTGTGTTTTGGCCTCTAATGGTAGAAGATTGTTGATCAAAGCGTCCCCACAAATTACAGCTAAAACAGAATTTAAAAAACAAGTAAAACACAGATGTTTCTCACCAGCAAACAGATGCTGTACATGGGAGAAGCAAGAAATCAGAATTAAAACAGAGATGAAGGAAGAAGTATCAAACCACAACCCCAAGTTGTCTGAATGCGACAAATTCGACACATCTGTGGCAGTTCAAGCAGTTGTGCCCAGATTTAAAAAAAGGGGATTCAACACTACAAGACTTTAACACACACTTCTGGAATATTCTTTACAGTCTGATAGATGTGTTCACAGTGTTCAACCTAAAAATACACTCCCACAAATCACAGTAATGTATTTTGAGTTATTCTTAGTACAACAAAATGTGCAGGAGCCAAGCTTGCCAAATGCGTTGTCACAGTTTTGCATTATATCCATCACCGTTGTGCTGAAATTCAGTACGAGTTAGCTGTTCGGATGTGATACCGGCTTGGCTTGTCTGAGTTTTGTACATACTTCATGTGCATGCGTGCATGTTCAGAGTGACTCTCTAGAGTTCATGGGAGATGAAAGAGGGTCCTAAGGGCGTCTCTGTGGGCTCCAGGCTGACGTGGGAGAGAGTGTGGCTTTGGGAGCGAGACAGAGAGTGATAATGAGACGGAGGGGTTTTCCCCTGGGCCTGGCCTTCTCCCTGAACCGAGCTCTGGCTTGGCAGAGCCGAGTCTCCCGGTTCTGCTCCAGTCACAGTCCCGGCTCTCGCAGCGATGCGCTCCTGCTTGTGTCTCTCCCAGGCTGAGCTCAGCTTCACAGCCAGAGCCAGCAGGTTCTTCCCGAGGAACACAGTGGACACACGGGAGTCCCTGTACCACAGCATGCCTGTGCCCCTCAGGGCAAGAGTGAATATATTGATAGTGACCAGGCTGAGCCAAGGGTACAGAGCCTCCTTACGGGGCCCCCGCTGTCCTGGCAGTCCTGTGGCCCCCAGCTCTGTGAGGGCAACACACGGCAGCAGCAGAAGGAGGGCGTAGCAGTAAAAGAAGACCAGGCCCTCGGCCCAGATGGGCAGCCTCTGCTCTACGAGCCCTCCAGTTCCTGATGCAACTCCTCCTTGGGCTTCCCACAGCCCCGCCTGCAGGTCCAGCACATCCAGCAGGTCCACCACCACCCACAGGAGCCGGCCCCGCACCTCCTGCTTCCTGCGCTGCGGGGTCATGTGGTCAGCTCCTGTCAGGATGAGAAACAATGAGGGCAGGCAGATGGACAGCAGCAGCGTCAGGGTCTTCCTGGCCAGCGGGTCGGGCGGCCTTCGCTCCTGCCTGTAGTTATGGCAGACGAAGAAGAGCTTGAGCTGGAGCAGGGACAGGAACAGGAACCAGAGGGCATTGGCGAAACCACGCCGCGGTGACCGCGCCTCTGACACCACGCCTGCGGACACGAAGCGCAGAGCGAGCAGGAAGCCCACATCACCTAGCAACACTGCCGCATACTGCCACACACTGGGACCTGGAAGACCACGAGCTCCCAGCATGCTCTGCTCCAACAGATAGAGGTCCACCACTGCCATCGTGCTCACCGTGACCAGGGTTGATACGCACACCTGGGGCGTGGGCACCATGCCTGAAAGAGACGCACACACGCATGCACGGTGGTAAACGTGTTTCATCGACAGAACCTAAACTGAGCCCACATCACATTACACGGTGCCATCTGTTCCCAGTGAAAGTGACAAATATGCTGGATAGGAACATGCTTGTTTTTCCAGCCTTTATTCAAACCAGATGTAAAATAGTTTTATGCTTGTTGCTATGGTTTAAGACATTGGCTGCCTAGTAAGCAGTGAGCGCCCTTCATCTTTGGCTGGAGCTACATCTACCCTGGCTGTTCAAGCCGAGAAGCATGTTAAATTGAGGGTTTTTTTTCTCTCTCTGCTGCTCTTTGAATTAAATAGTCTTTGTTTCTCATAAAGGTCTGAACATTTTCTCTTTTTGATTCTGAGATTTTCCCCAAGTTCTCTGCTGTGACTTTTTTTTCCTGTCTGTTGTTGTTTCTGCTCTTTTTTTGCACTCCTCTTATTCATTATTAATTAATTGTGTTCAGGCGCAGCTAGGTGCCCTGTCAAAGCCTTTTCTTTGCCTCTATAGCCTGCCATGTTTATTCTCACACTGTGCTGCAGTCTTTAATCATCACAAATTCCCCTCTCATTTCAGATGAATATTGATAACTTGCTATTTGTTCGTGATGCGTTTGACTCGTGTCTTTGTGTACACACTGTGTACGTCTGGGCGGGTGCATGCACGCAATGCTAATCTGGCTGAATATGAAGGTTCATTTTTATTTGTGTTGCAGCTCATATCTCAGCCACAGACAGTATAAACCTCACTATTGACATCACATGAGAAATGATAATTGACTTTACAGTGTAATCGAACCGACATCTCTTTATCGTATTTAGCTGTAAAGCACGGCACAGACCAGTGGACTGTCTGTTATCTGCTCAGCACCACTCGGGGGGTGTCAACCCCTCCACTGGATCAATGACATTATAATATAAAATCATTACCAGCTCAGATGTGTTGTAATGGCAACAGTCGAGCGTGATCGAGCGGGAGATTGTCAGCATTATTGCAGCCTCTGAGAAAAGTCTACCACTGGAAAGTGTGTATTGATATCTTTTCCAATGGAAGACGCATCACTTCCCTCACTGTTACACTAACAGGAGCTCTGCCATCTCCTCTGTGCTTTTTGAATCATTGAAGAGAGCTGAGGAACTCCACTGGGTGAAAAAAGGGGGTTTTAGATTGTGTATGCATGTGCGGAGAAGCAGAGTGAGCATACGACTGCAAGTGAAAGATTAATAGGCCTCTTGGCTGTCTACATGCCTAATAAAGTGTTACTGCATGATGGTAATAGTTCATAAATAAGCTCAGGGGGAGAAGGGGTGAATGTGATGAAGAGGAAAAGACTCAAATGCAGATACAAAGTGACTTCCACCCACTTATATGAAGACATGCATTTCGTGAGCCAGCTTGGCCTGGATGAATCCAAATGTATTCATCACCAGGGGTATTGAAATATCACTGACATTAGGGTTTGTTCTGAAACAGATAAATCAAAAAGATGAGGAAGGGAACGATCTCGACTGATTAATCCGCTCTGAGGCATGGTGGGAGGACAGGCGTGGATCATGCCAGTGTTCGTAATATCTGATTGTCTATGAAGTCTTTTGTCTCACCACACACTGCAACTTGATTATCGTTTCCCCCCAAAATTGAATGAATCTCACCAAGCTGCAGATCGTGAGGATATTGGAATTTAAATTTGCCTTTTTCTTTCTCGGGGAGCAAACCCACTCGGCAGGCAGGGAGGGAGGGAGGGAGAGAAGCTGGGGGGTGGAGAAGTTTTACAACCAGTGTTGCAGCTGGCTTTTCCTCGAGGTCGTGCCTCTTAAGTTATTCCACCTGCGCCTTAAATTTCACCCTGGAAATCTCCCTGTCAGCCCGTGTTTGTGTTTTGACTCCCTGTCAACGCTCTGCAATTTATTCTGTCCTGAGTGAGGGGTCGGGATGACAGCCCGTGTGTCCACTCAGCTCATCAATAATGACCAAATTCATCATCTCCCTGTCTGGGGAAGTGACACTGCTGTTGAGAAGGTGAGGTAACCTATTTCGCTGTAAGCATGAGTAATGACATGTGATAGTGCAGGTGAAAGATGAGTTCATCTTAGGGGCTTTTTTTCCCCTAACCCTTAGTGCTTGTCCAATTTTACACTGAACATCCATTTTCCCTCCTATTTATCCCACTTTTTGTCTTCAGGCTTATCATGTGTGACACCGTTGCACATAGCTCTTCCTCCATCTGCACCAGTGTCTCACTAATCAGCCCAAAAAGCTCTTAAATTCTTTGCAACACACACTCCCACTGACAGAGATAAATCATGGGGTGGGGTTTGCCACTTGTACTTGTTTTCTATTAATGCTGTGTGATTTCCTGCCAAACAGAAAATCCATGTCGAGCAAAGATTAATTTGTCTACACCAACAGTTATTGTCCCTAAAAAACACGCCCTACAGAGCTCCAAATGGATTCAGAGACAAGCATCTCTCACATGTTATCACAGGTGCCACTGGAGCACCAGGGCAACATGTATGCCATTATGTGCAAACTAATTAATTAATAGAAAGCCAGGCAGTGTGCAATCCCTGATAAGGCACTGCTGAATAAATCCCCCTCACCAGATTTAAAAACCTCATGACTGAAACATCTGTTGATTTGTCAGGTAGCAACCAAAGTGTTGCCTCAGGGCCTTTATTGTATTTTTTTATTTTTTTATTTGTTTTTTTAAAAAAGAGTTATCACGTTTGTTATTTCTTATTTAAAAAAAAAATAATGTGGTTATCATTTGCCGGCACAGCATGCAATGTTGTTGTTGTGCGTCGTCTTGCATCCTCTGGCAATTTAACAATCACTATTAAACCGCTTCTCTGCAACACCTGTTTCATAACTGCCCTATTAAGATCAGGTATTGTGGGTTTTATCCGTGCATGGCTGGTAGTAAAGTGGAGCATTAGTTACCCAAACCATTCGTCTTGCACTTAGGCTCGATCCTCCTGGCTTGATTTATGGCAAGTAATATGTTTCACCCCCCAAGTAGAAGCGCTGTCGGTAAAGTCTCTCTTATTGTCGTTGATGAGCCGGGCGCGGTGATAAAGTCTTATTCAGGCGGTCCGGTTGTTTGTACACAGTTAGGATCCAGAAAAAGGCTCATCTCGAGGCTACAAGCGGGGGAAAGTCATTGTCACGGCCACACCAAAGCAGACCCGAGTTTATGGGAACAAGAAAAAAGAAGAAAGAAAAAAGAAAACGGCGTGCACTTATCAAGATTTCCCCCCTCCGTGCAGATCTGGCGTGGCCGATATCTCCGATGGCTCCGCGGTTTTATTGCAGTGGCTCGATCTGTTTCTGAATCTGGATCTGGATTTGTCACCTCCCGCAGCGTCGGCTTCTGCTGTTGTCGGGTTTATCTCATGCCACAGCAGCGGGGGCAGAGAGCCATGCAGGGGGGGTGCTGCTCCTCCTGCTGCTGCTGCTGCTCCTGCTCCTCCTGCTGCTCCTGCTCCTCCTGCTGCTGCTGCTGTTGCTGATGATGATGATGCTGCTGCTCGGTCGGGTTCCGGCTTTGCGGAGCGGACGGGGAAGTCGGTCAGAAGTGAAGCGGCGGCGGCGGCGACGCGGGGACCCGCACACCGATCCGACCGAGGAAGATGGCTCGTGCGAGAGGGAGCAGAGCGGTGCAACACGGAGAGGAGGGAAGAGGGAGAAACTCACTCACTCACTCACTCACTCACTCACGCTGTCCGAGTTTGGTTGTGGTGTTAATTTGTAAGCATGTTACGTGCTCCAGTCCAGACCTCCCACCCTCCTCAGTTTCTCCTCCTCTCCTCCACCATCAGCTGTGATGAAGTTAAGCTGGAGGATGCTATGAATACTTGAAAGCACCCAGTTACAGTATACTCATTGGTTATGGAAATCATGATGATGCCACTTGCAGAAGATTAGTTGCATTGTTTTGGAGCGTGCTGATACCTTATTTACCCCTCCGCTATAGAAATATGAGCGGAGGAAGTGGAGCGAAAGATGCTCGTAGCCTGTAGACAAATTTAGAGCTCAGAAGGCAGATGTTACAACTTTAATTAGTCCTCCCTCTGTCTACTTACTGTCTTAGTCACACAAGGAAATCATCCCTCTGTTGTAGATTAACTCATTACAGCCAGCTTACTGCACACTTTAACAGAAGGATTGGGAATTTGTGAAGCAGATCTGGTCGAAAATGAATCTTTTTGGAAACCGTTTTAGGAAAAAGGCTTGTTGCTTCTCCCGTTCAAGAATTTAATTTCGGTTCCTTTGTCTACCGCAGACGCGATTTTTGTGAAATCTGTTTGCGTCACCTTGTCTCCAGTGTCCTGCTAGTGTGTAGGCATTTCAGTCTGCACCTTTAGCAAAGGCTCAAGTCCTCAACTCCTTCATTTCTGAGGCTCTCAGTGTGCAGGGTTCATTTTAGAGTGAGAGGTTTAATCAGACTGTTGAGAAAGGGGATGGAGAGTCATCTTTCTTGTCAGATTCAGCTCTGCGCTCTGCTGGCTTCTAAGAGAGGAGAGATTTTCCATTTTCCTCACTTCTGCGTGGGTTTTTTTTGTTCTTCTTCACCCCTCTTCTCCTTCTCTCCACTGCCTCTCTTGTCACCCCTCTCTTGTTTATTCTTTTCTCCTCTCCATCCAGCCACTATGCTCCTGTGTCTTTTTTTTTTTCGTTCCCTGTGGGTGTGGTTGAAGGTCATTCTGCACACTGGCTCACTTTCAGAGAAGAGAGAGAGAGATAGAGAGGAGGGGGGGGGGGGGCAGGAAAAAAGGACAGGACAGAACAGTGAGAATAGCAGAGGAGGGCGAGGGGCAGCCAGGCGGACAGGCTGCCCACAGTACTGTGCAGTCATCACTTTTTGCTTCAGACATGATTGGGGAAGTTTGGAAGGACACATGGGGTTACAGACGGTCCAAGAATGCTGAAGGCATCAACAGTGAGCAATGCTCCACATCAGACCTGAGGCTGACCTCCACAGACATGACAAGCATGGAGGACTCCATCCCCTCACCCTTGCTTTGTCGACTCAAATATGAAAGTTACAAAAGGTTTTTTTTTTGCTTTTTTTTTTTTTGACGAATGGTAATAAAAACAAAAGAATCAAAAATGATGCTGCCAAACCAGACATATGTCCCTTTTTGTTATTCCATGAATCTCCTATTAAAAATCTGCTGCCTACATTACCCACAATGCAACCTGACCGCCAGCAGTTCTTCTCCGATTCGGGCGTGTTATGCTAGAAGATGCTAATGGAGCATAAAACTTTACAGAGGACTGTTAGGCTCACCTGTTTTTAACATAAAACCTTCAGATTTTCTTAATTTTAAAATTCTGGTGATCAGCCGCAGCCATCGCTGACTCGAGTGGCATCATTTGACGGAGCTTGTCAGGTTTTGTGTCCCTTTCTCTAGAGCCTCAAAAGACTTTATACAACTTCTTTCTCATACACAGTCACACTCAAGAGCTGTAAGCAGACGTTGTGTTAAGAAGGTGAAGTTCCTCTTTCAAAAAAAAAAAGCCCTTTGTTATAATTCTTCACTGTTTTGCCTGAATACTCCAGAAATGCAGAAGCTTCGGTAAAATTTTGCTGTCAGTCGCCGTTGCCTCCTGACTTTATTCCAGCCTCTGACTTTCTTTGTGTCTCTGCTCCACTTGTCAGCATATCTCATGATTGTTCAGTCATCTCCAGCGTCGAGCCTCAGCAAGTCTGCAGTTCAGGCTTCTGTGTTTCTACTGCAGCCTCCACACGTGATTAATCATGTGAAGTGGCAAAAAGCACAACACTGTCAAGACTGTGAGGGAGACCTAATGGAGTTGAAAATGGTATGTTTTGTCGGGATGCAATCCATTCTGTTCCACCTTCTTTCACCATGCCCCCTCTGACAGAAAATTCTTCTTCTGGTGCCAGGTACCGAAAAGTGAAGGCTGTGTCTATTTTAGCCTAAGATCAAGGCGCCAAAAACACAGCTGAAAAGTTTGGCTTGTTTTGGTTGTTTTAAGGATGAGTCTTTGAATTTGGTCCGCTCTGTCAGTTCTGCACTCATGCCCGTTTGAGCAGTGCTCCTCTGTCCTTTTATGCAGGGCTGTGTATTGGCCTCGGCACAGTTCACTTGAGACTGAGGGTGAAAATCGTTTTCATTTTCCACTTTTAAGACTAATCCACTGATTCCAGGGTGGAAAATCAAGTAAAACGCGTGTCCAGCGTGAACTCAATTTATTTTGTGCTGTTTGCTGTGTGTGGTGGACCTAAACTGACCTGCTGCACTCACTCTCAGTTACCCCGTCTGCAGCCGAGGGTTCAACATGAAACCTAATCAGCTGTATGACGCTACAATGGGGCTGAATGTGATAAAATGCCAACAGCGGAGCAGATTAAATGAACAAGGTAATGAAGGTAATGAATGAGAGTGTTTCACACTGAAGAGTTTAATTAACCTCGCCTCCCGCCAGCCTCTCTCCACTGTAACACCTTCGTCACCGTATCGCAACCCTCCTCTGGGTCGACCACCCAGGGTTATTTATCGAGCAGCCTTGTGTGCCAGGGGCAATTAATCCTGCCTCCTGCCCCAAGGCCTTATCCTGCATCTGTGTCCTTTATCTCCATGTTTGCCACGCTTCCATAGGCACAATACTTCTCCTGACCTACTCTCCCTCTCTTTCTCATCTACCTCCATCACTGCCCCTCTCTCCCCCTCCTCCTCCACCCCACGTCTTTTTCTTTCTTTTATTTTTTTTTGCCGGTCTGTCAGATGCAGAGGCACCTGCGACCGCATACAGTGAACACTTCCTCACCGTCAGCAGCCCCTGGCAGCTTAATATGCACACATATCCACTCCTGAAGTGATAGTCTTGTCAGATTAAAATGAGTCTGAAGTATTCATACATAAACATACACAAACAAACACACACACACCCTCACACACACACTCTCACCCATATTCATGAGGACCTCCTGCGGCCTTGGCTTTCCGTCTCCTCCAGTTGTTTCCTCTCGGTCAAACAAACCTCTTCTCCTTGTTCAAATATTGACCACAATCACACGCCACATTCTGACATGTTTAATACACCTCAACTGTCTTTCTCTTTCCTGTCTCTCCTCCCCTCTGTCCACACACACTCACTCACACACACACAGACACACACACACACACACACATACACACATACTTCTGCCACCCCAGTGCTACATCTTGTTAAAAAGAGTTAGTGAAGCTGAAAGGCCAATCACATTAACACGGAGGGAGTGTCAAAAAAGACTGCAGAGAATATGGTGGAAGGGTCAAATCAAATGGACACTTCTCAGATTTTAATTGCAAATGCCTAATTGCTCCCATAATTATGGGTAATACGACTCTGCGGCGCTGATCTTGAATGGATCGTATAGCAATTACTCACCACTGTCGCTGCTGGATTTGACGGCGGGAAATATCTTCGTAGATTAGCGTTTAATCCCGGTGCCCAGGATCTCAGAAGTCTTTGAAGATGCGCAGCTGAATGTCCTCGTTCACAGCCGGCGTGGAAGGCCCCGCCTTGGGTGATGGGCTGCAGCCATTTTATACTGGAGAGCCCCCGGCTCTAATCAGTCATGGTGGAGCAGAGAGGATTTATCCAGCAGCTCGGACTCGAGGATGATTAGATGCTCAGATGCAGTGAGCGGGGTTAGCGATTTGGCCAGGGCATGAATGTTACTGTTCCTGTCCTCTCTCTCTCTGATAAATGTCATGTGAAGTTGGAGGAGCCAACCTTGAAGCTCGTCTTTGTGGCACACCAACCCCTCCGCCACATTTCGAAGACTGTGATGGCCATTACCAACTTGGTTCAATTTGCAGTAATTACTGCAGTTTAAATACTAAATAGCCCAGAGCCAAAATAAAACTTCTTCACACTGTCATTTCCAGAAGCTGAGATGCTTGGACTCTCGTGGAACAGCATAATTAAAATATGACTACCTTTCTCTGGTGCATACTTAGTTGTGTGCAGAATGCAGGGCGAACTGTCTGCTATCCCCAAGTGGGTTGTGTCTTTCATCCTTAGTCCACCCTTTTTTTCCCCCTTTTTTCCACTCTTTAGGCTTTTTTTTTTCATGTTTGTTCAAGCCCTTTTTTGCACTGACTGTCTGGTCAGGGAGGCCATGTGAAGTCTTTGCCTCTGTCTATCTTTAGAACTGCCGCTCCTCTGACTGCATAATGTCTCGCCATTCGTGCTTAAGCACATTTCAGAAGCATCAGGCATTATCTCTGGCTGGTCGGGGAGGCCCTTTCATGGCATTGTGTGGCATGAAAGGGCCATTTGAGTCGGTGGGAGAGATTATTATCCGACATGGGCTAAACAGAAGGAAAGGAACGGGAGCTGAATATGTGAGGCAGAACCCGAGGGTGTGCTTTGACTCATACACGACATCACAGCCTTTATACTAATCCATATTTAATTATATTTTCTTTCATGGCTCCCTCCCTGCTTGTTTACCCTTGCTATGTTGTTTTATGAGGATTCAGTGGGAGGGAAGGGCACGAGTAGAAGGTAGTGAGTTGACATGGGATTACCGTTAATAAGCACGGGATGGGAGGGAAGGTAGAGCCTTAGTGAGGACTCCGGGGACGCAGCTGTGTTTCATTTTATTAATTGGATATTCTAATTCAAATAGCAACCATCGCATCTGAAACAATAACCCGCCTCGACTCTTGATGTGTCGAAATTTCAATCAGTTTTTTTGTTATTGTGTCAGCGGTTGCACAGAAAACGCCAGCGAGTAATGAGTAGCTTTTTGGACACTAATGAAGTGATGGGCCTGTGTAGATTGAGTGACTTATTAGCATTCATCATGTGCTTTTGAAGCCTTTAGTGGAAATGATGTTCGGGGAAGTTTCTGCTCCGTTAAGTTCAAATAAATGTCTTCCACATTCTGTCATTGGAAAATGTCTCAGGATGACTGACTTTTCATCAGATCCATTATTAGAATCTGAAAGCTGTTTTCTGCTCTGTCGTGGAGCAAAAAGAAGCTCGCAAGTCCATTAAACTGTATAAAAAACCCTCTTTTTACTTCCCCTCATTTCTGAAGTAAACATTTCAATCAGCGTGTTGCCTTTGGGAAGGATAGCGGGTGAAGGTCAGTATAAATTTCAGCAGTAATAATTAGATTCTTTATTAGTCATTGCTGCTGAATTCCGCTCCGAAGAGGAATGGTGCAAAGGAGCAGCGTTGGCCGGGTGTTGACTTAATGTCACCCATCTATTTTGCTTTCGTTCTGGTTGGCCTTGCAGGAGCTAGAAAATGGGAGGCTCATTCATCACTGGGTTTCTCTGGCTCTGGGCACCAACATGCATTCAGTCATAGCTCGAGTGACAGACACGCACACACAAAAACACTCTATCTGAAACAACAGGGGGCTGCAAAAAAACACACACACACACGCACACAGCGCTGTGTCTCGGTGTGAATATAACAGGAATAACTAGCGTGACGTGTATGATGTCTCAAAATGTTATTGCACTCACATTTGTCACATCTTCGTATTCCTCGACACGCCTGTTCCCTGAACCGCTCATGTGTGCAAATACAGTCAGGCCTCTGTGAAGTAATGTGATTGATTGACTGACAGGAAGGCATCTGTATTCTGGCAGCACAGTGTGACACAAGTGACGTTTGAGTGTTTGCGTGCTCAGATTTCTCATACATTTTAAAAAGGATCCTCCAATCATTTTTTCTCCCATGTTTATTTCTCCCATTTTCCCCACCCAGAGAGGAATCCCCATCGGGCAGTTCTGCAAAGACTTTAATGAGAAAACCAAGGAGCTGAAGGAGGGCATCCCTCTCCCAATCAAGATCCACGTAAAGGTGCGTCTGTGATGTTCGTTGTGGGGCTCTTTAACCCACCCCTGACCCTTTACACTTAGCATCCCTCCCTCACACGATTGTGGTTAATTCGGCTAGCTGCATAACATTACCAAAGCACTTCCATTATTCATACTCTACCACTGAAGTAAGCCTTTTCCATTTGCATTCATTAATGGAGCAATACCCAGAGGAACTTGGAGTCAAAAAGCATTAAGTGCATGCAAGAAATGTGAATTGCTCAGAAAAAAGGTGTTATGAGTTTGTAGTTTTTTAGTTTACAACTACGTAATGTTTGACTCCACACCTCACCCCCCCCCCCCACCTCTTTGTGTGCTGTTTCAAATAGAGTTGTGCCCTTTTTTTTCTGTTTTTTTCTGCTGAGTAAATGTGCGTTGTAATGAGTTTGTGATGTAACAAAGGGAGGCCAAATCTGTTAAAAGGCATGAATTTATTTTGACATGCAATATCCAGCAGCTCTGCCATCACATCTGGGGCCCTGCTGCTGCTCATTGTTGCCATCTGCTGGTGGTGGTTAGCATTAGCTTGTCAGCTCACACTGCTCTGAGTTATGTTCTGTATAAAATGTGTATTATATTGGTGCGACATGTTTCAGCCTCTGACAGTAATGTTTCTCTGCTCAGCTTTCATGTCAGACTTGTCAGTAGTTTTCAGCACATCTCACGGTGCCTTTCATCCTACTTTAGAGGAACAGTTTGACATTTTGGGAAATCCACTTGCTCTCTTTTTCACAGAGAGTTAGATGAGAATATTGATACCACTCTCATGTCTGACTGTTAAGTAAGCCGCCAGAGCCGGGAGGCAATTAGCTTATCATAAAAACTGTAAAACAGGTGGAAACAGCTAGCCTGGCTCTTTTAAAAATATCAGGCTACCAGCACTAATTAACATTATGTATCTAATTTGATTAATCCCCGAGTGCTGTGCCCGTTCAAAACATATCTGTGCAGAATGAGCAGATTGCTGGGCCTCCTGCACGCTGCTTGCAAAGATGACTGATTGGGAAATCTTTTAATTTTAGTTTAACGCACAAACAGACATGTTAAAAGGATTAAGACTCTACGCTTACGCTCACAGCTCAGTGCTAACATGCTGATGTTAAATTAGCACTTAACATAATTTAGAGCTAAGTGTGGTGGGAGTGATGCTGTTATGCGAGTGTTTGATACTAAACTAAAGACTCAACACATTAAAAGTTTGACCTTGATGGTGGAACAAAGGATCACAAATGTTACAGTTTGTCCTGAGGGGAACATGACTGTTGGCACCAAATTTCATGATAATACATTTAATTTTAGTTGACAACATTGCAATCTGGACCAAATCTGGTGACAAACAGATTGTCTGACAATGATATTGTCCATAGAAATGAAAGGTTGTGCAGTTGCGTGCTGGCTTGGTGCAGTGACCTCCTGGTGTCTTGTCGTCACACAGGTTGCCAGGCAACAATTTGTTTGTGTACAGTTAAGGCACACAAGATTGTATCCCTTAATAAATGAGTTTAAGGGCTTCAGACAGACAGATTTTGTTTCATCACAGCAGGCTAGATGTTTCCCCTGAGTTTCTAGTCTTTGTGCTAAGCTAATTGCATCTCATCTGTCTCTCAGTATTGAAGTTCAAGTGTTACAGTGTTACTCAAAGATGGGGGTGTTACCTTTTCTCATGCCATTACACCTCTTTTCTTTGTCTTTGTGTTATTTGCTTTTTCATTTTACCTGTTAAAAACCTTGTGTAGTAAATGTTTGGGTTGTTTTCTTGTAAAAAAAATGAAGGAGAAAACAACAGGGACTCGATGGACCTTTACAACCGATAGCTTTTCCATTGATAGAGAAAAATTCTGTTCCCTCTGTCAAAAGGTCACTGCTGTTAGATAACATGACTCAGATGACAAATCACCTGCTCTCTGGTATCTTCTCTGCTCAGCCTACAGTTTATTGCCAAGTGTTTGTTTTTATTTATTCTGCTATGTGACAGATAACAGATAATCCAGAGTCAACTTTCCTCAGATGATTTATTGATTGGTTCTATATGTCATTTTTTTTTTATAAATAAAGGTCTTCGGCACTGGAATGAATCTGAAATAAAACGAAAGGGTCAGAATAACAGAGTGAGGCTTCAGAGATTATTTTTATATTTGGTCCAGAGGGGAGGATGGAAAGGGCAAGTGAATGAGGCTGGAGAGCAGATGTGCAGCATTACACAGCTGAAGACACAGCAGCTCGACAAAATAATATAAATAGCTCATGCAAAGAGCCGAGGTTACTTCAATGTTAAAGTCATTTTTTGTAAGTGCTCACATTATTTTGTCTTTGGGGGTTTTTTTATTTTTATTTTTTGTTACGGAATTTCATCCAAATGCTCTCATCACTGATGTAAGAAAAAAACAACTAAAAACCAATAAAAAAGCTCTTCCACTTTGCCAGTTCAGCACCAAAAAGCAGAGAGGCAAAAATAGTAACTAGCTGATGAAAATAATGCATTAAGTAGCTTTAAAGACTTATTTCAGTCCTAAATTCAAATAAATACTAATGTTGCTTTGCATCTACCAAGAATGTAAGTAGACAACTGACCACATTCAACGTATCAATTAATATATTAATTATATTCGAAGCTCTTTGCGCGGCCCTTTATTGGTAAAAAAAAATTCAATGCTGGCTTAAAATATATTCTTATATTAAAGATATGGTGTGTAAGATTTAGTCATATGGTTGCAGATTTTTCTTCTAGGAGAGCCTAGGGGAGTCTACAGCAGGGATGTCAAACTTGTGCCATGGAGGGCCGAGAG
>JAQNCA010000032.1:15227456-15250807 GCA_029783725.1 Acanthurus tractus | reverse complement strand
AAACAGTATGCTGAGACACAGTGTTTAGTATTTGTGGTGTACAGTCAGTGTGTAGTGTGGACACAAAAATCGAAGGCTGCAGGCTTCACAAAGATTGTACATTTTGCTCGCATATCAGGATGCTTTATATTTCCCAGATGTGACACTCTCAACCTCCTTTCTTACCCGTGAGGCGCTTGGCATCTTAACATCCTCCTGCTTACTCTCATGCTTTCAGATATTTATCATTTAATACGTGCAAAGCATTTACTTCGCTATGAACTGTTTTAGTTTAGTATTCTTGCACAACCGCACTCCCTCAACGCGCCATATCTGTTTCTACTTCAGTCCCCATTACCTTAAACTTAACATGTCTTTAGGCTACAGAGCATCATGATTTATTAAGCATACTGTCAGTGGAGATATTGGTATCTCTGCCTCTCTTACAAAGGATTTCTCCCTGTATGGTTGTTGAACACTGCTGCACTGTGGTGAGACCTGAAAGAAGACATTGCTCTTTGGTTCTGGGGGACATGAAACAGAAACTATGTTAAATATTAATGTTGCGGATAGTTTAAGGATTTTTTTTCCGCTAACAAGTAGAAATTTCTGCTATTAAATATCCCCACCTCCACTGGCAACATCATAATGTGGTGTTTTTTATTTATATTTGCTTAGTTTTATTTCATTTTAAACTAAATTCTAAACTGAAAGTTTTTAAATAGTTAATTGTTGAGTAAATTTTTCTGTAGCTGTCAATCAGAGTTCAATATAACTTTTCTCCTCCTCCTCCTCAGTCTCTCAGCAGATGAGTACAAAGTCTTCTTGGAGCAGCGAGAGGAGAAGTTGAAAGCTGATGCAGCCGCAGCTGCAGCTGCTGAAGCCGAAGGCATGTCGGGCAAAAAGAAGTGAAGACCTGCAGCATCCAAAATCAACCATCCACCATTCCTGTTTTATTGACTACACGTAAACGACATCCTTACAAAAAACTGTTAATATTGTGTGTTTCTGATCTTAATAAACAGTTGTTATGTGATGTTTTTTCATCGTGTCCTTATTCGCATCTATTATTAACACATTTATTTCTGTATTTTAGGGTGATTTAGGGGTTTTACTTCAACTAGATTTTGTGAACAAAGACCTAAACTTTGTAAAGTGCGCTCTAATTTAAAATATATTTATGACCCTGAGCGTTTCATTTCCTCCAAGCTGAGCTATAAAACAGTAATTACTCTGTCTTGGTAGGATTTGTACATGCAGTCTCTTTGATGTTATTATCTATTATTAACACTTCTGGAAGCAGTTTGGCTTTTTGTCAGGTTGTGCAGATGGTTTCTTGCAGACTTGACACACTTCTTATCAACCTGTGATCAAACGGATTCATCTCATGATTTTAATGCAAAAGTCACTCTGGCTCACGGTGGGTCAGTAACTTGATATTAATAATTGAGTTTTACCGTATTTTGAAATTTAAAGTTTTGTATAGTTTTGTTTCGAACATATATAAGGTTTGATCTTATATATGCATAAAGATAAAATAGACACTTTGAGACTTTTGAAGTGTGGTTGAATGAGCTTCTTATCTATGGTTAGTATGTTTTCTATAGTAGATGGCTGTTTGTTAACATCTACTTTGTACTGCTGTGGGTGTGGAAGCCAAACATATTTTAGTTATCTTTAAAATAGACCCACCAAAAAAAATTAATGTGTAGTTTAAAGTTTTATTGTGTGTAATATTAACAATATTTTTATAGCTTACTTTGCTGTCAGACAGCGCTTTTCTGATGCGAAACTGAAGCTGTTCTATCACTGCGACTCCACCAGACTCCCCTGACAAATGCAGTAATTTTACCCTCAAGAGCACAGGAGTTGCTGGTTAGCTTGCTTTTGTTTTTTTTTTTCCTTCTGTGAATTTAAACTAACCCTTAAAACACCCAAGTCACAAAACAACCAAAAAACCCCAAACAAAAAACAACCAATTAAGGCAGTAGAAGACCTGTAATTTCTGTGCTCTGCAAGGTTAAATTACTGTTTTTGTCAAAGAAGTCTGGTGGCTTTGAAGAGAGCATGGGTGGATTGAAGAGCTTCTGTTGTCCTTTGGAAAAGGCTGTCTGACGGCAAGGTAAGACACTCAAAATACTTAAAATATACTGAGTGCAGTCAGTGCTTAAACATATTTTTTTTTCTTTTCTTCTTTAGTGGGCTTTTTTATTAAGTGGGCCAAAATTTGTTCTGACATCTACTGTAGGTAATACACCATCTTTTATAAACCCCCAGTGAAAAACAAAACTGATCAAATTTGATTTAAAACATGAATCAATAACTAAATAGAAATAAAGAAGACTAGTTTAGAACTAGTTAAGTAATTTTTAAAGGAAAAACATATGTAATTAGTCCAGCTTCACAAATATGAAGATTTGTTGCTTTTCTGTTTAAATTCATTACAAGTTTTGTGTTATTGATTCTTGATTTGAAAAAACAAATCTTTTGCAGAAGTCACCTTTGAAACTGGAATCTTTTTGGACATTTCTCAGTAGTTTCCATCATTTGATTCACAATGAATTCATTAATTTGAGGGAAACAATTAATAGATTAAGAAGAAAAACAGTCATTAGTTTCAGCCCTAAGTGGGACACAGCTCAATATCTGAAACATCTGTTTGCTATTTTTTATTAAAGTCGTCTGCCTTTGCTATTTTGTAATATATCTTCATATCAGAAAATATTTTTATTAAAGGTTATGTCCGCATTTTATAATCATGTCTTTACACGAACTGTCGGAGTTGATATAATCGTCATTAAACCAAATTCATATGCCCAAAAATATATTCAAAACCTTATTAGTGGCAGTAATGGTTCCCTCTCTCCATCACATCTTTCTAAACTCATTTTATCGTAAGAGGTAAAGGATAAAATCTGCAGTTCTCTTTCTGTGCAAACTTCTAAGGTTTAGCTAAAACTTGGCATCTTTGAACAACCACAACAGTTCTGGTTGACTGTGGTGGAGGTGGTTGGTAGGTCAACTCCCAGCTCCTCCTGTCCTGCTGGCATGAACCTGGGAACCACAATTTACTGCCACAATTTACTGTAGCGATGGTAACATGCTGCCAGTTGGTGTGTTAATGAGTGAATATTCAGCAGATAGTGTGATGTAGTAATTTCAGCCACTTTTTAGCACAAAATTCTACCCATGTGTTACTATTCTTCCATCACAGCTCAACCAGGAAACACAGTCTGTGGAAAATACAAAGAGGGACTGGAGCCTTTAAAGCCACCGTGGATGAGAGGAACAATTCAACCAGCCAGTAACTAGCAGTGAGCGCATGAGCATGTGAGTATCAGACTTGTAAAATGTAAATCTGCCGTTTAATATTCTAATAATAAACTCGACCATATCACCCTGAGCTGCATGTACTCCTTGATTTTTATGTCAGCTTTTTATGGCATCACCACTACACTCAGTATTAAACTTTTGATATAATTTTCTCCATCAAATATTAAATCTTAAACTATGTCCTTAACCCTGCCCTCTTTATAACCTTTCCCATCATGACTGCTCAAAGCACACACAGTTAATTCTCTGATGCCAGTACTTGTCTTTGCCAGAAGAGGGCAGCAGTCAACTGTGCATCGCTGCCTCCACTGCTCATCTTCACTCCATCAAAGACACTGCAGCAGGCGGTGATGGAACAAAATGTTCGCCTGCAGAAAACCAATATAATGTTTCTGGCTTTGCCTCATTGCATGTAATAGATTCTGTGTTATCTAACATGTGGCACAGGTGATGAGATCTGGCAGAGAAGTTATCATGAAAGGCCTCGGTCCACGAAACCCATCTTCTACCTTTTTACCTATCATGATTTACAGAAAATTGGTTGTCCGTTTGCGTTCTCTGTGATCTCCATTATATTCACCTCTCCATCCTGTGGCGACAGAGCATTAGTTTGTCCCACATCCCTCTTTACTGTACTGCTAATTTTAGCCACCCCTCACTCTTTCTTTGTCTCCCCCCTTCTCTCCAGCCCTCCCCTCTCTGATCCGTCTGAATGGAGGCTGAGAATAGAAGGGAGGCTGTTTCACTCAGAGCTCTTGAGCAGGAATGCCTATATATGGAGTCTTACACCACACTGAGCGCTGATAAAGTCGCAGGTACACAGAGCGAATGTGGGCTACTGTGATTTGTAAAGAGGGGTGGCGGCAGTGGAGGGGGGGGGGTCATATGCCTACTATTATGTGTGTGCGTGCATCATCACAAGTGGGAGGCCAACTGTGTGTGCCAGTGTGCACATGCGCATGCAAAAAAACCTCGATGCCAAGAGTGTGCGTCAGTCTGAGTCAGATAGTGTCTCATTCTGTCTCGTCATGTGTGTGCGTCAGTGCTGTTGCTGAGCGAAACTCGCTCCAGGGGAAGAAATGGAGGAGAGTGTATGGGAGGGAGAGGAAAAGAGGCAGGGATGGTGGGATGGCGATGATGATGATGGTGATGATGCTAATGATGATGATGATGATGAGGCCGAGGGAGGAACAAGGGTTGCTTGACTGTGACGACACAAGCGCATCAGCCGCATTAAGTGCACTTTAATATAAATGCATTTGTATGACAACCAAATACACTTATAAGCAACACAATAGAACACTGATCCACAATGTCCATTCTGCAGTAAGTAAGATGTTCAGAATATATTCCATCTTATGCAATAAAAATCTCTTTCTTATATATACAGACCAAGAACAATGTCATACAAATGTACAAATGTGTACAACCTTTCTGAAAAGAACATATGCCTATATCCACAGACATAATGCATATGCATTAACATCTTTTTCAAATATAACACATACATTATAGTAATTTTACACATGTATATTAACTTAGCCTTTAAAAGCTAGAACGTAGGAATCAATCCTTTACTTGACCGTAGACAACTCTACGTGAGCATGTCGACACCATGGGAATAGTACCATTCTCAACCCGTGTCGCTTGGTAACTGAATAGAAATAGCACCCCATCCCTATTTTCATTTTTTAAAACAAAACTTTTTGTATTCTAACCCCTCTCAAAAAAGAAGAATCGCTCATTCACATAGTCAATTGTGCCTCAACTACACCGCACTCCAGTGGAGCAACGATGTAAATGTCCATGTTGAATGGACATGATAAAGAGTTCAGAGTTCAGCAGGTCAGGGCCGTTTCAGGCACGCAGGAGCCGCTATAAGCTGCCAGCATTGCAAATATTGATGCTGCAACAATATCCAGCCGACTGCCCTCAGGCCAGGAGGGACCTGAAGAGCCCACATTCAGAGTCTAATGTACAGTACAACGAAGCAGTGGATTTGTGGCATGATCAGAGCTCCAGCAAACTTCCAGACAATTTCTTGTTCGGTGTTACGTCTCGTAAAAACAATGGACACCTTTGACATTCTTGAGATCTTCACATGCCAGGATCTGTCCACGTGTTTTCTTTTTTTTGTTTGCACATCACATTGATACACAAGATTTCAGATGGAGAGATAAATATGAAATGTTAAAGGTTTGAAGCCGCAAACTCAAAGCTCAAAGTATCTCAGGTTTTAAGTTGATCACTATTTATGAGTTTTGATGTTGCCTCTAAGGCTGTGAGAAAGAGTGCTATTAAACCAGAGCTGTACTGGCTCTGAAGACTGTAGAGAAGAGTTCTTAGCAGGACATCTTTCCTAATTTGATGTACAGATAGTGGTCATCCTAGGTTTGTAAAAAAAATTTGTAAACATTCGACTTCTAATACATTTGAGGTTTGGGTTTGCGTTGCTGCATGTCAGGCAAAAAAATTCTATAATTCATCTCCCTATTGAAGTACAAGAAATGCTTTTTTTTGTTCACAACAGATTTTTCACTACGAGTGAATACAAATGCGCGTCTGGAAGTTAAACAGCGCTTACAAGTTCAGAGAGGTTTCTCTGTCTGATCATATCTGAAGCTCATGTTACAGAGAAGCTGAAAAGACACCACATGGACTCAAAACCCAGTCAGTTAGGGGTCCATGTGGTTGCACCATCATGTAAATGTTGCACCAGTTCTTGTAATAGTATACAGATTAATGACTGAACAAAAATATAAAGCCAATCTTTGTTCTGAGGAGACATGTAGGAGTTAAAGTCCTTAAGTTGTATATACATTATGTATATTTATACACTTAATTATTTTTTACTTTTCAGTAAAAGGGGCTCCACAAAATATGACAATATGCCATACTTAATGAAGTAAGTCACAGACTTATTTTAGAACGGAGGAACACTTCCACTCCCATCTGAAAGACAAAAAAATGGAAAAGAGAGAAAGGCGAAGTTAGTTGGGGATTTTCCGAAACAGTTTTTTTTTTGTTTAATTTAAGAAAACTTTAGTAAAAAAGAGAAAAGAGACAGATTCTTACCTTTGTGGAAGCACTGTGGCGATGGATGACATTGGAGTTGATACAACTCAGGTTGTTGCCCTAAGCCAGGGGCGATCGAGGCACCTGCCCCAAACATGGGTTCCAGGACGGCCAGTTCCTCCAGGAGGGACTGAGTGCAAGACACAGCGGGCGTAGGCGAGGCGATGGGCGTGGAGGTGGCAGGGCTGGGGGAGGCAGTGAGGATGAGGGGAGGGGAAGCTGGAATGGAGGAGCATGAGGACACAGGAGATGACACCACCTCGATCTCCATTGCTTCCTCCGCTAGCCCCTCCCCTTCCATCTTTGCCCCGGCCTCAGCAGCCGCAGTCGCCCCGCATCCAGCCAAGGAGTTACATTGCGCCGATTGGACGCTACAGAAGTGGCCCACTCCCTCAAACTGGGAGGGTTGGCGCCAGCACACTGGGGTATGAGGAGAGGTTGGGCTGGAGGAATCAGGCATAGGAGAGGAGGAGGGGGAGGGGGAGGAGAGGCTGGTGGGCTGAGGAGGAGCGAAGTCATCTTGGAGGAGGGTTTCTAGGATGCTCTCTTCAAACAGAGAATCATCATCGTCAAGGAAGATGGGAATGTCCAGACCTCTCCATGCTTTGATGGGATAAAACTCCCTAAGCATGTGGACTGAATCAACATCAGCATTTTCTAAGGTGGAAGACAGGAAGGGGGAGGGAGGGGAGGACGAAGGTGACATTGAGGGGGGAGAGAGTTTGGACAAGAGTGGATCCAGGTAGAATCCCTCTGCCAGGGAGCTGATACGCTGAGCTAAGAGGGAGATTTCCGCCCTCTCCTTCTCCCTTTCTCTCTCCAGGGAGAAGAAGGAGAGGCAGGGCTGTTTGCCAGGTGATGCTTCAGGGGTGAGGAGGCCCTCAGGGGGACACTGAAGGGGCCCAAGTGGCACATCTACATACAGTGGACCCCGAACCTCGGGCAGGGTCATCACTGTGCAGTCGCCGTCTCCGGGGCTGTCAGGTGTTGGGGGCAGTTTCTCATACAGGGAGCCACTGCAGGGGTCGACAGAGAAGAGGAAGTCGGTGGATGAAGCAGGCAGTGCGAGGGGGAGCTTGGTAGACAGGGTGGTGGGGGGAACAGGGCTGGAGGCGGTAGTTGGTGGGGCTGAGGAGGAAGCTGCAGGGGCCAGTGAGGTGGTGGCAGTGGCTGTTGTAGCAGAGGGTGGAGGAGTGGTGGTGCCAGTTGGGTCAAAGCTGAAGAGGGGTTCACCGAATGGGAAGCTGGCGCCGCCAATCTGAGGAGTGTAGGGCGGCGTGCACACAAACTCTTTGGTCTGCTGAGCTTGTGAGGTGGGGACGGGGGGGAGAGGCAGGGGGAGAGCTGGCAGTGGAGGGTCAAGCTGGAAGGAGGGCGGCAGAAGAATATTCTGGGTTAAAAAGTCTAAGTCTGCTACTGTTTCAACAGTGACTGGAGTAGGAGAGGAGGCAGCTGAGGGGCTTTCGGTGGGATGCTGCTGAAAGAAGCTTTCTTCCTCCAGAGAGGAGATACTGGAGCGAGGGTCACCCTCCAGCTGCATGGCCTCGGCAGCTGAACTCCCTCGTTCGTCGGAGGAGCCAACGCTGCAGCCAGCAGTGCTGAAGTCAAAGGACTGGGCTGACAGGCCGCTGCTGCCTGGGGTGAAGACCTGGTCTGGACTGGACAGGGTTTCTGGAGACTGAAGGCTCAGACTCTCCTGCTGAGATGTGCCAGCAGTGAGAACCAGGGTCAGCTGGGTCTGCTCTGAGCTGAGCTGCTGACGCACTGACCAGGCCTCAGACTCACTGAGAGAGAAGAAGAAACAGAGAAAAACAGGAAGTTAGTATGGAGTTTCAGATTGTATTAATCAATCTTGTTGTCTCCAAATTGATAAGTGCCACACCGTTTAAAAAGAGGCAGTAAATACCTGATAATGTAATTGTTGCTACTGATGGGGATTTCTCCAGGCTGCAGCTGAAGCACCATGTAGAGCCAAACCCACGACTGGTCCTGAGCCTGCACACGCACCACCATTTCAGCTCTGCCCTCTCCTCCCTCTCTCACTGTTGAACAACAGTCACAGCACAAGTTGGCATGGCTTTGTAATGCTATTAATCATCATAGTTTTTGTTCACTGCGTGGATGTGCCTGTGGGCACAATGTGTGTGTAATTGTGTGGGCATGGATAGTTGTAACTGGTAGGTACGTGTGAGTAGTATACTTACATAGGCTGCGATGCTGAGCGGAGGCATGTGACAGATCCTGTGGGTGGAGGAGGCTGTACCAGGAGCGCGAGCGTAAAGCTGTCACATCAAAGCCAAGATAGGCGCTCACACTGCAGGGGAGAGTGGGTGGTGATGCGTTAGAAGGATAATGTTTTACCCCTTTAAGTTATCTCATAAACAAATTAATATACTAGTTTGTATTAAAGCAACAGGTGGAAGTGAAATTGTGCTATTTATTAAATCTCACCTGTCCTGGGCAGCCTGCAGCCTCATGTCGCGGGCGTGCTGCGAGTGGAAACAGGCAAGGAACAAGTTGGTGTCAGCCAGGGGAGGGGCGGAGGTTGACTCCCTCTCTGCCCCGGGGCCGGAGCGGGTCGGGTGGGGCTCCAGAGGGGAGCAGAAACACACCCAGACAGGGTTGGAGGTCCAGTAAGACCCGGCCGCCGGAGAGGTGGAGGGAGGAGAGAGGCAGCGAGCTCGGATCAGAACCAGCTTGTTCCCAGCACTCTGCCTCCGCACGGACTTAGAGGTGTTGAAACGACAGCGAAAGAGACGGTCTGCAGAGGTGGAGATGAGAGGAGGTTTAGTCATGATCTATCGGCAAGTCAGTCTGTATTAGGTGGGGGGAAAAAAACAAAACAAAACAAAACAAAATAATACTTGTTAATTTCATGTAAATATTTTTCTTACCCATCTCAAGTGACGTAGAGGTCGACAGGTTGGTTCTCATGATAAAGTGATCTGAAGCGTCGATGATATCATACACGCTGTCCCCCTGTGCCACAAGATCCACCTGGAAAATTACAGGCAGAAATGTTACTCATAAAACCCAAAGAAGAGCTGAAATACTCCCTTACTTAGCTTCAAATGAACTGTCTCTGTGTAGACTCACCATAGAGTGTCCGAGGTACTCGGAGACGCTGTCTGACAGGTACAGGAGCTTCCCTTCCCCGGTCAGCAGCATCAAAAACCCCGGCAGCGCCTGCATCAACTCCGACAGTTCGTGTAAAGACAGAAACCCTGCGCTTTCCTCAAGACCAGCAGCAGCTCCCGCTCCTGGGGAGAAAAATTTGGAAAGAGACATGGCGAACATGTGTTAAATTTGTTAATACGCTTCCATCCTACAGGATATAAACATATCTGATCTCCGCAATGAGAAACCGTGGCCGCAGTGTGCTTCAGCACCACGGACAGCGGCAAGGCCATGGCAATGGAGTTAAAGCATTTCAGCACCACGAACAGCGACAAAATGTTACTAAATGTTACTTAGCGTCTTAATCGATTATTTTCGATCAATTCCTGAACCAAAGATCTACTGTTAATCTCAAAATTAGATTCTTATCAATAAAATTGCTTATCTTGCCACTAAAACACTTGTTGATTCCACTACTGTGAGAAGCCTGACTATGCAGCACCGTTACATGCGATTCATCAACAGGTCCTCTACAGCTGCGTACATTCATTCTTACCTTGAGTGAAGAAGACGGATTTCCTGGTGTACATGCAGGCAAGTGACATGATGTGTAGATATGAGAGCCGCGCTTTATCTGCATCGGAAATGGGCAACAAGTCCTTCAGGTTCCGGATCTCGGCGTTGATCTGGTCCCGTCGAGCCTTGGATGCTCCTTTGGTTGAGCGGTACATTGTGGCCGGTTGTTGATGTGAACTATCGAAATTCCTCCAGGTGTGAGTTGGAGAGTTGAGAGCGGAGTGTCGTTGAACGCCGTGCCTCGGCTGAAGTCGGGGTCTCTGTCTCCGAGATGTGTTAAGAGACAGGTTGTAAAAAGTGGAAAGCTCTGAGGTGTGTTATTGCACTTTCATCTCAGCTATTTTGTTTGTTTTTTTCTCCAGAGAAAGGTTAAAAAACCTTCTCCTGTCCTGTCTCCGTCCGCTTTAGCTCCGCCACAGCGTCCAGCTCGGATGGCTGGCCGGCTGCTGGATGTCTGTCCCCCCTCTCGGAGTGCAGGTGAATCGGCGGCTGCGGTAGCCGTCTCTTGCACAGAAGTCCGGAACCCGTAAATCTGGTTGAGGGACTCTGCTCGCAAATCACTTATATAGCCTGGGACTCCGCCGGAGTAGGGGGGCTCCCAACGCACCAACACCGACGTAAAACGGAGGGAGGGGGGTTGGAAAGGAAGGGGGGGCCGAGGGGGATGGATATGTCTCATATCAGTGTTCGCTTTGGTGAAACTCTCCCCCTCCCTCTCCCGTGCCCTCTCCTTTCGGTGACTCTTGCTCGACGTCAGCTCTTCCCTCTACTCGGTGATGACGTCGGTCTGAAATCGGGAGCTCCGGCGACGCAAAAAGCCCGATTTGGACAAAACCGAGTAAGGGGCGGAGCAACCGTAAAACGTAAACGGAGTCACCGGACTCCGGTGTATTGGAGGAGGAAGGGGGGTGCGGGAGGATGAGGAGGAGGAAGAGAAGGGGGGTGTTGGTAGGGAGACTGGGTTGAATACGAAAGAGGTCTCTGTGTTTATATGTCTGGCACCTGAGGTAGGTAGGCTACCCGTCACTGCCTGTTTTCCCCGGACCTGTCAGTAAACACGGCAGGTGCTTGTTAGGTGCGATTCCCCAAGTTCATTTTGACCACATTTTACTGTCAACACCTTAAACATGTGATACTGATGATGCACATTTGCAGCTAAGCTGTACCGCAGAGCTGAGCACAACATGCTCAGTCACTGAGTTGCTGTTTAAGAAGGCGGACATGGATGCTGAGGCTGTTTTCACATCGCTCCTTCTCTCCGTCGCCTTTTATGAATGGACATCATTTGTGAGCAGCTGAAAACAACCATGAATGCACACATCGACACAGAATTTGAGGATAGCCTCCAATTTTTTAGGTCTGTTAGACATGGATGCTGCGCATGTTCTGTTCACTGCATATTTTCTTGTTGTTAGGTGAAAAATTCTGATTATTCTGTGTGGGGGGGTCTTTAGCATATAGGCTGTGGAAAACACGCTGAAACGCTGTGTGTTATTGCTTTATTTTATAGCATATATTTATAGCATATATATATTGTGTTTTTTATTATGTGAACTGCACGAGCCACGCCAAAGGAAAATGCCATTTCCTTGCAACAATACAGTTTTTCTGCCTCTTAGACGACAAATAAAGAGCGCAAATAAACCAATTCTGAGTGGAAATTTGACCACGATCGCACTTTGGAATAAAAAAAGGGAAAAATAGCCCTGATCAAAAATATCAGAGCATACTGACGGATGCAGTATGAACAGCTGGTCATTAAGACGCCAGTTTATGCGACCATCAAACACCCGCAACCATCATGTAAAAGCTTTCTGAATAACTGTTATAATTTGATTGTTTAATGACGTGTACGTGTGCGTCAGGGTCTTATCAGTTCAAAGCTTACAAGGACGATCTTTAAGTACTTTATGAAAACTGAAGTCTTTTTAATGAATGACATTTATGAATAATTTGACGCGCGCAAACAGCAGCCACTATTGCGCAACCTGCAAACCCGTCGCCAGCCTCACGTGAGAAAGGCTGTGCTGTGGCTAAAAATAGATTTCACAGGTGACCGACACAAGGTCTGCCAGGCGCGCCCGCGCATCCAGCCCCGATCGTCCTATTTATAGAGAGGAGATCTCACTTTTAGCCCCCAAACATCTGTATAAAGGACTTCACATGTTGAGAACACACAGTTGGATCTGGGCCACTGTCCACACACACACACACACACACACACACACACACACACACACACACACATACACACGCATACACACGCACGCACGCACAGTCAAGTTTCATCCGAACAAATTACGAACAATTTTGTTACATCTTTTTTCTTCTCTATAATTATTTTCGGATTTTTGTGTGAAGATAAAAATGGAGGAAAATGTTCTGGCTGTAGCACTTGATTTGTTTCCATTCACAAGGTGATCTCAAAGCTTTTTTATGTGAGAGTGTGTGTGAGTGTGTATCACTCGTCTTAGGGTCTCGCACAATTTGATAATTTTGATAAGGGATAATGTTCCTACTTTAGTCCCCACAACATATATAACTGAATATTCGTGTCATTCGCGGTTCATATTAAAGATGAGAGTTGTGGCTGACTACCTGTATGTACACTATATAAATGTGATAGTGAGTGTTAAACTAGTGTTTATTGGTAGGTTTTCATGGCATTAATAAGAGTCATTGTCTCCTAAAGGGACTGCAACGGATGTAAACAAGTGTGTGCGCGCGCCGATGTGCACACACTTGTTCATTATTTCTAAATGTTTCTTAAAGGGATACAAAACCTAATCTATGATTTACTTCAACTAGATGAATGGAGAGAGCTGTAGAGTCAACAGCAGCGGGCTCATTTGTTAAAAATATTGATTACTTTGGCCCACTGTTTACCTTCTTTTGATATTTTTTTCAATATGCAGAGGGGAAAATCATTGATGAATCATCCTGCATCTTGTTGGGGACCTTCAGCTCTGCTCCTTTCAGCCCCTCTGTGTGTCTGGTTTTTGTTCTGTGTTTCTTGCCTCGGTGCTTGTGGGTCTGCCTCCGTGTCTGTTTTTGTCTCATATTTCTTTGGTTTACTTACTGGATGACTCAGCCATCTCAGCTTCCTCTTCTATAGTTGTATTTTCACCACTGGTTCCTGTGTGGTAATGACCCAGAGGTATCAGATTGTTGCCAGATGATCAGAGAAGAATGAGGGACTTGCACTTTTCAGATACAATTCTGATTAATTGAGCTTTTTCTGGTCCTCTTTTTCAGTCTGTACAGTTTAAATGATCTTCCCCTCGAGGTCCTCAAGCATAGAAATTAGAGATATGGGTTTGTCTTCTCTGCTGCACATCAAATGGATGAGCAGCGCCATCAAAGCAGAGAAAAATACATCACACACCGGTCTGTTGCTAAAGTGGGGACTATAACGTGTCAGCACAGTGACATCAGTTTTCCTTATGGCTATTCTGGATGCAACGTCACACTCATTCATTAGTGCGGTTCACCCAGAGAACAAATAATTGTGCAGAGGTTGTGCAAATCTTTTTTTAAATCGGCCCCGAAAGGGCTAATGTTGAGTCATGCTTTTTGTTTCAGGGGAATCGACTAAGCTTTCTTTTCCACTAAGAGGCCCTGATGGAGTTTGGTGTCAAAGATCATCCAGGTATCAATTTTCCTTCTGGAGGTGCTGAAGTTTGGCGTAAAGGTGCTACAGGTGAATGACCTGAGGTGAGGATGTCCATGCTGTACTGATGTGATCTTAAACTTAATTTCTCCATATAATCAAATTTTGACCACCAAAGTCTAAATAAGCAGTTCCATGAGGTCAAAAGTGGAACTGGCTGTAACTTGTTGACAGTGGTGATGCACTTTTGTTTATGTAGGGCTTCTACTTGAGTTTTTGTGAAGTCTGTTCTTTAAAATATGACATGTTCAGTTTGGTATGACAAAAAAGGTCTTAAATCATAACTCTGTATAATCCATGTTTGGTTGCCTTTGTGTTTCACCTGTTGGAAAACGAGCTGCTTTAACAGATTTCTTTGATTGTTGTAGTTTTTTCAATTATTGTCCCCTTTAAGTAAAAGGTTAATTGTTAATATTACAGCATATTGTATTGTTTACCTTTAACACTTAAGCCTCCCAGTTTGAGTCATAGTAATTGGATACAGTGGTTCTGCCTAACATTTCACACAGTTTGCACCTGCTTTCTTCTGTTGCTCTGATTTTCAGCACTCTTTGTCTCTCATTGCCTTGTGAAAATTTGCTAGATCCCCTTTGTTTTCAAATTCACTCCTTCACAGTTATTTTTCTTGCAAGGATAGGACACAAAGCCAATTATGCTGCAGCTGCAGCAGTCTCTTTGCTGTTACATTTGTTCATGCACACGGCAAGTAATGATTTTATTACATTTTATACGTGCTTGATTCAGTAAAACACCAAACTCTCAGGTTTTTCTCCAAAATGACTTCACACTGTTTTATAGCATTCCCCCCAAAATCTTCTTGTTCACTAAAGTCTTCCATCCTTCACCAGGAGTTCAGCTGAACAAGCACTTAAAGTGTTTGTACCCAAAAACATCAAGTTATACTGTCTTCAGCGGCCACAAGGTAACAAATTACTGTTCAGTAGTTGCACTCTGTGTGATAATACACCAAACATGGTCCTCTGCATCTCAGTGTTATTAGAAATCACAAAATGTTCACATTTTTTGAAGGGAAACATTAAAGTCTGCTGCATCATTAACTGGCCTATAAGCAGGTTTAAAGCTATTGGACATCATTAGAGTAATTAATGTCAGACAACAATCTTTAACTACAGAAAGATCTTGTTTGATGACTGACTATAAAATGACTTTTTATCTTATCTTTGACCTCATAGTCGTCACTATCCGATGCAAGATAATTTGATAGTGAATTATTTGGATCCCACCTCTCTTTATAGACCATGTCAGTGTTTAGACATGATTTGTTTCATTTACTGAACCACGTATTCATTATTATGGCCATTTACTAAAACCTTTTTTTTCTGATTTATGGATCCCTTTTTTCCCCCTCCAACTTTCGAACTCTCGATCATATGTGCTGAGTGTTGTTTAACTTGCTCTCCCTTTGTGTTGTTCTCAAATAATGTTTCCGCTCTTAAATTATCATCTTGGACAAGACACACTTCCCTAATGCGTATTGATGCTGCCAAAATACACTCACGTTGTGTGGGAAATCTCTGCACACAATTAACAAAGCCCAATGGATCAGCACTTACCTTGATATAATTCATTTGATCTTGGACAGAAGGATGCTGGTGCCAGGGAGGAAAGTCTGGCGGTTTATTTGTGCTAATTGTCGACTTATCTGTGAGCTCCTCTTTGCTGTGTTTCTGATTTTAACATGAGATGCTTGGGATGGAGAGAGAGGCAGGTGTCAACAACGATAAATATTTTTTTGAATAAGGCTTATAATACTGTGAAGTCTGCTAGCAGTCACACCAAAGAATTTTCGAACTACTTGTAGATGTTTTACTGCTACTTGGCTTAGAAGTGCATTACTCTGGATGTATTGTGATAAAATAATGGATACTTTTTTAAGTTTTTTGGCAAGAAAGGACATTCTTTGGCAACATTTTCACCAAGCTATAAGTGCCAAACTTAGTCTGTGAGTTGGTTGTCAAAGCACTTTTGGTCCACAGTGAAATATTTTGAAAATAACTCATTAAATTGGCACACAAGTTAACAAAGACTACGTTTCCCTGATGGTGCATTTTGATGACTTAGTTGATTTTCCAGCACCACCATAAGGTTGACGTATCTGAATTTCAGTGAAATATCTCAACAGCTACTGGTTGGATTGCCATCAAACTTGGCAAAGATACTCTAGTCTTTCTTTTTATAGTAATAACTTGGTATTTTTTCATCTTGCACCATCTTCAGGTCAAACCTTTGATTGTCCAATATTTTGGTCTAAGCAAAAATACCATCAAAATGATGACATTCACTACTTTGTGCTGCTGTATATTCAAATGTTAAAGTGCTGACACATTAAACATTTCATCAAGTTAGCACCAGCATGTTAGCATGTTGTTAGCATTTAGCTCAAAGCATCACTGCACAGCCTCACAGAGCTGCAGTGCAATTTTAGACTCTGGGTCTCTGCAAAGCAAATTTACATTAGAAGTCAGAGAACTGAAAGATCTATTGTAAAACACCCGCCTCTTGATTTGATATTTTTCGCTGTGTTGTAACCACAGGCACTTATCTCCTAAAGTAGTTTTTGTGAAAAGGGCAGGTTTTAAAATTTTAGAATGCAAACCTTTTATTTAAAGTCATTATGAAACCTAGTTTATGCACAGTGATTCATTAAATAACACAACAGCATTTCTCTGCACCTCAGCCTAATAAATAAAAAGAACATTTAACAGAGCACCACTCTGTGTCCGCTGCTGCACATGTGAATCTCATTTTCTTTTCATTTGTGACTAAGCATGCATCACTTTCTTCAAGATGTAACATTTTCAGAGATCGCCTTACAAAACACCATGCTGGCAGACTTTCTGTGGGCAAAAATAGCACACATCTGTATGCAGGAGCTCCCAGAACAAAAACACTCAAAGTTGTTTGTTTTGTTTTGTTTTTTTTCCCACCCAACAGTCTCGTAGGTACTTAAGCTGTCCCGGTGTCCCACACACTCTCTTGTCTCAAGCGCTGCCATTGTTGTGGTTGTCATGATAATTCCTGCCATTATGAGACAGGGTTGTGTTGGTATCATAGGTGGGTGGCGGAGAGGAACATGGCTGTGGAGAGGCGGATGGGTGAAGAGCGAGGGGTCGGAAGGATGAGTGCCTCGTCTCCCTGACAGCAAATGGACTCAAATGAATCCAATTAGTGGGCCGTCTTTGTGCCAGAAACTCCTGTTTGTCTCAGTATTCATGAGGAAGCTCAATTAGTCTTAAAACCCTCTTTACGCTTCACTCATCCAGGCACATTAAGACTGGCACTCGCTCACTCATTCATTTATCTTTCCACTCAGTGATTCACTGTTTTTACCAAGTAACTCCCTCATTTTGTCATTTGCTCACTCATTCACAAAAGCACGCCTGGTGCGTTTTGAATTGGAGAGTGCTTTGTTTGATTATTTTTTTTCACAGAAAATTTATTAAGAAATTTCACTCAGACTTAGTCTAAATAGCATATTGAGCTAACAGTCCATAACAGATGAAGTAAGTGTCCATAGTGTATCTGTGAGGCTGCACTAAGCACAATGGTGCTCTACCAACATGCTCATATTTTGTTTTACCATAGGAACAATGTTGACCATCTTTTAAATATAAAGACTTTTCAGTTTGTGCGGAAATGCGCAAAATTTTTCTGCAGGAGGGAATTTTCAAAAGGTCAGAATGTGCGATATAATAATATCTAAAATATGCAAAATACCAACCACAAAAGGATGCAGCCTCATCCAAGAAAAGATGTGTCTTAATGTGATGCATTGAGCCAGATTCCACAGACTTTATGTTGGTGTAACATGTACCTGTAGTAGTTACCTGCACATCTCAGGTACATGGCGACAGATTGCAGCTGATCATCTTCTTGGCAGAGAAAATCATATTCACACATGATTTCTGTTTTCTTTTCACATTCACTCATTTACCTGCACATCCACTCAGGTTCATCCACTCACCCAAATATATGAACATCCTCTTGCTGAAGCTGATTGCTCAGTGGTTCAGTCACTCACTCATAACTTCTGTCACTTATTTTCTCTGCTATCTTTATATTCACTCTTTCACCTGCTTGAACCTTCACCCTCTCACTCATTCACCCACACATCACCTCACTCAACCTCTCAGGTTCACACGCTCAATCACATTTCACTCATTTCATCTCTCACTGCCCCCCTCACTCACTCACTCACTTACTCAGTTATTCACACAATTACATACTCACTCACCGACACTTACTCTCTGTCACTACCCTTCACACACACACACACACACACACACACACACACACACACACACCCACACAAAAACATTCATGCATATACACACGTACACCGAGCAGATGTACAAAGCCAAGAGTATTCTAGCTCTTTCTGTATACACACACACACACATGCAGTAGTACACAGTTTTCAGTAGCAGCGGCCAACAGGTGTGACTTTCACAGCTTCAGTCATTGGCAGACTGAAACTGCGGATGAGGGACAAGCAGCATGTTCCTCCACAACCTTAGTCATCACATTACAGGGAACAGGGAGGATAGATCATCAGTGTGTGCCACAGATCCATCGTACAGCAGCATGAGGGTTTATTTTTGATAAAATGTCGAAGGCCCACTACGATGAAAATCAAGTTTTTAACCTTGTTACAGTAACATGCCCATAGAGTGTTTTTTTATGCTACAAGACATATCAGGAGCAAAATAAGCCAAGCAGTCAACATCACGGCTGAGCATTTCCACTTTGGAGCTGCAGCGTAGCAGTGAAAAACTGAAAAATATGGATTCAGACTTCCACAGTTTCATATGTCACATATTTAGGAAAACAATTCTGCCAGCTTGGTGGATTGGACTTTCTGTGTCATGATAATGTTTGCTCATTTAATCCATCACTGTTAGGTTTCTATCATAGCAACAAGTTGAGTTTCATCACAACTCTGGCATATCAACATGTAGCCGACCATCCGCAATTTCTTCTTTTTCCTCTTGGAAATCAATTCTGGTTTAAATACACAGCTGAAACACCTCTCACCATTGTCTAACATACAGTAGCTAGCAACAGAAAACACGCTGAGATTTGTGTGTTTGATGAGCATCAGAGGGGCGGGTGGAGATAAAGGTGGGGACTTAATTCAAAGATCCCTGCGTGCTAAATGAAGGCAAAGGTGTACCACAACTCCTAACCCATTTTAAGGCATGATTTTTGCTTTCTTTATGAAAAAAAACCCTAAACATATAATTTTGATGATGACAGAGAGATTGTGTTTATCTCAAATTTTAGGTGGAGGCTATAAATTAGTGAATTATTTCTGTACCACTTCAGGGTGAAGAGTGCAGGAGATGAGTGGGCGAATGAGGCCGAGGGGAGGTAATTTCAAAAAGTGTGGTTCTCATGTCAGAGGTGAACGATACTTGTCCTTTTTTCCCTCTAAGACTGCCTTTTCTTTCTTTCTGTTTATTTTTACACCTAGAGAGTCAAGGTCTGAGCTCTGCTTCTTGAAAGGAAGGAGCTAATCTGTCGCCTAGCAACACCTCCCACTTCTGCATCGAAGCGGGAGCGAAGAGAGAGGATGTGGAGTTAAGAGGAGAGTTGAAAAAAGACAGAAATTTAGGGACAGAGGTAGAAGGGCATGACAGGGGGGCTGAGAGACGGACGTGAGTGTGTAAAATCTGAATAATGGCACACTGAAAGCTTGAGTGAGGAGACTGAAGTACAGCTTGATACTGCATACGTGTATCTACTTTAGGGGTGGGGCTTGCAGCTCTTGACATTTCTGATTGGTTTGGTTCTCACAGCATTTTATTTCAGACACCATTTTTAAAAATCATGCAGCGACAAAAAGGGTCTGAATTTTGTTCACTGTGCTTCGGCAGAGAGGAAAAAATCGCACTGATGGCCTGATGTCGTTGTTGTAAAAGTGACATACAAAAATGGCATAAAATTTTTATAAGTATTTTAGTGTTTAGACTGCAGGGAAAACACAGACAGCAACAGACTGATGAAACCTTTTAGTTCCTAGAAAAGTTGTTCCACTAAAGGTTTCGGGTATTTTGGGTGGAAACACAGCTAAAAGTTCAAGGCTGGGTCAGCCTGTTATATTTATACATTTTAACCACTTGGTCACCATGATCAAGATTTTTATGCATGAGGTACCTGTTTCTGTTTTGCATTTCTTTAACTTCGTACATCAGTTTATCAGAGGCCTACAAATATCCAGTAATGGTCTGATCTGATCAAAAAAAAAAACCAAGCAAAGAAATCTAGCACAGCAGATGTATTTTTATATCATAAAGAGATTTACAGTCTTTTATGACGTTGTTAACGTTTCTAAACATGACAGTGTCACTTTGGGCCAAGACGAGTGGTCAGTTCGCTTTCCCATCCTTTTGTTTGTTTGTTTTATTGTTGGTGGAGCTACTGTGCCTTTATTTCTCCAGCTAAACAGTGGAGATGTGGACAGGAAATGAGTCCACAAACATCCAGCTGTGGTTAAATTGTACATGTCTTAAACCCTCAGGCTGCCATGATGTCCTACAAGAATGTCTTCAGGAAATCCAAAATTATTTTGAGCGTATCTGTCTGAGTATGAGACATTTTGAAAACATAAACAGTGAAGGGGACCTCTGGGTGCCCCTCTCACACTCTGGAGTCGTCTGGTTTAGGCCGACCTACCTCTGACCTGGTGCATTCTGGGAAAAGCCTCAGCCCTCCCATTACCAAAGAATGGGATAAGTTGTATTTAAAATATAAGATTCACAAGTTCAGGACAGAAATTGTCCTCTAAAATTTCCACAAATTTCAGAAAATTACATTTTAATGACAGCACATGTAAAAAATACATTGGAATTTCACCAAATTAGTACAATTTGCTCAATTTAATGAATCAAGGAGAAGAAGTCATCATAACTTCGACAGTATTTGTGCATTATTCAATCATTAATGTCATCTGTTGCTCAGTTTGCACACAAACACCGTCTGACTGCATGTCAGCCTGTCTGATCCATTGACAGACAGACAGACAGACGCAAACCTGTGAAAATGAACCTTACAAACATCCACACACACACAACAGCTCCACCCACACCCTTGCTCCCTACCTCCCACCTTTATCCATCATTACCTACATCCTTCCCTCAGTGTGGCTTTGTGAGCCATTAGCCTTGTACCTTTTCTACTCGCTTTTCAATATCCAGTTTATTTTTAGCTGGCAGGGCACAGAACAGGGGGGCAGAAGCTTTTCACAAGAGCTCTTTAGTTGTGTTCAGAGTTCTGTCTCCCAAGGTCCCTGGATTATACTTAGACTCACAGGAAAACACGGGGACAATAACTCGGTAAATAGCCAGGATATTTCTATTGAGGATGCAGCCCGCCATGAGAGGCTGCATTATACTGTGAGGAGATTGAATGTGAGTCTGTGCTTAAGGATAAGATCTGTACCAGAGTACATTTGGAATGCAGTTTTTCAGCTAAAACATCCATCATTTCAATATAAGAAACAGGAACACCTGTTTTATTTTGGAAATAATTAAATTTTTAATATTTATAGTTATATATTTATATATAAAACATGTGTCCTCGTTGAATAATTTGTCTTTTTATTGTTTTTTGTGAGACTTTTGCTCTCACAGTACTGTACAGTGACATACCAGCACAGACACTGACTCTTTCTCCCCACAGTAAGTTGGTGCTGATGCGGGGTTGCCATGGTGACGACGTGATGTAGATGTGTTACATCACAAGAGGCCTCCTAGCAGCAGATCTTTCATTGAGACTCCCTCTCTACCTTCCCTCTCCCCCGTTTCTCCCTCGCTCCCCTCCATTACCTCTCAGCCTCATTTTCCAACAAAAGATCAAGCACAGATCAAAAGACAAAAACGGAGGACCTGATATTCGGATAAATTTCACATTCTGCATCAACTTAAGTGTTAATCTTAATGTATATTGCCCAGACATATGTGGTGAAGACAAGGAGCTCGAGCAAGGTGTTGCATAACAAAAGCAGCGAGTGGGTGGATGAGGGTGAGGGAGGAACAGATGTGCTGAATGAGCTTCATATCAGCCAATAAACCACATTTGTACCTGATTCTTTCTCAGACCTGGTCCACTTGTCCTCTAATTCTTCACTGTCCTCGCTCAAAATACATTTCTATTGACCTGACGTTATGATACTGATCATGTGACTTCCCCGGCAATTAACTGATTCATTCATTCCGGACTGTTTCATGAATGGATGGGGTCAATGGGCACTGTGGTTGGTTAATTTGTTCCTTTCCATTTTTAGCGCTCCAAAAATACATTGAAATCACTAACAAGATGTGTATGATGTCAACAAGATGGACACAGGTGACACGTTTAGGACAAGCTTCTCTATTCCAGCAGCCTTTTGTGGATATTATCAGTACATTGGTTTGTTGACTACAATGTGATGAGCAGACTTAGAAACATGGCCAAATTGTTTAAATGCTGGAAAAGCCTGATTGTTGTGGGTATTAGAGATTTGTTTATTTTCAAGAGAGGCTGTAAAGAGTTACTGGGTACATATTAGGCTCATGAGGGCAGAAGTGCAGTATTACTACATACATTTACTTTGTCTCTTCTGTACTGGAATTGCATCTGTACATCCCTTTTCTACCGCTATATAATTCACTACATCTCAGAGTAAATACTGTCGTGTTTACTCCACTACATTTATCAGACAGCTGTAGTTACTTTGCAGATTAAAACTTGACAAACAAAGAAATGTGATCAGGTTATACAATATAATTATCACTGATAGATTATGCTGCCAAAACATACATATTGTTTTTAAAATGAGCTCAACCTTGATGACATAAAACCTCAAAATGCTTCCTCACATGTTTTTACAGCAGGAGAAACACATGACATATGCATGAAAATAAAACTGTGACAGCGACCATTATGTTGTTTTTGTATTTGAGACTCGTTTTTCATTGTTTAGTTGGGCAAAAAGTCATCCACAAATTAATATACAATATATCATCCTGTGTTATGACATTACTTATATTTATGGACTTAGAGTTTGAACATACAAAATGTGGCATTTCTACATTAAGATATCTAAAAATTTCTTATCTCTGTTGTATATTCTGTTGAATCGTATAGTAACGTTATCCCAGATGCTTTCAACAGTGTTCAAACTCAGAGAAATCCAAAATTTTTTTCAAAGTGACTGTGTGTTTCATTTTGCCTCCTGTTACTAACTTCTAAATCAACACCAGTCAGAGAGAGCAAGAAGGAAGTCAGAAAACGTGACTTAATGCAACATAAATAAAAATTTTGTCCAAAAACTCATCTGTGAAAATTTCTGCCTGAGTCAGTCAGGCAGAGTTTCATCTACAATGATGTTTAACACTGAAATTTAACCAATACCATGATCGCGCACTACTGACGGACGTCATCAAATGGCGTCTTTTGTTTTTATTGTTTTGATAGAGAGCCCCCTAGTGGCAGAAATGACAAGTTGTAAATTTACCCCTCAGACAGGTGAATATTTAACAAAAGATTACACACTGATAAATCCTAATGGACTTAAATTGTATTAAGAAGGGAAGAAGTG
>JAQNCA010000032.1:15214138-15227356 GCA_029783725.1 Acanthurus tractus | reverse complement strand
ACAGGTGAATATTTAACAAAAGATTACACACTGATAAATCCTAATGGACTTAAATTGTATTAAGAAGGGAAGAAGTGAAGAAAAAGTAACATCAATACCAATTATAGACATACACCATAAGTTAGTAATTTAATTGTATTTATTCATATTTTGCTGCTGGGGGCTTTAAGACCACAAGCAGAGGTAAAGTGTCATTTTCTGTGGTGAAAATTTGAAACATGTCACCACCTTAAAGTCTTTTTTAACTCTTTGGAGCTCAGGTTGAGTTTGACTTTCTTTGCTTTAATGTTTGACACCTTTTTATCTGTCCAGCACAAACTCAGCTGTAAATTTAAAACCTTGTTAGTTTACCAAAACATAAAGCTGACAGGAACCTGAAAACCCAAGAAAAGTCAATCAAACAAAGACACCTTAAAAAAGTAATAATGGAAAGATTTTGGTTGTTTTATTGTTTATACTCACCAGAAAGATGTAAGAACTAAAACCTAAAGTACATTTCTTCTCAATTTGTCTATACTTACATAACTAAAAGTTATGGTTTTGTCAATAAACATGCAGG
Source organism: Acanthurus tractus (assembly GCA_029783725.1). Taxonomy (NCBI): domain Eukaryota; kingdom Metazoa; phylum Chordata; class Actinopteri; order Acanthuriformes; family Acanthuridae; genus Acanthurus; species Acanthurus tractus. The sequence goes on along the minus strand of JAQNCA010000032.1, from coordinate 15,226,797 downwards.
TAGTTTTAACTAAACTAACCCTTGAGTGAATTATCATCATACAGGGAAAATTACAAGACAAACCATGCTAACAGAGCCATGTAAAATTCATTATTTGAGCTGTTAAAGAGAATCTGGGGAGCAAGGAACTCAAAGTATTTTAGCATTCTGGTATTGATAGTTTTACCTAAGCAAAGGATCTGAATACCTTTTTTAACACTGGCATGTTTACAGAAATGGACCTCTGCAGACTGTCTGGTTGAATCCACAGTGAGTTTTCTTTTTTTTTATCTCAATTCAACAGAAACGCCTCAGCAACCCACATTTCAGCTCAAAGTCAAAGCCCAAATGTCCGTTTAACAATCAGCTTGTGTTTTGTGATTGACAAAATTCCTCTCCGGCTTCTGCTCCCTGCCGCTCACAAACCCTCAAGTTTTTCACTTCTGTTATTCTTCTCAGGGCTGAATGTCTTTTCAGCATAGGTCCCTTTTGCCGCTATACACCCACACACCCATAGCAACACGTTGTCGTTTCTTGGTAACCACATTTACGCAATGAGTAAAGAAATTGAAGGTAGAGTAGGCATGGATAAGGTCTAGCTTAGAGCCTTATATAAATCTATCCAAGGCTCTCATGTAATCCAGTATGTCAGCTGAAGTTTGGCTTGTTTGAACGACAGAGATTTTATTCAGGTGCAGCTGAATCTCTACATAGGAAGTGAGGAACATGCTGTATGTGCAGTCGTCCTCTCAGACACCTGAACAGTCTTATTTTTAATTACACTGCTGTTAATCACTGACATGTGACCAAATTTCCTGCTCGCTGCGATAGCCTGCACTAAATTCCCAGGGTGTTGGTGGGAGATTATGCTGACTGGAGGTAGTGAACATGCCCAGCAGTTGAACTTGTAATTGGACCAGACTGATAAGCTAATTATTTCTGGAGCTAATGAGAAAAGACCCCTGTTGCATTTAAGGGGGGAAATTTGGGGATTCACATGTGTGCGGAGGTCACTTGTCGTCAGACAGACAAAATCCTGCACAATTTGTTTCTTTAAAATGAAAAATCCAATCAAAACTAAATGTGATAAAAAATGTCAAACCTCTTGGGGTTTTTTTGGGGGGGAGGCTCACTAAAAAAATCTGAAAAACTATTGGATGGATTAACATTCAGTCTTTAAAAAGACTTCCATGGTCCCTTGAGGACAAAGTTTGCATTTTAATACCATGTAGTGAGGCATTTTTTTTAAAATCTATTTTGCCTTTCTGGTCAGTGGATGTGTGTCCTGTGCAGTCCATTGACTGTAGTCCTCAGTTTATTGCTAAAATAGACAATAAACAGTGACACTGAATATCTGTCTAACAGTTTTTCAATCCAATTTGTGTTCATTTTCTGCTTTAAATATAAATACTCAAACAGACTCCTGTTTTCCTCCTGATCTATTCTGCCACCCCTGTTAACTGGAGGGCTAACCTCTGAGGTTCAAGTCCCTCAGGTTGGGAAACACATTATCCAAACGTGACCGTGAAGACTTGATGTAACACCAATGTAACACTTTTATTCAAGTCTGATGGCTTTCACCCATAGGCCTTTCCACCTACCTATAGATTACATACAGAGATGGGTTTATTTTTGTATTTCTTGATGCCTCCATTGAAAAAACAGATATGTTGTAACATTATTTGCAACACAAATAATGACATAATGTATCATTCATCCACACATGAAAGTGATATGATTGTTTACATTGTATTGTGTAATTGTCCCCCCTCTCTGATCAGCCGCTCTCCATATGTCTTGTACATTCAAAGGAGGGAGACATTTCCTGCCTCATGCCCTCACTAATTTACACTCTAATCACACGGCCCTCTTTCTATTGTGCAGCCTGTTTTTGATGTTCTTCAGATTCCACTGCCCGCTATTTTCGTTAATGAACTAATCTCGGTGCTCAAGGGGGGGGGGCGTGGGTGGAGGGAAAATGACACTCCACCTCACTCTTTCATTCATAAATATAATACCTGCATTGTGGTGTAGTGGAGAGGGGAGGCTTCGTGAGCTTTTTGTGATGCACTCAGAGGAGATCAAAGTGTCAGACCCGGGGAATAGATTTCACCTCCATCATGGCAGCATGTCTTAAACTGAGGGACGAAAAGGATTGTGAAAGGTGTGTTTTCTGTCTGCCATGTTTGTTCCAACATACCGCAGTGGCTGGTGCACTCTGGCCCGTATGGGCCTTCGTTTCTCCCTGCTTCCGGTCCCACGCCGTCCCCCACTGCGGCGCATAGGGCATGGCTTGCCCAGAAATGAGATCATACCCGAGCAAAGTCGCCAGAAAAAAATGAGGCCCAGGCGCTACAGCACTCCCCTCTGCCACCCCAAAAACACTCCTCCCACTCGTCTGTGTGGGCAATGCCACTCTCGAACACACGCTCTCCTATGTAAACACCCACGCCCTGCACACACATATACACACAGCCACACACATATACAGACACAAACACTGACAAAGACACGCAGAAACATGTAGAGTACATCAACACACTCACATACACTTACAGACACATACACACACTCCACTGTGCTCATACAGTGTCCATGGACGGATTAGGAAACAATGGGCACTGGGGCACAGATATGTAAAAGCCCCCACCCCCACCTACATCAAAGCAAGACACCTTGAGTATAACACACACAAAATGACTACAAAAGCTTTCTGTCTTTCCCTGATTATCTCTTGTCTATTTTTAGTAGCTTTATATTTATTTTTAGTAGTTTTGTGTTTCTTTGTGGTCTATTTGCGTCTATTTTTGGTCATTTTATGAATCATTCTGATTGTTTTGCATTTATTTTTAGAGATTGTGCATCTCAGTGCTCTTTTGCGTCTCTTCATGGTCAATTTTGCTTGTTTTAAAGCCTTTTTGTGTCTGATTCTAGTTTTTTTTGGCCAATTTTTATTATATTGCATCTTTTGTGGACATTTTGTGTCTCTCCAAGGTCGTTTTGCATCTATTTGCACTTACTGTTTCTCTATAGTTGTTTCTCATCTTATTTTTCAAGGTTTACATCTATATTTAGTTATGTAGCATCTCTCTGAGGACATTTTGTGTCTATTTTTTGTTTGCTTTGTGTCTCTTTCAGTGACAGTTTGCAGGTAAAGCCCCCTGGGTCCCTGAAACCACTAGGTCCTTTTAGTAATCCATCCATGACAGCGTCATCCTGTTTAAGGCTGGTTTTCTGTCTGTCTGATTGCCAACAGGAAATGCCGGGGGACTGGTACACTCCCCTAAAGTAAGCACACACACACACACACACACACACGCACACACACACACACACACAGAAACACCTCCTACCCTACTGCTCTCTTTAACACCACTAGGCTCTGTCATCTTTGTTCTTCATCATTGCAGGATGCAGAGTTATGCAAGAAAAAGTCTGAGCTGTGCGACATATTTCAGAGCGGAAAAGCATCTCCGTGCTGTAGTGGCTCTATTGTGGATTATTTTTTGAAAAGTAGACAAAGTTGCTGTCACTTTTTCCTCCCACAGGTATATGAGTTCATGGAAAACGGGAGAAAATGCAGGCTCTCTAGTCAATTAGGTTATAAAACCAACACTCTCTCCTCAGGTTGTTGCTATTCCTGGACTGCTGCTGTGACAGGAGATCTGTGATCTGCTGCCTCCTGGTGGCTTAATGCCGTCTGCTCCGATTACATAAAACAGGGCTGCGTGTGTGAGTCATCACCCCCCAGTGAGGACAGATGGGAGGTGTGTGTGGTTTTTGTGTGTAGGATTGGGCGGAGCAAACAGCAGTGGACTGTGAAATAAGGGCTTTCCCCTCTCTCTTTTTCTCCCTCTCTCTCTCTCTTTTTCCTTAGTTTTTTTTTGTGGGTCAGGAGAATCAGTTAGCACACAAGTGAAGTGCTGTGACAGTAAAAATAGAGCGAAGGGCTGCAGAGCTTCAGTCGTGTTTATTTCAAACTGCAGAACATGTCTGCCTTTGCTCTCTTACTTAAAGACATTAGGAGGATTTAATCAGCCTCTCGTTGTCACAGAAATGAACATTTATAGATTACTAATGAAGCCAAATCAAAGCAGAGCATTGATCTAACTGTCTTTTTTGTCCATGATGCTGTTATGCTGTTTTGCTAAGACATCACAGGCTGCAGTGGAGGACATCTTTAGGGTGGAAACTGTAATGTTAGCTGTTAGCTGGTTGTGAGCTGGTGATGATACAGAAAGATGAGCATATATTTTGCAGTGGAGGGTTGTGCTGAGTGTGTGGGTGCAGGTAAAGAGCGGGGTGGATATGAGACACTGGAACTCAGTCAAACACTAGTTACCCTGCAGACTGCTAAAACACTCACACACGACTTCATATTCAATCCACTCTCCTCTTATGTAACAAGGGAAATTGTTAACTGATGAAGCTAAATAAACAGAGGTGGTGGCTGGACTACTGAGAATAAGCCACTTATATGCGTCTATACTAAAATTCTGTCAAATATTGTCGATTAATGTTAGATAATATTAAAAATAAAACGATAAAAATTACAATTTTGAGCCAAAGTGACAGAGCCAGAGGGTTTTTTTTGGGTATCACCTGTATAAAAGCCAAAGATATTTAGTTTATAATGATATAAGAGAATCGAGTAGGTGCACATTTATACTACAACTGGTCGAATAGTCAGCTAGTGTTTTAGCTCTGAATGGCTTTGGAGGTTTCACAGGAACTGATGCAGCAGAATAGAGCCATAAGGATGCACTTGTAAACATGTTAACTGCGAGACAGCGACTAAAAGTATGTTGTTTTATTTGAGTTTAAATCTTAGACAAAAAAACAAAAAAACAAAAGTACAACATGATCAGCAATGTGACAGACCTACAAAGGGCAGTGAGGGAGAGCCTGAACATAGGAACGAACAGTGGAGGTCGAAGGAGGAGCCTGGATACTGAGGTCTGATCTGAGTGGTTACTGAAACGCGTCTGTCAACAGGAAACACGGCCGACAAGAACAAAGTGACAAACAGAGCTGAGCCGAAGATAAGGGTGTAAACTGGTGAAAACAGATTAATCTAGTGGCGCTGGGCGTGAATCACTCCAGCTGAAGGCAAACTGAAAATATGCCACACAGATTTGTTATCACCTTGAACAGATGTGAGGAAAAGAAATCTTCAGAGTAAAATCCGATTTCTTTTTTTATACGCACTGACCACAGAATGATGCTGTCAGATAGGTGTGAAGACAAAACAACAGTAAACATGATATAAAAATCAGAAAAACTGATACACAATAAACAAAAGGGAACAAATTTGACTAGATTAGTTGTTTTTAGGCTGTTATTTATCTTTGAGGCACAAAATGTGTCTGTTTACTGCATTGTGTCCTGTATTATACACTGTATTGTCTGCATATGCATACATGTAATATAGTGGACTGACAACAATGTTTGGCTCTCTTTGGTTGACTGAGTACAAAAGAGTGTAACATCACAGTGACTGGTTTGACCCACAGCTTAATTTTCCTTCTTTTAGCATCTGTGTTTCCTCCCAGCTCTCTCCTTCTGCACGTCCCTCCACTCTTCTTCTTCTTCTTCACTCTTCTTCTCCTTTAAAAGGTGTATGGCCCGACGTAGATGGAGAGTCTGAGGGCGGAGCTGGTCTGATAGCTGCCCTGGTAGCTGAGCAGAGGGTTGACTGACACCATCTCCAGGTCCAACGTGTACTCTCTGGGCCCCGACACGGCACGAGCGAGCACCAGCATGGCACTGATATTATTGATTTGCTGAAAGAGGAGAAAGAAGTATTTTTGAGCACATTTCTACAAAAATGGAGAAAATACAGTTCTGTGTGTGTTACATAACAAAGGAGTTTTCACATAGAATAGACTAGATAGACCAGAATGAGACAAGATCAATACCACTTTCATTTGTGGCCATTAAAGGTGCAATGTGTGTGCAGCTCTCTTCGAATTTAGCTTTAGCTGGTGTCAGCATGTAAGCTCAGTTTGTTGTGGGGCTAGCAGGCATGTTAGCTAATCAGTTTAACTTGATTAGTTGATTAGGGGCTTAGAAATGAGTGTTGGTGCAGCAGCCTTCCAGTGAACTCAGCTGGAGTCGACTGAGGTCAGTATGACAACAAGGATTACAGGACCAAAGAGACTTGTGGCTCTGACCGGGACTCTAAACCTGGGTAATGCAAGGACACTATAAGGACTAGTGATGACTTTCACATCTAACTCAGTATCAAGAGTTTATTTTGCCAAAAACAGAGTTGGGGACTGTTGAAACAGTGGAAAGACAAAATGGAGATAGTTTTGATGTGTTTATTTTATTCTGTTGGGTCAGGTTTGAATTAAGTGTGTTTTATGGTGAGTTTACAAGGCAATTAAACTTGAGACAGGAAAGGGGCTAGTGGGTTAGCATGCTAACATCAGTAGATATCTCTCTGCAAAACAATATTTAGGCTTTGAAAAAACATTAAAACAGTTAATTCTTCCAATTCTGTGGAGGATGTTGGTTTGTTTTTTTAATACATGATCATAAACTCTCAACATAATTGGCCATTATATAAGAAATTAATGTTTAGATGCATTTGTGTGATTTAAATGAGGTGGATGACAGAACTCTTTTTTATAGTCACTAAACTTCAAGAGATGAACGTTCTCGATCTCAATCTTTTTAATAGTTGCATAGGTGTCTAAACAGCTCTCACCCTGATGTAGAAGTCTCCATTTTCGTCACCAGAGCGGATGCGGAAGGTGTTGTAAGCCCCTGGAGAGACACTGGTGGCCTGAATCTGGAAGATGTCAGATGGGACGGAGCGCTCTGAGGTGATGCTCATGTAGCGGTGGACGATGGAGAAAGGCAGATCTCGACAGGCAGGCTTGTTGACGGGACACACACAGCGGCTGAACACACACACAAGGGAGAAAACACACAGAGTTAAGAGCTGCAGGAAAATATACTGATATTTGGTGCAGAAAAACAGTCACAGTAGTTCATAAAATCAGCCAGCAGAGGGAGTACTTTGATTAAGAGGAAAGTTCTTCTAAATCTAAACAAATATAGCAAAGTAGCCATTTTTTCCTTCATCCTTTTTTTCTCAAACTAATTTTATATTACCAAATCATGTGGGATTCTGTAAATAGTGACCCACACCTGTTACCAATCCAACACTTGGTCACTCTGTAATAGTTTTTTTATTGCACTGGAGCATGCTCAAAAGGAAAACTGCAAGTTGGACTCATATGTGGAAAAAGTATTTGGGGTAATCTTGCAGTTGAGCCATACTCCATACAGGGGCTGATTATACTCTGAGCTGATGGCCAGCACATATTTGTGTAATTGGGACAAGGTGTGTGAAAGTGCCTGTTTGTATATGAACACACACAAGCTTTCATGAGGTGTCACTCACTTCTCAGACACTTGTACATAAGGGTCTTGGCAGCGGTTTGTGTCCACACACTGGTATCCTCCGTAGATATTCACACAGGTCTGCGTGTTAGTGCACTGATGTACACCTGTTTCACATTCATTTGTATCTGCAGAAGAAAAACAGCTCATGGTGTTGGATCCAGCAGGAACACGACAAGAATAGAGCTGCTGTCAAGTGATTAAGTATTGACTCAGTGCAGCATTTGTGACTCGGAGAGCACAGAGAGGTAGGTGTTTGGTTTTCGGGAGGAAATGGAGGCGGGTGTGCTTACCCTGGCATTGTCTGGTGCCTTGCAGCTGGTAGCCTTCTGGGCACACACAGGAGAATTTCCCCGGTTCGTTGACACACTGGTACTGGCACAGGTAACTGGAGTAGCTGCACTCATCAATGTCTGTCAAGTTGCAAGTTTAGGTTTTGTTACTGCTCACAATTAAGAGTAGGGCTGGAATGGAAAATTAAGCAAACTGGCACAGAGAATGGAAAGTTTGTTGTTTTCTCATATGAATCCTTTTTTTTTTTTTTAACAGGCAGTGTAGATCTCTTACCGTTACAGGCAAAGCCATCAGGACCCAGCTCGTAGCCCTGGTCACAGCGACAGAGGAAGGTGCCATATGTGTTGTAACACCTCTGAGAGCAGGGGGCACCCATGTCACATTCATTCACATCTGAAATGAAATACTGAAATGTCAGAGAGCACACACAACCAAAATGTTTTACAACTGCTGGAACAAAACCTTGGACTGTAAACCAAAAAAATATCTGAAAGGACAAAGGCGAAGAAAAAAATGTTTTTCCATTAGTTTGTTGCTTAATGATGGACTCTGACATAGGCACTCAACTCCTATTTTGGATCTTAACACAGAGGTTTTTTGTCTGGCTGGCTAACTACGTCGAGACAGACTCTGGTGGAAAAAAGACAGTTTTACCATCTGTATGTCTGCCAAATTTAGCGAAATAAATCATTACACAATGTACAGCAACTTTTGCCAGGTCACTGTCAATCAAATATAATCAAACAACAACTGATAAGACAGTAAACTAAGTTTCTCTGAGTTACACCCTTAATACAAATGTCTTTTCTCCTAAGTCTCAACTAACACTGTTACTTGTGTAGTCATGACTTTGTATTGTTGAAGAAAATTGTATACATCACTGATTTAGCATTGCACTTCTGCAACATTATCAGACTTCATGATGGACATTTTCTTCGCCTTTTCCATTCATTCTTCTTCCCATCTCAAACATGGTGCCTACATTACCCACAGTGCAACTCAACCAGTGAGGTAAGTTTGTATCTATTATGCTAGTGCTAGTCACTGTGGACTTGAGCTCTTAGTCTGAAGCAGAGATGAGGAGTGGGCTGCAGAGGTCTTGTAAGTTTAACTCTTTCTAACTCCACACACCCAGAATTTGTTCAGTTTCAGACTTGTAGTTTTTCAGTCTCAACCTATGCTGACTCAAGGGGCATCCCTTGAAGCAGATTATCTAATTTCTCACAACTCTTTCTACAGCCACAAAGGCTTTTTACAGCTTCACATATGCAGCAGTTCTCCCTGAGACCTGTAAACTTGGGAAATATTTTGAAAAAACATATTTAAAGGCTTTAATTTCTGTCAGACTGTTTACAAGGGATGAGTCAAATCTCTGAAAGGTTGAATTAATTGGAAGCCATCAGTATAGTGTGCAGATTTTTTGCATGATTTCAGAAAGAGTCCATACAAAGGTAGAGTCTTGTGAAGTTTCAGAGGACGTCACTTACCAATGCAGGACCTGTTGTTCCCTGCCAACTGGAAACCAGGTTCACACTGACAGGAGAAGGAACCGGGGACATTCACACAGCGATGCTGGCAGTACCTGTACCTGCACTCGTCGATGTCTGAGAGAGAAAACCAGAGTCAGAGAGGAGTGTTCACATTCCAGCAGGTTATGAAGGTCACTGCTGCCATAACAACTTCAATCAGGGCCAAGTAGAAAACATTTTCCTGAGATGCCATATTTTCTTCTGCTTAGCAACACAAGCTGATGATAAATTCAAATTATCTCACCGATGCACTCTGTGCCAACCTTGCGGTAACCATCTGGACACTGACAGGTGAAGGCACCCACTGAGTTGATACACTGCTGGCTGGGCTGGCAGTCATGTTCGTCTCGCTCACACTCATCAATGTCTGCGTTTGAGGGTGAAATGAAACGGGGACACACGTGTCAAAATGTGGTTATTGTAAGCAAACACAGCATCATTCAGCATGACAGGAAGATAAAGTGTGACTGCTGGAGGGCAGACGATGGCCACTCTGTTCCCCTCATTTGCACCCAACAGCTGAATACATCACATCATAGTGAATCATGTTTACTGTCTCATTCGGGCTGATGAACACCTCGCCGTCCTCGAGCACAAGTAGGTTTGTCGCTGTGAGTGTGGTTCTTAAGCCACAGCAGCTGTTCTCGTGTGAATCTTCCAAATTCCTGCTCTGTCTGTCTGCCCCCCCGTGGACTCAAACTCACTCACACCCACACAGATCGCACCAACATGATGCCTCCAGTCCCAACACCTGCTACGGCCACCTGTCCCTCACAGTCTGTGGCTGCCGACAATAAATTTACACAATCACACACAGACACACACAAACATGCTTAATGATCACTCATCCTGTGGCCACCTGTCCATCTTCTACACCCACCCCCCCACCCCCAGACCTACAAACCAGACACCCACCCACACAGCTGTCTCCCTGCGGCTCGTAGCCCAGGGGGCAGAGGTTGGTCACAGTGGGTGTGATGGGGGGCTCCGGGGCTGGGATGACTGATGCAGAGCGGGGAAGACACAGGTACCCTCCATAGTGGTTGAAGCACTTCATTTCCCCTTTGCAGGCATCTGGAATAGTCTCACACTCATTTATGTCTGATGGGAAACACAGAGACATCATTTTAGGCCATAAACATACTTGATAGGACCAAAGCAGCAGCAGAGGAGCCATGAAGATGATCAACACTGTTAATATACACAAGAATCAGGTGGTGAAGTAAAAAAAAAGAGCTTTACCTTTGCAATGCTCAGTTTGAGGATCCCAGTGATACCCATCTGTGCATTCCTGCAAAGCGCAGCAGAGAGAGAGAAAGGAAGTGAGAGAAAATGATGGAAAGAAAGATGTGAACAGTCCCCCTGAGCCAAGTAGTTGCATAATATATTCATAATACATAATAAATCCTCAGTAGTGGGACACGAAAAAAGAAACTGAGGATAGAGAGAGGCTTGTTTCCTCTGTATTCATGTTGGACTGTCGGGCCAGAAAGACAAAAAAATCTGCTGCTGTTTAAGGATTTGTGACATTTTGTACTACTTAAGCCTTATGTCACTTTCAGAAACAGAGAATTTAAGGCCACTGTTTGGAAAAAGGGTCATTATCATCCTTCAGAAAAATATACTGAGATGAAGGGGAAGAAAAAAAGGCCTAAAGAAACATGAAATTAAAGCTAAAATTATCCCCAGTTATGACTAAAGGAAAATGTTGGAACAAGGACATTCACTGTGGAATATTAAACAAGAAGATGAGGACATAAGAAATACACAGGAGAGAGAAGAGAAAGAAATCAAAGACAACATTTACCCAAGAAGCAGTAATATTTACTGAAGAATGTTAAATGCATTTTATAGAAGAAAGAGAGAGAAGATGCAAAGAAAAAGAAAGGAATGAGAGAGGAGAAAAGAAGCAGGGGGAGAGATTTGTCCATCCTTACCGTGTAGGTGTCACTTTCTGTAGGTGGCTGTGAAATAGCACTGCGGAGGAGCACAGACACACATATGCACACGCACAAGATTGACACACAAGCGCCCTGCATACTAATGCACTAATTTGTGGGAGACGGGACAGGAACACACGTAAAACATGCACACAAACACAAACACACACACACACACACACACACACACAAGGCCAACAGACAGGTATCTGCTGCGGTAAAGATGAGAGAGGCAGCAGACTTTGTGATGTGCAGAGCAGCCAAGAAGTGGTACCTGTATTTCATAGAGAGACAGGGGAAAAGAAATTAAAAAAAAGGAAATATTAGTAACCTCAGAAATAACAAAATGGTTCAACATAGTCTCAAAACGCACTGGTGCTGGTGTTGTTTCTGCAGCTGAAATGGATAAATCAACTTGGAGCAAAGGCACTACATGTAATTTTTAAGTAGCCACCGAGACCACAAACAGTTTGCTTCTCAGACTTGCTTCACTGTTTGTCAGCCAAACAGTTCCCCCTTGATTGCAGCAGGAATAAATGGAATGAATCACTGCCATGTTAAAACATAAACATCGTGACGTACTCCATCCTTCTGCTGAAAATAACAAAGTCAACATCACAGAAATACTTTGGTATTAGCTGCTCACAGAAAGTCTTCTGTGTCTGCAGGCTGACAGACTACAACTCAGGGGAATGACGGTCTCGCTGAGCGCTGCCTGCAGAGGTTCTCTTTGCTGCGTATCAGAGCAGCGATGGTTGGAGCACGTAAATCTTGGCCATTACTCGCATGTTTCATAACAGCATCTCCTGCTCAGCTGCTTCAGTTTCCTCGATAAACTTGATTGTCTCTGTGACAAAGAATTTCTTTCTTTGCAGATGCAGAGCTTTATGAGAGCATCTGTGGTGGAAAGACACTAAGCATGTTTGCCCAAGCACTTGAATAAAATTTTAGAAACTTAACTATTTGCAGTATTTCTACTTGATATTAGATAGTTATTAATACACAGTACAATGTGTTTCATCTGTACAAGCACCATTATTACCTTGTTCCACAACCAAAAAACATCAATTAGTAAGGCCTCTGATATAATACTGCTCAAATTATATTTATTAACCTGTGTTAGCACAGGAACATGTTGTGCAAAACTGGTGTTTTATGGAGTTAAGCGAATGACACAGAGACAATATGACCGAGCTTACCAACTACAAGCAACCAACAGCATGTCAAGCCAGCTGACATGTTGCTGTAAATAAAATAAAGGAAGTGGAGAAAAAATACTTCTCTATTCCCCATTGCATTAGAACCAACTAAACAAGATTAGACAAATTATTATGTTATCTTGTTAGGGAACTTATTTTAAAACAATGAATTCTGAAAGGGGACTTTAGGAAATGTGAGTTTTTACTTTTACTCTGAGTACTTTAACACATATTGCAAGTAAAATTACTCTTATCCATGTAGAATTTGATATGCAGGAGTTTTATTTGACATAATGTGTTTTTTT
>JAQNCA010000032.1:15196456-15214038 GCA_029783725.1 Acanthurus tractus | reverse complement strand
CATATTGCAAGTAAAATTACTCTTATCCATGTAGAATTTGATATGCAGGAGTTTTATTTGACATAATGTGTTTTTTTTCTACTGCAGTATTGCTACTTTTACTTAGGATTTTAGTTCTTCTTCCTTACTGGTCTTTTATGCCATGTTCTGTAAAGTGTAGAATGTTTTTAAGTAGATTTATAGTAAATTATGTTTGTTGAGATTAACTGGGCTTTTCTTCCACCAGACAAACAATCATCCTTTAGTCACTTAAAAGCTTTAAAATATTTAATCTGACTCTGAGCATAACAAATCACAGATTCCAGCACTCACAGACCATAAACTGAGAAAAGGCAGGCCAATTTAAGGAATTAAAAAAAAAAATTTGAGCAAGTGCTGTGCAAAGTCAGAGAGCTCCAGTTAAAATACAAGACAGGAATTTATAATCACTGGCCGTCTATGTGCATACAGACTCGCTCTGATGTAAACTCCACAGGCCACATTTGCAGACATAGCTTATTGGTATATGTAATATGGAGACAAACAAAAGGCCACAGGGTGACGTGGACGCCCTTAAATACTTGATGGATGACATCACGGCCCGCCAATTCGTGACCTTGCATGGTGAGAAGCGGCAAAACATGCTTTCAGTCTGTAAGCGCAGACGGTAACATGTACCACTGTGCAATGAGACGGCCGCAGTACGTGACTTCTCTGAACTGGCCCACTGGCCCCTTACAACCAACAAGAATGTGACCCAAAACCACCCAAAAACAAACTGACCATCAGGCCGAGGTCCAGTCACTCACTGGCTACTGAGTTTTGGGCAGCAGGGATGCATGGGTGTTGCCCCGCTCCTGCTGCAGATCAAGTGGCGGTGGACCTCTGGAATGCCCGTGGCAAGGATGTGGGCGCCAGTTCCCAGCTGGGATGCCCTGCCACGGCAGTGGTTCCCAGAGTATCGGGTTCTGGGAAACCCCCCATGGATTCACAGAAGGGGATAGCTGGTGCCAAACCTCCAGCCACTGCTCCCCTAACCCCTCATCTCCCCTCTCTGTGTAGGAGGATGTCAGAGAATGTGGCCAAAGTTCAGAAATTTCATTGTCTGGGTTTTGACTACAAATGACGTAAAGGAGTGCAGGTTGACTGCAATAGGACATCACCAGGAATGATAATCTGCAACTTCAGTCAAAATCCTAAATGTTTGGTGGTTGCAGCTTCAGAAACAGGAAGATTTGCTGTTTTTTCTTGTCATATGTGATAGCAAATGAAACATCACTCAGTGGTGCACTGTTTGTGAGACAAAACAAGACATTTAATAGCATCGCTCTTGGCTCCTAGAACATGCTATCCACATTTCTTTCTAATTACACAAAAATTGTATAAAATCAATCCATAATGATTATGAAAGTAGTAAGTTGTACTGCCAGTTGAAACCTCAAATAGTTGCTGCTTCAGTACATGTTGTGTACAGTGTTAAAAATAGCTCTCATGATAAAATAATTACAATCCAACATAATTACAAATTGAGGCTCTAGTGGCCTCAATAACAGCAGGCTGACCCATTTTGAAATTTACACAGTCAGCACAATTTAACAAGTAAGATGTCAGGCAGCTCATAAAAGTGACCACATGAGGACCTGAAAAAATACACAGTTAGACCACACACACACACACACACACACACACACACACACGCACACGCACGCATGCACGCACGCACGCACGCACGCACGCACGCACGCACGCACACACTCACACACAAAGTGTAAACTGCAGGATGGTCATGTGTTGTAGTGTATACATAACGAAGCTTTGTGTTGTTCTGCTCAGTTGTGCGTGGAGCAGCCTGAGAACATGGTGGCCCAATGCGCTCCAGCTGCGCTTTGTTACAGTTGTGGCAGTGAACCTGCAAATCCAAAACCAGGAGATCACCTTCACGCACCCACACTCACACACACGCACACACACCCAACACACACAAAGCCTAAGACGCTCCTCAGTGATAGATAGTGGCCTGTAGGAGAAATTCACACACTGCAACGATCCCTCCTGAGCCTCTCTGCTCTCCCAGAGGTGATCCTGCTCTGTCTCCCTGTATTAAGTGTGTTAAACGGCTGTGATGTATTAGAGTGTGCACGATGTGTTAAAAGAAGATGTGCTGCTCTTGGCGGAACAGTGCTCTTTCCTGTTGCTTTTGCAATCCTACCTGAGTCATAATAGTGACGTGGTGCTGTCACATGTCAGCCATTAGGACTTCAGTGTGTAAACTGTCATAAATTGCGGTTTAATAGCTCTAAGGCAGCAGCCTACACTGTGTGTAATGCTAAGAACGTTTCAAGAGAATTTTGTGTGTAAATGATCCTGAATCTGGCACCTGTTTCTCATACTTTGACTTCACTAAAAGTGTGTTGCTGTAGTTTTCCACCCCAAATGACCGAGCCGAGATTGTGACACTGACTTTAAATGTTGTAAAAGAGAGATGAGGCAGAAGACTTTTGCAACATACTGTACAATAATACATGCCCTGTGACTCATTGCTGCTTTTCCTGTCTACCCCCCTATTACAGTCTGAAAAACAGAGCCAAGAAGCAAACTACACAGACTGTGGGCCACGTTATCTTGGCTCTCATAAGGAGCCAAGTGTAGCTGGGAGAGCAGAGCAGCGGTGCAACTGTGACGTGTATGGCCTGTACCAGAAAAGTGGGTAAGAGACACATCTCACCTCCCTTTACTTCTCCCTAAAAGTCTTGTAAACATGATAAGAAATCCACCAGTTCTCAATTTGACACAAATCTCTTTCAACGTGGACATCAGACATTGAGGAAACAAAGGGAAAACTCACAGATTGATCTTTTCGGATGGGTCCTCTGACTCTCTGTCTCCCTCTGACCGGTGTGTGCTTCTGCTGGCTGCGGTCGTCCCGGCTGAGCTGGCGCACAGAAGTGGTCCCTTAAACTCCTGCCTGTCTGACCCTGAGAGAGTGAGTGGGGAGACCGACAGCTGGAGCAGCTGAACACATGCAAAGGGAGGGAGGGAAAGAGCAAGAGACAGAGAGGAAAGAGAGAAGGAGGAGAGAGGGACAGCCCATCCCGCCCCCCCACCCCTTGGCCCCCTGCACTGCCATCCTCCGCTCTAAAAAAACCCCCTCTCCCTGAACCCCCAGGATGCAAATTCCTGGTCTGCGGCCCAAATACCAAAACTCCAAATCCGTCCAAATCACAGGCGAAACAACTCACAGATTCACACACTTGCCCCCCCATCATCTTACAAAATGCCCCTTCTTACTGGTCCCACAACACACCTGGTTTCATTTAAACTAAACCCCCGCAAAAGCCCCAAGCTCTCCCACCCTTTCCTCCCTCCCCTTTCCCATTTACCCCCCATCTATCTATACTTACCTCCCCCATCTTTTCCTTTTTTTTTTCCATAAAGCGACTAAAGCCCTCGCTCTCGTCCAATCTGACATGCAGGATATTTATAGCCAGGGAGAGAGAAGTTAATGGAATGTGGACAAAAATTAGAGAGTGGAAGACAGAGAGAGAGTGTGTGTGCGGAGACCCATTCGGAAAATTTGTCATCTTACTTCGCAGACTGAAGTGGTGGCACTTTCTGGGATAAAATACAGAAAATAAACTACATTCATTATTCTTGACCAGCACAACAACTCTGCTGCTCTCTGTTTGGGCATGACTAATTCATTACTGCACGTGGAAATATTTCCGGCACTATTTATTCTTGCAAAATTTGCAGTCTGTTGTGTTGCAAACCGGTCAGGAGGTTGCTTAACTCGCATTAATCTTTAATAGTTTAAGACTGACTCAACTTAAAGTCAAACTTGAGGGTCAATTGTGTAAATGAGCAGCAGCTACATTTCTATTATTGCAGACTTAATTCTGAGATAGAAATACAATACACTGCAAACGGTATGTGAACCAGTATGAACCTTTACAAGCAGTCATTTTTAGATGACGTTTATATTTTTTAAAGAGGACAATAGTGCTATTTGTACCATTATACAAGCGATTACAGTGTTTTTCTCTTGTTCTTCCATATAAAAGCTGCAAAGATGTCTTTTAAAAACATTTTGTTAACCTCAGACTGTTTATCTGTCCTGTCTTTCTGGGTGGTGTCAATGATGGCAGCTGTCATTACGGGGGATGTTAAAAGTCACACTGACAACCCCCTAGTTAGACCAACTGTGCCCCCCCTCCAGTTCGTCCTTTATTCCCATGACCACACACAGACACCTCAAACAGAAGCAGAGGAGCTGATTCATGACACATGAAATCTGCTGCTCAAAATCTAAAACACTAATGTAGATGATAATGAGTGCAGACTGCTGAATCAGGGTTTCTCAAATTGTCCATCTTGACTCTTGCAGTATGTTTCATATCGTCTCTCTTTCTATGTGGAATCTCCTGCCAACACTCAGGATCAGTAAACTCGTCCCTTGAGTGGGTCAATGATAACATCTTTCCATGCAACAAAGCAAATGAAGCAATAACATTAAACAAAATGACATTTTGATGTAAAGGAGTTTATTATATTTATGAACCAAAATTTACAGACACTACGAGTGCAAACAGGGAGGCTGAGGCCGATAATGGGCCTTGAGAAATGTCACCATGATGAACTGGAAACAGAGAAAGCAAAGAAACTGAGGGAATAAGATAATGGCCTCAGCGGGGCAAACAGACAGAACAAAAAACAGAGGGGAAGAGCAGAGAGAAGAGGGGAGAGAGCCGCAAAGAAGAAACACTTCAGTCATGATACATCTTGAAGATACAGCTTTTGATGACGCCCATGTATCGGTCCCACACGACCTGGTGTCTGAGGGGCAGAAACACAGAGAGACAGAATGAGAGCAAACTGTAAGTGAATGGAGCAAAGAGGTACTGTAAGTCTTCTGACAAACTGTTGTTGTGAAATCTGGGTGAAGAGAGTAAATGAGGCAATCTTTGTCCACGCAGTGTAATGGGGGAGTCTATGTTTCTTTTTATGAATATCTCTTTGTTAAGCATGTAGTGGTGCAGGGCTGTGTAAACCCTTAACTACATTCCAGAGTGTTTGCATGAGAAACAAGGTAACTACAGTTTAAGAAATCAGGGGCAAGACAGGGTGACACCCACTGGTAGAACAGGAACGTCAATATTAAAACAGATTTTAACATGATTCGTCATGCTTGAGCAGCATTTAATGATTGCCAAAGTTGATATCATTACTCGGTTATTGGTCAGTTTTCCCAAAACTCTTTACAAAATCATGTCAGAATTTTTCAACATGAGGAGCCCCCTTGGGAATTGATAACTAATGCAGGGTTGTAAATAAATAAAAGCACATAAACTCACTTGAATGTGTCGAGTATGTGTGCAGAGTTGGTGTAGTGAGTGAGGTAGAGTTTCATATCTGCTGCAGTCCATCGGTCCGAACGACACGGCTCAATGAACTGAGGGAGAAAAAGGAGGGAGGAGACGTTACATCACACCTACTCAAAGGCAGACTTTAAAGTCGAAACTGGCCTCAGAAAAACTGGTTGAAGGAGCTGTCTTTGCTCAAAAACAGTGACAGTACACACCTTCTCCACGAGGTCAATGAAGAAATCTCTGACATCTTTTGTGTTGGTTAACTTTGCGGCAATGTTGACAAGGCCTCTAGAAAGATTCTACAAGAAGAAATTTAAAAATTTTAATATAAATTACTATTTTCTTTTATTCTAGAGATAAGTCAAAGATAACATTTAGGAAATGATTATTGTATATAGTTTTTCACCTTGAAATTAGCTTCCATCTCATTAAAAGCTTTCGTCTTTCCTCTGAGAGCTGTGCAGACCAGACTGCACGGAGAGGAGAGAATGGAGAAAGAAGTTGGAAATAATAGAGCGTGAATGATGTTATTTTGGTTATAAAGACAGTTTTTTCAGTAATCAGCAAAAACTTGTCCGTTTTTCTGTGTGCTTTTGTTACCTTTTGTGTTGATCCAGCAGATCCTTGTCAGCGATTAAAATCTTTAGTTCTTTCAGTTCTTGTAAAAACTCCTTATCAAGATCCACGTCCATGTCTTCCACCATGTTGTCTACAAAGAAAACTCAAGTCAGGCACTGTCAAGACAGTTTAAAAGAGGTTTTTTCCTTTTACTTTAATCACTGCAAATGCTTTTTCTTACAGTTACTGAATTTCTCATGACATTACTCAAACTCTTCCCAACCTAGATAGCACATTTTACTTAGAATTGGTTTATTGGTAAATTAGAAATGTAAAATTCAGCTGCATTCTAATAAAAGATATGCAAAACCTGAAGGACCTCTGGTGGTCAGTGGGTCTCACTGAAGGAGTCAGCGCTCTTAGTGTTCCTTACTCTCAAATAACATACATATACAACATAACTTCTACAAAAGACATATACTTTAAGCCCTTTTATATTTGTCACACAGGTTCTCTTTGCTGTACTTTTGTTCATCTTGGTATTTACCATAAAGCTTTTGTTGCTCAAAGTAAGATACATCAATGAATTTTAAGCTGATTAATGTATCTGTATGAAATGTAATTTAAAATGTTATAAATGTTCCTTACATCTCAGATAAAAATGACTCTAATCAGCCAAAGGAAACACACAAAATGACTCACCAACAGCCCCAACAGTCCAGTTGTTGATAAGCTGCCCAGCACAGAAAGCGAAGTCTTGAAAAGTGAGATACTGCAGCTTTCTTTTCCCTGTCTCAAAGCGATTGTTGGCAAAGAAAACAATGGCGGCATAATCCCTAAAACAAGCAGAGAAGCCAAGAAGACATTTTAGGAGCTAACAGAAAAAACATGGCAATTGTTTTTTGTTTGTTGTTTTTAACAAGTTTGAATATTTGAACACAAGTCTATGCAGGTGCTGTGTTATCGGTCTTAGTTACCTACACAAATGTAAGTAATAATTAACCATAAAACCCACAACAAATTATATCTAAAGCGATACTTAAACCTTGGAAAATAAACCTGACGCAGGAAGGCTTCTTTCCCATTTTTCCCACTGATTACCTTGCAAGCTTGTCAGAGAGAAGAAAATGCTGACGAATGTTCTCCACCAGGGGTCCCTTCAGCTCTTCCACAACTTTGAAAACACGTTTGAAGTTGTCAAACTGAAATAAAACACAAGACACAGGAGTTTTGCTGAAATACTAACAAACGTGACTAGTGTAAAACGTGCATGAGGGCCTACTGTGCTGACTGTCAGCTGCCTCATCACTACAAATAAACTGACACAAGTGCAAGAAAAATATTAGACGATGAAAGAAGGTGACTGAACATGTTTAAACTGTCAGAAGTTCTGCAAGACACTAAAACTCATAACACATATAAAGCAGCTACAATACAGCTAGGTTATTAATGAGGCATCACAACTATTGCCAGTATAAAACTGACAGTCAGATTAAGAACTAAACTAGCCTTATTCACAATAAACATGAACTGTATCTTTTCAAAGCTGCTGCAGACTCTTCTGATAAATTGTAAGCAATTAACTGATAACACACGACTGATCATAGTGTTCAGCCTGCTCTTACCTGCCGTCGGCAACTCTTCAGAGTCACGCCTGTCTTGGCACTGATATCATCCAAGTCTTTCTTGGTTCCCTTGGAGAGTTTCTTTCCCAGGACCTCACGCACAAATGAATCATCAAATGCATAGTATCTACACAAGGAAACACAGAGGACAGAGAAGAAACTTAGAATAGACTTTTATTTACTTTTTTGTGCCATGGTACTAACTGCCTTAAAACAATAATCACTTCACTCAAAGAAGTGACAATGACATATGTTTAATATACCTTCACATCAGTCACAGAAAAAAACATCAGTTGAAAACATATTAACGATAGCATCATAACTGCACCTCTCTATGAGGACCGCTTGTCGATGAGGTGTGATCTGGAACAGTAGCTGGTTGGCTAGTTTGGCTGGACTGTGCAAGAGACGCTCACACATCTGGAAAGTCCTGTACTGGTCCATAGTGTCACTCAGCAGAACATCTGCACTCGCCTCATACTCGTCCATTACCCCTCCTTCCATTCTTACCTTCACTGCATCATTCACTGTTAAAAGGGAAAAAAAAGACAAGCTTGGATCAAAATGCTGGGATCTCCTTGAGGAAAAATCTGTAAAAAAAAAGGCTACTGATATTGTTTGAATATTCAAAAGCACTGAATCACAATTGCGTTATACTTCACATTGGCTAATACAAATGCGCAGGTGTGACTGTGAACCCTACAGAACATGAGCAGCTCATTATGTGTTTCAGTGTGTTTTTCAGTGATATCATACATTTAGCGGTTTCCAGTCATTTCAAAATGTCCACACTTGAAAGGAGCAGGAGGTCTATAACTCTGTGACCCTAACAGCTAACAGTCCTGAATCCAGATTAAGAATCACTGTATTTTTTCATGTTTCTCACAAATACCACGTGAAAACCACAGTGTGCATCTTAGTGAAAACCCGCCAATGAACCGGGACTCTTCGCAAGAACTCCATCTCGTCAGTATTCTCAGTCTCCTGGAGTGAGTGCCCACAAATCTTTGATGTGACCCATACCTGTGTATCCATCCAACCAGAGCTGGTACACTTCTTCATCCATGATAGTGGTATTGCCCACGAACACATCGAGCTCCACTGCCATCTGCGTTCAGGCAAAGTAGCAAACACGAGTGGGTCAGGAGATGTTTAACATTTGTGAAGCTTATGGAAACATCTACAGTCAGGTGTCAGATTAGCTTAACGCTATTAAAGTGTCTAACACAGCCATGGTAACGTTATACCTTGCTTTGAGTGCGTTGTCCCCGCCAATTCCAGGCACGAAGCTACAATCAAAGCTGATGTGTATCGCGTTAATGTCTATTTGCTTAACATATACTTTCTTTCCATGGCGTGTTAGTTAGCTAACTTCCTCCATTAAGGGTCCATTAAGGGGTAACGTTAGCCTCCGATGCTAGCTATGGCGCAAAAAATAGCAGCGTCAAAGGAGACAAAACTGACAACTTAACAACAGCACGGCAAATTAAGATAAAATTAACAAGCTGGTGCAGTCAGGTAACTTTACTTTAAAATATTATTGTTTACCAAAAGCTAGCTTCACTGTATTGCTATGGACGCGCAGTGTCAACAACAGCAGTCATGCAGCATGAACTTCCGGTTTTGTTGCGTCACAGGAAAAGCTGTCCATGCACTGTTATATCATAAGTCTCTTACAATAGCAAACGTTATCTCCTCTCTAAATAAACAAACAAGCAAAACAAACGAATAAGTTAATCTGTGAAGACTTATCGTTTTCCAACGATATTTTTTTGTAGTTAAACTATTCCATTTTAATATTTATATTTATTTAAAAGCCTACTGTTTCACTTTGTCATGATAGACCTATGAACCCCTGTGTTTCTGTAGTTTATAATCCTGAATATTTAACAGTATTTTTTAAGTAGGTCTACATTACAGGTTGTTATAAGTTTGATGTAGAAACTTTATATTGTATAAATGTATAAAGGATCCGAGTGTAGTGAATCAAAACCTGGTGAACAAAATTTTAATACATCTTTCAGTGTATCATTATCAACACAGGTTGTTCAGGTTGTTATTTTTTGTAGGTTTGTGTTCAATACATATTTATTTAATGTTTTATTTATATATGTTATTTTATTTTATCCATGGAGTAAAAAAATATTACAAGTATTGCTTTGACTCTGAAACTGTAATTCTAGGAGAATTTTTTGCTCTAGCCTCAGTTTATTACCAATGTCTCCCCTGTCAGAACTTCTCATTTAGACTGGATGAGACTGTCTTAAACATTCTAATCTGCGTTTCTGTTCCGCTTTTTTGCTGCCTCTTAGCTACTTTTTACCACTGTACACTTTTAACATTAATCACAATTAAATTAGATATATTTCAGTATATAGGCTAGATTTTAATAGGAGACTGCTTCACTGATTTTTCGGCACTTGGTTAAGGTACCATTGTGGAAAGCATGCTGTCAGAAATTTCATCATATTTTCTAAAATTAAGGCTGCACATTTGCCTCTTTTTTGGTCCTAACCCTTACACTGTCTTCGTTGTGTCACCCCACTCAAAACCCTAAACCTAGGATCAAGGAAAGGTGTCTTTTGCGTTACTAGCAGAATGCCAAAATGGGGCCCATAGCCTTTTGCGACCTGCTGTACTGCCTACTAAAGGCCAAATGTGAGCAGAAAAGTCGGCCCTCTTTTTAATCCTTCTTAGCAGCACCACAGCGGTTGCATGGACTTTCTTTACTGATAGGTACAACTAAGTGATTTCACACTGAAATGGGCAGATGAGTAACCCAGCTGACTCCATAATTTGGATTTAAAGGTTCATTACAGTGTACACCGATTAAATCATAAGTGAGAAAGCATGAATGGCCAGGGTAAAAAAACAATAAGCGATTATGTTGAGAATGAAATTACAACAGCGTCTCTGGCAGCCAGGCAGCAGCCCATTGCTGAACCTGCCCTTTTATTTGTGCTCTTAGTTATTTAAAAATGTATCGATCAGAGATAGGCCTAGGCCTCTGTACGAGCACCCACCACCCTCTCCTCTCCCTCCCCTCCCTGGCCCTTGTGCTTACATGCTGCGTGTACACAATCTGCTCTCTTTTCCTCCGGCGATTAATCTAAATAAATCCCTGCAAATCCCTCTCCTCACCCTCCCTTTCTGTGTTTCTGCATGTGTCCTTCAAAATCACAACATAAGGGAAAACGACTCAGTCAACATGTCTTTTTGTCGGATCCCTCGCTGCACATCAACACTCTCATTTCTAACCTCACATGACACCCTGATTCCCTCCCCAGCTCCCCCTTGCACGGTTAACACCCTACATTGTTATAGCCTCAGTGAAACAATGGAGGTGGGACAGAGGGCGGAAGGATGTGGCTGAATGCCTCAGCATAAACCCATGGAAAAAAGCCTGCAGTCACACTTTCCGCCAGTGTTCTTTGAAAAGAAACGAGTTCAGCCAGCCACTTGTACATGTAGGCTTCACTGTACTCTACCGCCTGTCTTTATAGGAAACTCCAAAGAAAGTTGTTACTTTTGAATTGCAAATATTTGTGGATGGCAAGGATGTGTATATGACAGTTAGTCTGTACTTTTAAAGCAGAAAAATTCCTAGAGGATATGACTTAACACTCACTGACATTTCCTGTACTAGGACTACTTTTCTTCGAAAATGTTCTTATCCTAATACATAAATCTGATTTTGAATCCAAATGGGGGCGCACAAGCTCCTCAGTGAGAGAGCACATGGAGCAGCTCTTCATTACATCTTGGTGTTTTTCAAAAGTACGCTCAGAAGGCACGAGTCAATTCAGCTGGAACTAAGCTCGATACCATTTCGCCATTTACGACCATGCAAAATGTATGGTTTGCGAATGGCCACTGAAAGCCTCAGAGGAAACCACAAATATTCCTGATTACTATCAAACATACGAGTGAAAGCAGTAGTAACCGTGATAAGTGAAACTTCCGGAAAATCTCTCGAAATAAAACCAATGCTTTCAAGAACAACGAATGTATTGAAACCAAGATAAAGCCTCTCAAATTTAAGTTTAAAAAGCAAAAAGAAAGAAAAGCATATTTGGGTAGAATAATTTCCCCGTAGAGTCATTTTATCTCTTTTTTCGTCAAAATTACGCACTTCGCTGCTTTTATTTTGAAGGCCGCTCATGCTGAGTTCCGGTAGTTGTTTAGCTTGACCAGCAGCTCGCAGTTTAACGGAGACACAGCCGTGAAAGTGGCGGAGGCGGACATTGTTGTGGTAACGGTCCAGGCTCAGAGGATGAGCCGAGATGATGCACTTATTTTGAGCGGATAGAGAGTGAGACTGGATCGCGATTTGCTCTGTTTGGCTTGTAATCTGAAGAATGAAGCGTCTGTAAAACAAAAGCCAGCACCGTGCGGACTCATTCTCAAAACCAGCAAGGGAACGGAGTTCAATCAGCCGAGGCGAGCGGAGCACACAGTCTGATGACACGATGCCAGCGATGTAAAAATCACAACATCTGCAGAGTGTGCATCCGGCGCTGCTGGATTTAGCCTTCGCGGATCGACCGGTCTTTGTACTACATACAACGCAAAAAAGCCAACGGGGTGGCCGTTGCCTTTAAAACACTGCGAGAGGAGGTAAAATAAGGGCAATTGTATTCGTGGAGGCCTCTGGAGAACAGACCGCTGTTGAGAGGATGACAGATTGACATTAACGAGGGTTTGCGATGCGTTTCCTCCACGACCTCATTAAGGCGTTATACATGGAGTACATGGGTTCAGCACGAAAATAGGACTGAAGTCACAGCGCCTTGATGAAAGCCATCTAAATTAAGATATCACATGTTTCTGCTATGATTTGGCCTCCGGTGCTGTCGTGATTGCACACGACATCTGGAACACACTGGATGCAGATGAGGAAGATGATGTGATGCCTCTGTGTTGAGCATTGAAGCACCCAGCTACATCTCAGCGCATTTATTCGATTCTCAGGTACCTTTTAGGAAGGCTCTAGGTTTTCAATACAAAATGAGTAGTGAAGGTGAGATAATAAACAGAGAACTGTCAAAGATGTCTGACGAGGATCTGCTGGCGTGCTCCAAAGAGGAGCTGGTGAGCCGGCTGCGTAAAGAGGAGTCGGATAAAATATCTGCTCTCATCCAGCGAGGACGGCTTATAAAAGAGGTAAATAAACAGCTGCAGGGACACCTCCTTGAAATTAGGGAACTGAAAGTCATCAATCAGCGCCTGCAGGAGGAAAACGTGGAGCTGCGGGACCTGTGCTGCTTCCTGGACGACGACCGGCTCAAAGTGAAGAAGCTGGCCAGGGAATGGCAGCTGTTCGGGCATCACGCAGCCAAAGTGATGCGGGAGGACCTGGGCGGTTACTTGAAAAAGCTCGCAGACCTGGAGCGCATGCAGGACGGGCTGGTGAAGGAGAATTTGGACCTGAAGGAGCTGTGCCTGGTCCTGGAGGAGGAGTGTGTCAGCAGGAGTGACTCCAGCCCCGGTGGGTCCACTGAGCTCAACCTGCCTTGCATGGTGGCCCGGGACCTGGGGGACGGAAGCTCAAGCACAGGCAGCGTGGGAAGCCCAGACCAGCTCCACCTGGTGTGCTCACCTGATGACTGATGAAAGGTTTATGTCAGCAGTCAGGCCTTCTCCGATTCAAACAAGGAACATGTAGAGCCGAAGAGATGCGATTGACAGAATGAAGACAAGAGACTTTGTCAGACAATACAAATAGAATTGGTGCAAAAAGCATTAGGGCTTTCTGAATGCTGCAAAGATTTGTGTGCCACTAGGTTTCGACTTGACAAAGATTCTACAACACCCCTAGACATTTTCAGGACTTTACAAAGACATTTAATAGGTGTTTGCCAGATGATAATGTATCTAAATTTTACAGTGTTTTTCTAATGACTCTTGTGTTTTTGGGAAATTCTCCTTTTTCAGTGGTCTGTAGATGAAAAAAAAATGGGACCAAAAAATGGGTCACATATATAAATTTATCTCATGCACTGGACTAGCCTACACTGGTAGAAGCCTTTTTTTTTACTATTGCACTGGACAGCGTTATAATGGATCTTTAAATAACAGATCTAAAGATTCATTTCAATCCAGTTTTGAGCCATATTTAGTCCACTGAATTCAAATAGCACTGAAATAGATGAGTTGTGATGAAAGAAAAATATGAAACTATTTGATATCTGCTTTTTGCTAGATGCCCAATAATGTGTAATATTTTATGCACTCTCTTCCTCAGGACAGGATTGGAGTGCCATATGTGCATGATGATTGTCACAATTTGTACAGGCCTGTTAACCAGTCTGATGTGAGGGCCCTTCAGGTTTTCTGTGGGTGGGGCTGCTGTGCATTATGCACATGTGCTTGAGCCTGGGCAGAGCCAGCACACTTGTTAAGGTTTTGGAATCAGACGTGATAGATGTCCTTGGACCTCACTCAGAGCTGAGAAAAGTTCTGTCACTTTTTTAAAATCCAACTGGAAAGTCTTTGTAACAAGCTGGAAGGTCTACAAGAAGTTTGAATGATTTCTGTTCTATCCAAAACAAGCTGTTTAAATTCACTTTGATTACATTTTTTTAATTACATTGTTGTTGTTGATGTTCAATTAGCATATCACAGAGTTTGTTTAAGTTGGCGATGGCCAGCTTTTTCTTCTGTAACTCCTGCTTTGTATTTACCCTGTAACATTAGAGATAATCTTAACTTTGACCCTTCTTTATCTTGGTTTATCTGTATTAACTAGCGTTACTAACCGATTTCAGTTTAAATCATAGATAATGCACATGGATTAGAAAAGATTTATTTTGTCGTTAGCTGTTTATTGGTGGGCTATGCCTGTAGTGCATTGAAGAGCTTTAAATACAGTGGGTATGACACTTCATGCTGTTCTGACCTTTCTTTGTACGTTTGACTTTGCAGAAACAAGCATTTACATTTACATGACACAGAATGAAGGATTGATTTCTGCACTTGTTGTTTTGACCTTTGTGTCTGAACCGACTGCGCTTGATGGATGTTCCCTTCATGTCATACAGACTGACGTTATGGATGTTCATCAGTTTTATTTTTGGATCCCGATTTGCACAGTCTGTAGAGCTGAAGAGTGCAGTAATGCTTTTACCCACTTAGTGATGCACAGGCATCCTTTGACAGCAGCACATGCACACAGTTTTTTTCTCCCTCATACTCTCTAGCTCTCAATCCGACTCCCTTTCCATCTCTGTTTCTCTCTCCAAACCCATTTTAGCAATCCAGTGCCCTCTGAACCTTGTATGTATTAGCAAATGATCCACTTCATTTTTTGGAAATGGAGTGACAGTGAACACAGTGTTCACATTTGAGAGGCATAAACCTGTCATTGGAGTTTGACAGGACATATTTCTGCCATCAAGCCCTTTTAATGAGTGTCAGGAAAAGGGCTGCAGCTTGTGATTAAGCGTTTAATCTATAAATCGTTAAAAAATAAAAATAAGAGGTATGCCAGTTACAGTACCCCAGAGTGAATAGTTATTGACAAATTGCTTTTTTCAAGTCCAAAACACTAAGTTTTCAAAAAGCACAGAAAAGCAATAAATTACAGAGGCTGCAACTAGACAATATTTAGCTCTCAAACACGAAGTAGTTGCAGATTAATGTTCTCAATTGGATTGCTAAATTAGTTAGGAGTATTGTGGTGTCTCAGTGTTTAGTTTACAAAATGTAAGACTGTTTTTGCACATTGAAATAATTAATTATCACTTAGAACTGTTGTTTTTAAAATGTGTTTTAGTCTAATCACATCCTCCTATTGTTATTTTTTAATCAGTGATATTACATCATCACAATTTTCACACAGTTATGAGCTGTTATTCTTTATTGTCAGGCAAGTATTACAGCTTTGACATAAAACAAAAGTAAGGCACTGCCCACCATAAGAGTTCAATTGTCAGAGAAAACATTACCCAAAATATATTACACTCTTTAAAATAAATACAAGATTATATAATCTACATTAACTCCTATGGCCCAGCCTTAGTGGTCAATAATTTGCATAGACAGTATTAGTATTCTTCAGAATTTCATACAAAAATATGGGTCATTATTTTTAGGTACTTTTCCCTTGTTGAGGACATTTATAAAGTGTGACAATGCATTAAGTAACAATGTAACAAGTCATTTAATGTAACATTCAACTGAATTATAACTATTAATATATTAGAAGACATAGTAATCATAGTTATTTCAAAAACAGAAATAATAATATTTCTAAATATATTTTTAGAGAACATACTCTGTCAATGCTTTCATAATAAACCTCATTCTACTTGAAAGATTTTATATCGAGAAATATAGAGATTTTATATTTATATCAAAACTAAAGAGTGTAACAATCATATCCTGATAATGCCACTAATTTGCACCTCTAAGGCATAAACAACTCTTTACATAGATGAAATGAAGCAGATGCATGCAGCTCAATTTGAAATGTTCATCACAATCATTGGTTTCATTTCTGCTGTGTTTCTCAGAGATCCTTTTTTGCAAATAGCAGTTTGCTACAAAGAAAGGGTCACCAATCACAGGGTGAGGATGGTCGGTGAGTGCAAGGAGTGATCCGATTGGTCACCACTGCTGCTGCTGCGGCGATGAGCTATCCCACAGGGCTGTGGGGCATGAGACTGTTGGACATTTCCCTGATGTGATGTAGCCTGGGATGTGATGGAGGAGCTGGTGTCCATCGGGGCTGAGGGATAGGTGAAAACCATACAAGCTGTGAAGGGCGTGGGAGATGGAGTAGATGTGAGAACTGGGGTGTGGAGTGACTCTGATTCAGTGGCAACAGCAGAGGCAGCTGATGCCACAGACTTGCTGGGGATGGTTATCTTAGGTTTGGGCTTCTCCATCTTTGTTTGTAGTTTGGTTGAGGGTCCAGGTCTCCTGGACTCCTCTGGCTCCATTTTGATGCCTCCCAAAGAGGAAGTCGATGGATTTGGATCAGAATCTGAATCAGAATCCTCTACTTTACAAATGGGACGGTGAGCCTCTAGGACCAGCTCAAGCTTATCTTTCTCTTTTTGTAGTTCAGCTATTTCCTTCTGTAAACGTGACTTTTCATCCTCGAGCAGGTCAGTCTCCTATATAAAGGGAAAGCAGAGAAAAACAGACATTTGTGAAAATTATCTTATGCCTGAATGAGACCAATGCCTTGTGTTCAAGCATGAATGTTATGACATTTATGTAAAGTTCACTCACATTTTGTAGTGTTTCTGTCAACTCCCGACGGCGATTGCGACATTTTGCTGCTGCCAGTTTATTGCGCTCCCTTCTTATTCTTCGTCTCTCCATCTCTTCCAGGGATAACTTTGATAAAAAAAGAGAAAAAGAAAAGATTTTAATACATGACACAGGTTAAACTAACAGAGTGTAATGAAGGAGTCAAACTCTAAACCTCATTAGGTTTGATTGTGCAATCTTGCTTTGGGCAAAAAACTCATCTCAAAATGTAAGTTATAGACATGCTGAGAATCCATGATGAACAACGTGACACAGGAGAAACACCACCACCATGTGTACGGAATGAGTCATCACAGTCATGGCGGCTGAATGATTTTGTATGATTTTGAAACATCTGAGCTTTTGTGCCCTTACAGCCTGGCTCTGACTTCATGCGGCGCCCTACTGAATATTTGCTGTTCATCCAATATTTCCCGCCCTTTCAGGGTGGTGAGTCACAATCAGACCCTAGTGGTGACTCAGGTGTGAGTCACAGAAATGACTTGCCCCTATGAGTCACATGACAGTTCACTTCCTGTACCATGAAATTACAACTCCAAGAACAAATCTGATACAGGGATATGTGCCAACATGTGCCAACATGTGCCAACATGTGCCTGAGGAAATTTAAAAATTACACTGCATTGATGACAAGTGTCTTGATAGTTCTTTAGACTGAGATGGTGTTGAACTGGATCACTCTAACATCTGTGTGTTTATCTGAAGAAGCTTCTTGGATGAGAAGTGAAACGTCTTCCCAACAAACCTAACACAGTCCAGTTGACTTGCTTTTTTG
>JAQNCA010000032.1:15183218-15196356 GCA_029783725.1 Acanthurus tractus | reverse complement strand
TACACAGATATCTAACATCTGTGACTTCTTGTTCTGACATGTTACCTTGTTCTGCTAACAAAAAGCGGATTTTTGCAAACAGTGTGTCATTTCATTGAGTCAACAATGACTCAAGTAAACATCACTTAAGAGCATAAACAGTGTGTGCTTTACTCTGGAGAGTAAATTTTCCTTTTTTCAATTATCCTGGAATAGAAAACATATTTAAATAATGATTTAAATTAAATCTCTGAACAATCTTATGACATCCTCTTATTTCTAAATACATTCATGTGATGTGTAAGTCTAAATGAAATGACTGAATTGTGTCATAAAGAGTGACAGGATATTACACACTAGTTACACAGAAATGAATGAGCCACCGTCCCCACCTCACTATCAGCCACCCGTTTATGGAAAATTTGAATCCCAAGAAAGCAGCTTTGCCTTTCTCTCAGGTTGACAACTCTCCCTTTTCAAACTGCAGAAATGCGACTAATCTATAATTATCAGGGTCTTCACAAAAAGACAGTTTTTGCCAACATATCACTCCATTAAGTTTCATTTACTTAAGGGCTACATTCTCACATGTTCATCGGTCCTGCGTCTTGTTGAAGCAGTCGCATTTGCAGCGGCTCTAATAACTCCTGGTCTGAGAAGATGGGAGTGGGAATGTTGTGGACCCAGCGGCCGTGCCCCTGAGAGGGTTGGGTAAGGAGGTGCAGGAGATCGCGAAGGGCCCGGTGGATGCATGAGGGAGGGCTGGACCAGCCACTGGAGGTCCTGGTTAGTTGTGATTGCATTGAGGCTTGGTACAAACTGACTGCTGCCAGCCATTGTAAATTTCTGGAAAAAAGTTATTGAAAACATAATTTGGCTAAAGTTAGTGGACAAGCACTGTAATAGAAGACCAAAATCTGGCATGTGACTAATAATAAAAAACAGTTTCTGTAGCCATATTTCAGCATAATTGGAGTCAAGTCTAAGAGATGATAAAAATTATAATAAATATGTTAATACACATTAAGTATAACTTTTTGTCACACATGATTTCAGTGTAATAGCCTAGCTTTTATCACTACTCAAATATGATAAATGTGTCAGTAGTTATATTATTTCCTTGGATCATTTTTCTATTTTTCCAGTTTAATTTAAATACTCTTTTACCATTTTGACAGTTAACTGTCTGTGATAACCTGTAGCCTAGTTAAATGACAGCACACTTACCTGCTCTTGTTGTGTAGTTGAAGTGCTAGTGTTTCCCAAGGATATAGGGTTTGACCCGGAGACGTTACCAGAGTACGCCGGGTTGCCTCTCCCTTGACTCCCAAAGTTTCGAAACATCCTTTCTGTTTTAAAGTGAGAAAAAATTGGTTCCAGCTGCGGCTATTTAGCCTTCGGGTTTCACGAAAACAACTTTCGGGTTGAGTCTCGTGTGTCAATTCAAACTCGGGGTAAGCCCACCTTATTGCGGTAAAACGGTAGAGTCCAAATGGGTATATTGTCGAGGGGTGAACAAGGAAGCAAACTTCGTCCTGTTTTTTTTTCAAATCGCCGAAAAACTTCCGAAAACGACTTTCAGTACATCGTCTCCTCCTTAGTCATACATCCAGAAGCCAAAGTCTGGGAATGATTGTGAGCTTGTAAAGTCTTAAAGCGGCACCATAGGTTCACCACGCCCCTCCGCAGTTACGGGAAATAGTGTTGTCTGGAAATCTCTCACGAATGCTATCACGTGACGTAACGTCATTGACCATATTTGGTGAGAATTTCCTCCAGAGAGTAACACGGGATTCCTTAGACAGAAAAAAAAGGCTTCACCCCGCGATCGATACGTGATGTTTTCTGCTCTGTGATCTCTGTTTTCTGTTGAAGTGGTTAAAAAAGGTTACTACTACAATTTCCAACTCCAGTGGAAGTACTGCCACTCACGAAATATCAATTATATTTTAATTATCCTACGTCAAGGTTAAATTTGTAGAGCAATAATCCACAAGGGAAAAGTTTTTTTTTTTTAAAAAAAGGTTATTTAAATTAAACCCTCGGCGACTATTTCAGTATTTCCACTGTTAGATGTAATCATTACAAGTAGAACTTGAGCTAATATGCTTTTAAAAAACTGTGTTTCACAGTTTGAAATTTACCGTTATAAAATCACAAATAAAGGTTAATTATTTAGCAAATACATGCATAGGTTGTACATTTGTCCCTATGGAGAGCAAAAACATTTGTGTTGGATAAAAATCATTTAAACTGTGCATTGAAATATATTTCTTAGTGAAATCTTGTTTCTAAGTGAAATCATTTACTTTGAATTTACTATAGAATGTAAAAGAAGAGATTAATAAAATTAAACAATCTGTACCATAATTTTAATGTTAGTTAATACCTTTATACATTTTAGATTAAGTCAATCCAGTTGTCAGTTTTAGATCCATTTCATAACTTGTGAATTCTTCAAAATAATTTCTGCATACATATTCAGTGGTTTATGTCAACTGCAGTTTAGAGTGTAGCCTACTAATTTACTTAAGTACTACTCTATAATACTTATGTAAACTTGAAATTAAAGACTTTAATTTATCCTCAAAATGTACAAATATTTTTACATAACAAGAGGAAATTGTTGTCTTTTATCATGTAGGCCAACTGTCAGATCCAATGTCAGTTCACACTCTCATAATGAGAAACACAGCAAGAAGGCAAAAATTCTACCTTTATATCTATGTATAATGTTTGTTTCTCTATATGAACTATGAACTAATTTCAAGGTTGCATATGTACTATGGAATGGGTAATGAACTGCTAGATTTTAATGTGTGGGTAAAACTGGATGTGTGTGCTTAATTGTGCTGAGGCTTTTTGCACTCACTCTCACTTTTTAGAGCACATCAGTGCACATGCATGCCTGTGGGGATGAGTCAGTCAATTGCCACAAAGCAGCCTGATTATTTCACCATCCGTTTCAACGACTCTTTTTTACTTGCAAGCACAATATAGTATCTAGTACAGATTTAAAAAATGCATGCTGTATGAGAAGATTCGGTAGGCTTAGTCTGGCACAACAGCTGCTGACCTTGCAGTCCCCAAGGACAGAGTTCCCGGCAAAGGATGATTTCTCTTAGCTGCTGACTGTTGAACCAATGTCTCATATTACTGCTAATTTATCTCCTGGGAATAAAGATTGTAAATTTGTCTTTAAAGATTCACCTAGGTTATTGAAAATGAAAAAGCCTTTTTTAAAGAAACATGGTAATTGTTTTGTTTCATCAATAAAGAAAATGAAACTATGAATTGTAAGCTTTAGTCCCCTCATAACTTATGAATGTGTGTAGAAACAAAACCTGAAACTGCCAGGAGCATGACATTTAAACAGGTGTGTACCTGTTACTCATCTGCCCATTTTACTGCTGACTCTCATATTTCATATTTCAATAATATTACACCATCTAATAATGAGAACACACACAGAAAGTATTTTTTTCTTTGTGGATAATGGTATCAAGTGAAGGGAATATAGGCTAAAGGTGAGGACATATGACTAAGGCTTCAGGAATGCAATGATGACACACTTGCTGCCTCTAATTGTGTCATGTCACAACATGTTGGACAATTTTCTCCCTAATTACACCTCTATTGATTGACTGGCTGTTTTCTTATTTTATCTTAAAATGTCTGCTTATCAGACATGCCAAGTTTGATCAATTAAAAAATGATTTGTTTATCTATATTTGCATATGAAAGTGCACATTAGCTGTTGGCTTCTGTTTACTCCACATTTTCCCTCCAAAAGTTCACATTTTCTGGAGTGTATAATGAAGAAGGAAGTGAAGATTCCATTGTCAATTACTCACACACAAAATCTCAACATGTACTCACATAACTCATCCACACCCACCAATACACCCACACAATCATCCCACACACTCATGCTTCACAGAGCATAACAGCACCCTCATGCCACATACGGTTGTATTTATGTGGTCTCTGAGTGCTGCAATTCACGCCTTGTTAGTTTATGTTTCAGTAATATGGATAGACTTAGATTATCTTACTTTAATTGTACATTGTGCTTTTTGAACAATCTTGGTCAAAGCAGTTCTGTTTGTCCAGGTCATGGTTTGTTGAGGCTCTGTTGATATGAATGTCATTTCTATCTGTGAGAATACTGGTTAATGATGACTTTAATTAAAATTAAATATCATGGCAATCCAAATACAATTCTAAATTTGAATAATGTGGGAAATACCGTATATTGTTACTTGTCATTCAGTTTTTAGATGTATTAGCAATAACATGTACTGAGTTAAGAAAAAGTACTCATTCTAAGTGCACATGCTTTAAATATTTAAATATTTAAATATAGTCCACATAGGAGCTCCATTTTAACATTTTGAGTAAAATTGTTAAGGTAGTGGAAACAAAATGTTCCTATGACAGTAGAGCAATGCAGCTGGTTCAGATGGAGCTAAACTGAACTGAATTAGGCCTACATATAAATTAATCATTTAATAGTTCAAAATTTTATTAATTGGCTTGCTTTTGTAAAAGAAGTCCTGTCAAGCAAAGTATGCAGTAACCTCAGCCACCTGTAATAAATCGAAAAGAGTTAAAAGCAAAATATGACTCAATAAACGTAGTGGAAAAGACCCTCAGAACTGGACTTAAGTTGAGTAATAGAAAATGTAATAGATTTCCCTTTAACTATTAAGTACATAAAATAAAATAAAATAAAATAAAAACCTGACTTAACTTGATGCATTGACCTGTAATGAGCATAGCAATGCTGC
Source organism: Acanthurus tractus (assembly GCA_029783725.1). Classification (NCBI taxonomy): domain Eukaryota; kingdom Metazoa; phylum Chordata; class Actinopteri; order Acanthuriformes; family Acanthuridae; genus Acanthurus; species Acanthurus tractus. The sequence continues at coordinate 15,191,587 of JAQNCA010000032.1, read as the reverse complement.
AGATGATCTGGTGATCAATTAGACTTTCAAGATTCAATCATATCCTCACAATATCGATCTGTGAGTGCAAAACAGTATTCTTATGGTGAAAGTCAGAGTAAACGTAAATATAAAGTACATTTCTTTAACCCTTTAATTTCCCACCTACGTTCACTGACAATGTGCCTGCTTTTTTCAATAAATCCGTTCATTTTGTCACACACACTGGGTGAAATGATGTGTTCCCTTAGTGTTTTTTTTATGACTGATGTTTCAGTATTACCTCCTGCTCAGATATGTGTGTATCCCTGAAGATGAAAGAAACCTACCCTGTTTTTTCCCGCTGACAGTTAAGCATGGAAATTAAAGGTAATAAACGGTCAACAGATGTGAGTTCTTGCATAGCTGAGTGTTTGTGCACTGGCACAGCAGTATGATGTGAGCTGAATTTGTACTTACACCTTTTATCTGCCACGCAGGCACACTGAAGTCAACCAACCGCTGTAGATGGGTGGGATCACACCGAACAGTCTGGTAGCCACGTAGCTAGCTAACAACGTTAGCTTGTGTGGGTAAGTGCACGTATGCTGTTTCTTTATGGTTGTAACGTTATCCTTTAGACAAGTTGTGTGAACAATTAGAATGCCACTTTAGATTATATTGTTATCACCTGGGCGGCTCTACCGAGCATTGACGTCAACTGAAAATGTGTTATCAACTAACTTAGCTCCCTTGGCTAGGTAGCTAGCATTAATTGTAAGCAACAGTGATTACCGTTAAGTTAGTTTGTAGCTACGTATGGTAGCTGGGTAGCTAGCAGTTATTAGCATTAAGATGTCCTTTGGCTAGGCGCTCACAGATATTGAGCAATTTAACGTTAATGATGTTAGCTCTGGATTAACAACTTCATTTAGCGTGCTACCCAACATTAATTACTTTTCCTAGCCCCAAATAAGCTTAACTTTCCATGTAGCTAATGTGTCGTATGTAATTTTAGGCTACCGTCAGCGAACGTCACAATGGACTTGCCACATCATGGGTACCGAGCAAGTAAGTTAAAAATGTGACAATCAGTTATCATTTGTGCAAAGTTATTGCTTAAATTCCATCTATTGTGTCGACTTCCTGTTTTCTAACTCGTACAAGACACAGAGGGTTCAACATTCCTCTCAGCTGACTGTTGATACAACTCACACTCCTTTCAGTTTAATAGGTACACCTAAATCTAACTAAAGCAGTCTAATAGTATAATACAATAGTTAGACTTTACTAACTATTGTATTAATGAGAGTTATAACGTCGGCTTCAATTATTGTACACAACATGGACTTAATATTACACACACCTTAAATACTATTCAACAGTGCCTCAGACTACAGCTCTCAAAATGTCAATGACATTTAATCAGCACCTATAAGACATTTTGAATAAAAAACGAAAATTGTAGATTTTGTGAAAATGAGATTTATTGCGCTTTTACACTAAGACTAGTTTAGCTAGAAAATTGAGTGTAAATCTCAGAAGACTTAAATCAATGTAAGAATGGATGGAGGGACATTTTTGGAGTAATTGTAGTGAAATGAATAAATGTCTGTTGAACTCAGCAAATTAGCTTTAGGTAAGGAGATCTTTTTGTTATCTGAGGTATCATCAAACATTGTTTGCTTCTCGCTGAGGGACAAACTTGATAGGGCTAACATATCACCTAATTATTTGGAACTTCTATGTATGTTTTTTTTTGAAGTTGTGCTTTTTAAGCTATCATCCCAATAAAATGTAATCAGAATAAATTTTTTGAATGTCCCACAGCTAAACCAAGAGCCCGTGCGGCTCCCCCCACAGGAGATTCTGTCCTGTTTGAAGACACCAGCTCTGCAGCACCAGCAGTGAACAGCCAAGGATACTACACTCCCGGGTACAATATGGGAGGACCCACAAACGACACACATGGAGGTCCTGGGATGGACAACTTGTTTGCTGACCCAATGGCCAATGCTGCAATGATGTATGGATCCTCACTAGCTAACCAAGGAAAGGATATGGTAAACAAAGAGGTGAGGGAAAGTAAGATACTAATAGGGATTGTCCAGATATGATGAACAAAACTGTATGAGTTTCAGTGGGAGGATGGGAAGTTAACCCATTAACCTATTAATAATAAGGTCAAGGTTGGGCATGACCCATCACTTTAAACCAGCCTCAAAAATGTGTTCCAGTTGTAATAACAGATTTAAAAGCCTCACAAACAGATTCTGAAAAATCTCCATCTTGTACCTAAGTTCTCTGAGGCTTTCAGACAAGACAGATAGTCTGCCTTTTAATGTCTGTGATAAGATACAAGATGTAAACAGTAGTAAAGAGTCATCCACAAAATAGTATTTTGCTTTACACTTGTGAAAAAAAAAATGTTTTTCTCAAAAAGAAATTTTAACATTTGTTCAGAATTTTTTTTAAAGTGACCTTGGCTTCCACAAGTTCAGTATTTAAAGTTTTTCAACACAGACCTGCACCGTCACACTGATGATTTCTTTTGTTGACACTGACACTCCCCAGGATCTGTCTAATGCTTTCTGCCTTTTAGCTACTCTCCAATCCTCCTTACTAGATCCACCTGACTAGCCAGATACCAGTCACCTTCAGGGCCTGTTCACAACTGAAACTTCAATCTCTCAGGGCTGTCATTTTCAGTGGACGGGTTTATTGCCAAGCAGACTTTCTTTTGGTCAGTTTTCTTCTATAAAATAAACTTTGATGAATGAATTATCTCAACCAGGACCAAAGGGAGAACAGTGTAAATACATGTGTTGACTGTGGAAAGCGCATACCTGTCACTGATGTTGTTCTACTGGATTGGCAACATTAATATGTAGGTGGTTCAAAGTACATAGACTTGATATGAAGCCAAAATGATGCACAGCAGACAAACCTTTTTTAAAAATGTTCATGACTCAACTGTGTTTATTAACTTTGGAAGGCTGTTAATCCTCTTCTGTTAAGTTCATGTTTGCTATTACTTTGCCTTTCAGATCAGCAGGTTTATGTCCGTGAACAAACTAAAATACTTCTTTGCTGTCGACACCAGATATGTATTGAAGAAACTCATGATCCTCATGTTCCCATATACACATCAGGTAATCAGAACCATTTGTCCAATCAGGCTTTGTTGTACATACATGTTCTGGACAACATAAAACATTTCAAAGTGTTAAGACTGCATGATAATAGGACTGATATCACATTTTCAACCACTTATCACATTGAAACCATGTCTACAAGATAATCAGGCACTAAAGCTTTACTCCAACTTTATTTATGAACATCACAATGCTATCATTGAATATTTTCATGTAAAAAACATTGAGTCCTGTGAATTCCCACACACTTTAACCCATTCAGATTACAAATTAGGTCACCACTCCAAACACTCTGTGCCCTGATAATGCTGGAACTAACCAGAATGCAAACTCTCCTTACAAGGCAAAGGTCACAGCATGTTTACAGTTTGACCCTTAATACTACTGTATGTACTACTTTGTAGTATTTATAACCATTATAGTTTGGTTGTCACGTTAAGTCTGGTAGACTGTGCAGGATATTTCATACTGTGTGTTTTTGGTAGGATTGGGAAGTCCGTTACCATCGTGACACTCCACTTACTCCAAGACAAGATGTGAATGCACCTGATCTTTACATACCAAGTAGGTTTTCTATAAATACAAAGCAGGTTTTGTGCAAATACAGAAATATCAACTTCAGAGTGTTATGGGGTCCTGTACTATATATGTATATGTATATATGTATATATACTATATATGTAGTTTTTGTCTTGCAGCAATGGCTTTTATTACATACATCTTACTTGCTGGAATGGCCCTCGGTATTCAAAAAAGGTATTTTTTTCTGTTTTGTTTTATGACACACTTTGAATATGTTTGAATCAAAAAAGTTAAATGAGTGTTTATTGTCTCTGTGTGAAGGTTTAGTCCAGAGGTACTTGGACTGTGTGCCAGCACTGCCCTCGTGTGGGTCATCATCGAGGTCTTGGTGATGTTGTTGAGTTTGTATCTGCTGACAGTACACAGCGATCTCTCAACCTTTGACCTTATTGCCTACAGTGGATACAAATATGTTGGGTAAATGTCATGCTTTACTTAGGATGCTTATTATTCTGTTTTACTGAAAGTGTGAAGGTTAGGATTAGTTCAGAGGTCAAGATGATTGTCAATTATAACTAAACCTAAGTGAATAATGATTAAAATTGTGATCTAGTCGCATTTTTTAGTCATACTGAGGTTGTATTAAACATTCTAACTGATAGGTCTTTTTGTTTTGTTTTTTGCCTTACCTCTAGGATGATCTTCACAATGGTGTGTGGCTTACTGTTTGGCAGTGATGGCTACTTTGTGGCCCTTGCCTGGTCCTCTTGTGCCCTTATGTTCTTCATTGTAAGTACTTGAAGTCCTCATTGACATCATCCACTATATTAAAAAATCTGAAGTATTGAAAAGGGTTAGGGTTACTAACCTGAAACTATTTTCTTAAACTGAAAAATCCCTTTCCTAAGTTATTCTCAGTGGAATCAGAAAAATAGGATTAAAAACAACATCTCTAACACCCTTATTCTGAAACAGTAAGGGTGATGTGTAAAGCACATGAAACACAAAATGATCATTTGTAAAAACGATAAAGGATAAAACAGTACAAAGAAAATATGTTTTAAAATATATTTTAAACGTAAAACTTTATACGGACCACCATTTAGCTCACTCGGTAGCGCGTCCGGCGCGGTTCATGTATATGTGAGGCTCCGGCCTCGGCGCAGTGGTCGTGAGTTCGAATCCGGCTCCAACCTATTTGCTGCATGTCACCCCCTCTCTCTATCTCCCCATTTCAACTCTGTCCTATCGAATAAAGGCCAAAAAGCCCAAAAAATAATCTTAAAAAAAAAAAAAAAAAAAACTTTATACAACAGCTAACTGTAAATAGATCTAATTTCTAAATAAAGACTCTGTGTGCCTGAAACATTCAGGGTGAGATGCAGGTCTTGATTTTTCTGAGTCAAAATATTAAATTGACTGTCCAGCAAATTTTTAACACACACTTCTGTTGTTTAATCCCACACAAGCATGACTCAAAGCTTTCTGTTTTCTCAGTGTGCCATAATTGTGGTCCAGACATAGCTGTCTATGTAATTACAACAACAACAACAACAACAAATTATATTGCCTAAGTAGGTGCAGATATTTAAACTTAGTTCTCCCATTTTAATTATTCTTACTCAGTGTGTTTAAAAAAGAAAAATTAAGAAACAAACAATACACACAATGTAAAGAATGAGTTAATACACACAACACATAAACATCTGTATTGAGTTTTAATCTCAGGCCCAAAAGCACCCTACTTAAACAAATACCGTATACTTTCTATATGATAACTTATTTTACTGAGAAACATTAAAAGAATTTTGTAAAAAATAAAACTTTTTTTTTACCAAAAAAAGAACTTAACTGGAGATTTTTATTGAATTGATCATCAATTTAAATCTTTTTTCCTTTTGACTTCTATTTTTTAATTAAAATTTAATTAATAATTTATAATTTTGGGAAATACACTTTATTGACAAGAGGTAAATGAGAAGATAATACCTCTATCACGTCTGTATGGTAAATACCAGACCAAAATTAACAGCTGGTTAGCTTAGCACAGAAACTGTGAAGGGGGTGCATGATGTCTTCTTGTCAAAGTGACGTTGCCAGGCAACAAGCTGAGACTTGGAAGTTACCGGTCTTGGCCAAGAATCTGGCATGTCACCCTCTCATAAAAAACAACCATGTTGTTCTTCAATACATATCTGGTGTAAGGTAAAAGGAGGTATAACATGAATTAGTGAGCTTTATTGGTGGCAGTAAGTGGACTTTGTTACCTTTGTACAGAGAAAGACTTTATGTTAATTTTCTAAATAAACAAGCCACTTGCTGTAGCTTCATATTCAATGTCAAAATGGTGAATAAGCATCTCTCAAAATGTTGGAGTTTTTCTTTAATCATGCCATCTTTCTATCTTTGCTATTATTTGTTTTAGTCTGAATCACAGGTTTACAAATGTTGCCATCTTGCAGGTTCGATCCCTGAAAATGAAGATCCTTACCTCTATCTCCTCGGATACCATGGGAACTGGATCAAGTGCCAAACCGCAGTTCCGCATTTATATCACTGTGGCTACTGCAGTCTTTCAGCCAATCATTATATATTGGTTAACCTCTCACTTAATCAGGTGACCACGAGGCATTTAACAACCTGAAGTCTAAGTGTATTGGACCCCAAAAAATGTGGTCATTGAGTGTTTGTACACATGCCTTTATATGCTTTTTGTCAGTAAACTGAAAACTTATGTACACAATGTTTAATTGCAGCGTGCATTAAGCTTGTCGGATGGACATGTTTGTAATGCAATGTTTTCAATTATTTTACTATGAAGTGTTACACACAAAGTTTCTCACTGGGGGCTGTTGTCATCCACCATTAGTGTACAGTAACTCTGACATATGCTTATTTTTGACCACCTAACTTTGAAAAGAAGGGCTTTCATTGTGACATTTGTTCCATCATAACTCAGATTCAGTACAATTTTTTTAATGTAATTTTTGTGGACATGCTTTCCAGTATTTATGCCACACAATGAAAAACAAAGAGAGACGGAACCACACGTTAGACACATGATTGAGTGCCACTTTTCTGGTATAGCAATGTTCCTGCATTATCTCCCTTTCTCTTGTAAGTTCTGGAATTTATTTATCTACATTTGAAAAAGCATGGAAATGTTTGGACTTTTTTGTAGAAAAAAATAAATATATTTGGCTTTGTGCATTCAATTTTAAAAGTATCCGTGACTTTTGTGAGACTTCTTTGTCAAAAGAAAGAAAAGATTTCTGTATTTAGTATTTTTTGGAAAATAATAAGTTATGTGCTACTAGTTTTATGTTTTTCACCCACAATATGACTTGTTTGACTGACCTCATCCTTCTCTGACCCACCTCAACTTGCCACAATGCTAAAATGCTTCTTCAATATTCAAGCATTAGTAATTAAAATAAAATGGTTTAATGTATTTTGTAGCAAAATATTTAAGAACATTTTCAAATGCATGACTTTATTACACCAATCATGCTAATTTTATTTAAGTAAACAAATGTAAATACTTCTTTTTTCACATCTTGCTATTTTCAGTACTCGGTGGAGTGATATTTGACGAGGTGTTTTGTCTTTGGATACTGTCATTTTTACTCTATTACCCAGTGGGTTTGAATACTGTCTCTATATTGGTTCGTTTCTTTGAGTAGTGGGCGCGGGAGCGCGCGTGGGAGCGTGCACGCCGCAAAGCGTCCTTTCCGTTTCCATGGACACCTTGGACGACAACAGAACACGGAGAGAGGTGTCCGTCTCCGACTCTTCTTCTGAACACAAAAATACCACCTTTAACTTTGAACGACGTGTTTGGATGTTTAAGGAGCTCTGTATTGGGACAGAACAACATTTTTTTTGTAAATTGGTGAGTAACTTATTAACTGAAACATTTAAGGACTGGCTAACATGTCTGAGTGGGTTACCTGTGAGAGGAAAAGGCGCCTTTCTGGGCTAAATGAAACTTTATATTGTTCCGCCATTTGCCCCCTGGACTGTGTTATAGAGCCATGTGGCCTCACATTCCAAATATTTGAAACATTTTGCATGTTCTTTTTCACGGAGTAAGTAAGTTATTAGTGCGTTAAAACCATATCGATGCCAGCGCACCTTCCGTACGGATCCCTGCTATCAAGACTGACTTTCTTAAAGACCTGCACCTGACCACCTTTGTGTTAACTAAAACCGGGGATGGTACTGTACAAGTGCACATATGATGGACTTTGAACGCCCAGTGGATGCTCATCGGAGGGGAACGAACAGCTAACATTTAACTAAATCGAGCTGCTCAGTTTTGTCTTTTATTCTGCGTTTTCCATCAGCTCTTTCAGTCTTAAAGATCGTGGTTTAATTGACATGGAGTGATTAACCTAAAAATGTTTGAATTAGTTTTTTGAAAGCAAGTTTTTTTAAGTTTGATTTACAATTTCTATAATGCCGGTAAAAAAGACAAAGATGCCAAATAGTTCAAGTTCTAAATAGTTTAAGTTCACTACTGTTATTTCTGTATTTCTGTCTTTTCTTTCAAGAAGATATATTGATTTTCTGTTAATTCTAGAAGGAGTTTTTAAAGAGTGTTCATTTGTTGGTGGATGCTGTACACGCATTTTTTTAAATTTGATTTTTTTTAGCTATATGAAACTTTTTAATTCTGATTTACATGATCACTTCAGCAATCAGCAGTAATATCTTTGATGTCTGTCATATCTC
>JAQNCA010000032.1:15147198-15175481 GCA_029783725.1 Acanthurus tractus | reverse complement strand
GAAGATTCCCCTTAGAACACTTCCTCATGTTTCTTTTTCTTATTGTTTCCTACTTAAAGCCATTCACTAGAATTACATAATCTCCATTAATACCTCTTATCAAATTTCCATTAAGTCCTCACAATGTATATGATGAGTCTGGACAGACATGAATGCAAACTGTAATGCAACTGGTTGGCTGAAACAAACAACCACAATGTAGTACTTCTAGTTAGGACATATAACATTTAATGATCTTTCAATATGGGCTTTTCTGCATCTGATTGTAAGTGTGCATTAAACAGTTTGCTGTTAACCATCAGTGGCTCTACAGATTTTTGCATCTCAGCAATATTAATATTAACATTGCATCATGGCTGCCTCCCCCTCACAGCTGTTCACTGAGTATGGTCGTCTCGCCATGGATGAGATCTTTCTGAAGCCCTTTCAAGTAAGACACAGATTTGATGAATTGATGCTGTTGTTGGACATTTATCTGATTGTTTTTGTTTCTTCTGTTTGATTTGTCTAATAAATAATTTACTCCTTTTTTCTTTTCTTTTTTTTACTCATACAGTCTTTAATGTTCCTGGTAAGGGACTGGAGCTTTCCTTATGAATACACCTATGGGTTTAAAGGAGGAAATGAGTTCCTGGACAAACGGTTACAGGTACCAATTCTGTTTTGCCAAAATGTGATAAATAACTTAAGTGATCTTGAATACTGAGTTTGGGATTCCACCTAACTGTTTCACTGGTTTTAAAAGGTTAAGGAGGCCCAACATGAGGAGCTGCAAACAGTGAGGGAGCACATCCATTCCTGCTTCACCAAGATTTCCTGTTTCTTGTTACCTCACCCTGGGTTGAAAGTTGCCACCAGCCCTGCTTTTCAGGGACAACTCATAGGTAAGATCCTCTGTTAGCCATATTAATATACTTAGTTAAGATACCTAGCTGAATGCTCAATATTCTGAGCCCTGTTCTAAATATTGATATGTTCATTTTTCCCAGATGTGGCTCCAGAGTTCAGACAGCAGCTGCAGAGTCTGATTCCTAAACTCCTGCATCCGGATTACCTTGCTGAGAAAGAAATAAATGGAAACAAAGTCACTTGTCGGGGCTTGCTTGAGTTTTTCAAGGTAACATCTGCTCTATCTGAGATGTCCTGCTAAACATGAATCAGCTTTCATCCCTAATATTTTAATTATTGTCTTACCAGGCTTACATCAAGATTTACCAGGGTGAAGACTTGCCACAGCCAAAGACGATGCTCATGGTACGTGAAGGAGCAACACAAGGTTTAACCGCACAGTATTGCCTGTTAACTAGGGGCATGGATAGTTTTGAACTGTTTGTTTTTTACTCCAATAAATTTAACATATGCCTGTTTGTCTCACCAGGCTACAGCTGAGGCCAATAACCTTGCAGCTGTGGCAGCAGCCAAAGATCAATATAACAAGAACATGGAGAAGGTGGGTTTACTCACATGTGAAAGATCAAAATGTTATTAACAGACAAAAGGATGGATAATCTTAACTTCAAACTGTCTTTCTTTTTTTTTCTCTCTCCTCTAAGGTGTGTGGGGGAGACCTGCCCTATGTGTCTCCTGATTCTCTGGAGGAAAAGCATCACTTTTACTTCAAAGATGCTCTTCACACCTTTGCCTCGACCAAGAAGATGGGGGGACAGGAGTTTTGTGACCGTTACCAAGCACAGCTGGAGAAGGAGCTGGAGGAAACATGGGAGTCTTTGATGAAGCACAATGAGGTGAGAGACAACACCATAAATATGATGTAACCTTTATGCCTTTTCCAAGTGTATTTTTGTTATTAAGGAATTTTATACAAAGCAAGCTACATTCATAAAATGAAGTAAACAAACAAAGCTGTTTCCCCACCTTCCAAACAAAATTATCCTTATTCTGTAGCTTGACAAAATTGCATACATTGCTGTTTTTGTCAGTGATGTGATCTGAAAATAGTTTTTAATCACAAATTTTCCTTTTTTGTTGTGAAAGTCCAAAAATCTCTTCAGCGCCTTTCGGACTCCTGCAGTGCTGTTTGTCCTAGTGTGCCTCCTGTACGTGCTGTCAGGTGTGTTTCTCTTCGTTGGCCTGTCCACCTTTGCCCTGGTGTGTGACTGTACTCTGGGCGTGGTCATGATGGCCATGCTGACGTGGACCTTCATCCGCTACTCTGGTCGTTACCGAAATGTGGGAGGAGCCATCGACCAAGCTGCAGGCGTCGTCCTGGAGCAGGTGAGAATAATGGAGTCGATGGCAGTGGTCAGCACTATACTGATATCTGTCTATATAGCTTACAGGGCCATCTGTTACATCATTACAGACCTATTTCAATGTATGTACCCATAAAGGTCACTAGAGGGGGCAATTGGTGCTGGAATAGACAAAAACAGCATCAATCTGAAAGGAATCTTGTTTTTGATTTACCTGCTATCAACTTGTGACAAAAACAACACAAACAAGTTTTGCCTTTGCACACATTTATAAAGTCATGTCATGTGTAATTTTACAAAACACACTGTAAACACAGTAAGTTAAAACAAAGTTAAATATGCTCAACAGGGGGAAAGATTAGATACACGGAAAGGCTGTAAAGGTTAAGGCATTTTCCTTAGCTTCTGCAAGGTCTGGGGAGACTTTTTCAAAGAATAATGTTTGATCATGTTTATTGATGATGTTTATTATTTTGAAAACCCCACTCCTCATTTGAGCTTGAAGCTCTTAGCTCAAGGCTGCACTGGCCACCATTCACCATTTGACAAGGAGGAAGAGTGTGTTTAACATGTGTCATACACCATTATACTCGATAAAAAACTTACTCAACATTCCCTCGGGATTCTGATAAAACTAAGAGTTGTATTGAAAATTACTAAAATAAAGCTATTTTTTTTAAGTTTCCCTCTAGCTTAACCAAACTGTACTTAGTATACATGAGAGCCAGAAACCAAAAACAACGAGCTAATAGAGGCCAACCAAGCCAACTATATTTCTGTTTGGTTTGATGAAAATGATCTGTGATCTTAAGGACAAGATAAAACGTTTTCAAGGTTTTCATCCTGAGTCCCTTTGTTATCTAACTACCATCTAGTAAATGAAATTACATTACAGAAGACGAAGATGCCTTAGCTTGTGTTTCACCATGCTTATAAATAATCAACCCCCTTTCCCATAACAATTAGTCATTAAATACCGTAATAATTTTTGAAAATTGATTTGTGGAGCTTTAATTAGCTAAAACAGACCGAGGCCCACAAATGGAAAAGGAAACATACAGTAGTGGGAGTCTAAAAGACCTATAACAGCCCTCAGGGGCTGTTTAGAGTCCACTTTCAAGTTCACTCTGCTTACTCACCTGAAACAAGAAGTGGTTTGAATTTATTCAAACTAACTCTTCCTGACAGAGTTATTGCAAATGACGATTGAGGTTGAGAGGTTTCAGTGCTTCAACCACAACATAGAAAAGCGGAAGTCAGTTAGTGTTGCAGGAAAAACGTGACTTTGACGTGCAATTGACGGTCATATAAATTGTCTTTTCTTCTCTCCCTGATTTTAGGCCACTGTGGCGTTAAACAAGTCGAGAGGTACAGGCACCAATGACCCGAAGAAAACAAGTTAGAGGAACTGAGAACTGCCAAATCTTGATGCAATGCAACCAGCGCACAACACAAGCACACATTCAACACTAAGGCCTTATCATGCAACCCATTGGAACAAACATGCAGCTAAACCACACTGGCAAGAGGTAAAAAGATGATGCCAGTGCACCAGCATCTTCAATATGCACGTCACTCTGCCTGTTCAGGTCCAGGCTTATATAAAGATGACTGGATTCACTGAGGCAGGGAGTTAAACCAACCCAAACCCTCTTCATCAATGTCTTAAATTGACACTGCCATCATAAGTTTACAATTGGTCTTAATAGACATGTCAATGTTTACCTTTAATCCTAAACTTATAAAAACCTAAATTCATATTCTCAGCTGTATATTGTTCAGACAGGGGCAGTCAGGGTGCTTTGCAAACAAAGCTTCTGCAGTATATCATTATTAATAATAACTTTAAAGAAATGCTGGCTTTAAAGCTCACACACTTATACAGTACATATTTCTTTGTGGCTATATTTTTTTACTTTGTGGCCTTACAAAACATTCCATTCTGTTTGTCTATTTGCTTTATATTTGATATAAACTAGCATTTCTAGCCTGATGAACTGTCACTACTTTAAAAGGAGATGAGGATACGCACTTTCTATAGAGCACAGTAGGATTAGGAAGCTGTTTGTAATGGGAGTTCTGTTTGATCGCATATGTTTCAAGTGCTTTGCTGTTTATTCCTTGATGGAAACATGTTACACTTTGTAGATTTTGATACTCTATACTGGACTCTTTCAGTGAAATTATATATAGGAACTTGTATTCTGCACAAAAGTTTCTGACTCCAAAGATAAGAAATTATTAGAATTCTAGAAGGTGTTGAACGCCAGACATAATAAAACTAGCAACCAGTCAGCCAAAGAGTTAGCCAAAGAGTTAGCTTTAAACATTTGAATCCTTCTTAGGCCTTGTACTCTTATCACTTCAAGCCTCGGTTAATGTAAGCTAAAATAAAGTCATAGTGTAAACAGAGATATTTCTTCCTTTGAAAGTTTGGAAACATCAGTATTCATGGTGATCTCAGTCAGACCAATGTTTAACGTGCATGGGGCAATAACAAGCAGGATGTTTGGAGAGTTACTGAGAGTTATAAGAAAACAAAAGAAAATGTAACTTTCCCCCTGTGCATGCTGTTTCCTTGTGCAGTTTGCAAGATTGCTACACTTTCACAGACTGATCAGATTTAGTGGTTGTAAAAATCCATAATTGGTTGCCATGTTAGTATGTTTGAACCTCAGACGTAATGCCTTCAGGGGATATTTTTAGCCTTTGCTATCAGCTCCACTATGAAAAAACCCTCCCAAAAATAAATATATTAAAAATTTATGATACAACCTTTAAATGGAATATTTTAGCTGTTCAACACTGACTTGTTCCGCTCACCTTTAAGGTTCTAATGTGATCTTCAGTGTAACTGTCTAAGAAAACTATGTCAGTGTAAAACCTTATTTGGAATATGACCTTTTTTTGTTGTTGTTGTTGTCGTCAATCTAATCTCCACACATGGCTATCAAATCTAGCTTGACACGATTACATGCTTAGGTCAAAGATTTGCACCAAATGACTTTCATGTAATAGTAACATAACATACCGTATAAAATTATGGAAAAAATGAAGGAAAGGAAAACTAATAAATTCAGCCTGACTTGTTTCATAGGTTCTTGTTTTTGTGCACCCATTAAACCTATCAGATGTGTTTTCAAGTATACAAGGGATTTTAAAAGGTGGACAACAAAGTGGATTCATTAGGTTTTAGTTTCCCTCTGTGGGGCCAAGCAGTGCTTCTTAGGCCAACTCAGACTGAATCAAGCTTTGGATTAAAGGACTCTGATTATGTGCAACCATGCCCTACATCTCAGATATGATGAAATGCACTTTCTTTTCTGGAAACACAGGATTGGAAAAGTGGAATAGCAAGATTTTTGTTTTCTAAAAAAGGAAAAAAAGTGCTCAAGTTGGAACCTGTTGTCTGTAATGTTTTTTTTATTATGTACTTCAACATCCAACCATGCAAACAGATACAGCAGAGACACAAAAAGCTGATTAACAGTGCTTTAATTACAAAATTGATTCCATGATACTGAAGGTTTAAGTCATATGTACACAGGGCCAAAAAAAAGGATCTATGATTTTTTACCTTCTTTTTGCACATTCCATGTCTGTCCTTTTCCACAAGAGGAGGAAACTTCAAGATGTTTTACAAACACTTGCAATTGCACTTCCCCTCCTCTTTGGTGCTTTTTGCACACAGCTCATTCCAAAATTGAACAAATGCATGCAATATTCCAGTAACGGCTAATGTAATCATCTTCTACAGGGCTATGGTGGTCTTGACTTGAGAAATGCTGTTTCATAAAGAATAAACAGAGCTTGAAACTATTGATGCATCCCTCTCATTTATTATGTCAACTTTTTTGGTTTTAAAAAGTGGCTCCATGGATGAAACTTTCTTTTGAGGTTTCTTAACCACACAGATCCACCAGCAGGTTTCATAATACAAATGTTTGCTGTGTGTCAAAGCAGTGACTAAAACCACTGAGGATTATTTTCAATTTCACTCGTTCTACAAATATATTACTTAAGTCAAGCTGTGATCATTTAGAGATTTTTCAGATTTTATCAGATTAAACTTTGTAAACTGTACAAAGTACCTAGAGCAAAGTGCATATAGATATTATAAGTATGAATTACTAAATATCAACCCCATATGAAATATATGATATATTGTGTTAAAACAATAAAATAATAACCTGTGCTTTCTTTAATTTAAAGACATGAAGGCTTCAACATGAATAAATGTAGGTATGTCCCCTCCAACTTAAATGTATAATATAAACAATAACCTTCATACCTACATACATTTTAAATTATATACAGTATGAGCCTAGTAGTATCTTGTTTTAGTAAAGTAGAATGGATGAAACTACTAAAGGGTGCGTGCAAAACTATGAACAAGGTGGAAATAAACTATAGGAATGATTCATTTGACCGTTTATTGTCAACATTTGAGCTCCTGTGTTTTATACATTCATTGTGTGTTATTTTTTCATACCACACAATGAATGTAGGTCACATTTTCAAAGCTTCGTGTTTACAATTACAGCGCCGTAACGCTGTAACCCACGTCCAAAAACAAAATCATAGCACCGCCACAATATAAATTGCCTCCAGCTGTGATACTCTAAGGGCAGCATCATTTTATTCTCCGATGGACTGTGTGCATTCAGCTCCCCGCTTCTTGTGTCCTTCTTGTCCCTCATCTTCCGCCCTTCGCTCCCTCCTGCCTAGAAGTCTGCCGCTGCCTCTCATCCTCACACTGACCCTCTCTGTGTCTGTCTTTCTCTCTCCCTTTCACGGGATGCCGCGTACAAAAAATCCGCTACAGCGAATTTCGTGTCCCTTGTTTCCTTATATGGAGATCAGCGTCGCGGCCCGGCCCTCCTCGTGCTGTGAGCGATGCGCGTGCACCGGCCGCCGCCGCCGCTCACCGTTCGCTTCCATATTTGGAAGTGAGTCCAACAAAAACCGCACGGAGAGGAGGGGAGAGAGGTGGGGAGAGAGTTGGGGAGAGGGGGAGGGAGAAGGGGGATGGATGGCGGTGAATTTCCTTCCATCCTGAAAACCGCTTTGCGTCCGGCTGGCTGCTGAATATCTATTTGAACAGCAGCACAACAGCTAACTTGTGAATCATAAGTGTGATACTTAATAAAAGCACCTATTCATGTCTGTGAAAACGAAACTAAATTTACAGTGTCGGTCACAACAATGCTAAATCGCGTGTTGCAATATATCCGTGATTTGTTTTTAGCTAACAATAAAATCAAAGAAATTAAGGTATAGCTAAAGAGCATTATATACTTGAACGATAGCTTTAGCCGTAATCGTGCTAAGTCAGCGGTACATCACTGAGCATGGAAATATTAAATACTTAAAACAATTTCGTATATCACCAAAGAATTGATGTTTTTTTTTTTAATACTACACAAACACACATTCCCATAATGCTCCCCGCTCTCCTTTTGGTATGTTTGATTTTTTCACGCTTGCTGGCCGCCACTGCCAAAGGAAATCTTAGCTATTAATATCACACGGCAAAGAAATAAAAACATAA
Organism: Acanthurus tractus; assembly: GCA_029783725.1. Lineage (NCBI taxonomy): Eukaryota > Metazoa > Chordata > Actinopteri > Acanthuriformes > Acanthuridae > Acanthurus > Acanthurus tractus. The sequence goes on along the minus strand of JAQNCA010000032.1, from coordinate 15,167,717 downwards.
AAAATACTAGAAGGTTAAGTAAGTAAAATACAGTGTCCTTCAATCTGGTTCCCATTAGCGCCACATTTAATGAAAGTTATCAATGATGTGTATGAGTGTACCTGTTTTAATAGCTTATGTTTTTGCATCACCAATCTAATTTGTGTAACATGGTGAAACTAAGCTAATTAAGTAATTACATTATGTTTTGGGCCCTCTTTGTTCTTCTTCAAGTATCAAAATATATAGGTCAATAGTAAGCACCAAGCAGCAAATAATACAGCCGGGCAGTCGTGGTTTACCGACATGCGCTCCTGCTCGTGCACTTTGCTCGAGTTAGGGGCGCGCTTACAGGCGCGTTCACGTTGTGTATCCAGTGTGTGAGCGAAACCGATAATTCATCATCATAGCCCATTCAATTTCAACCCAGACGTTAACCTACACGGAGCTACAGCAATGGTAGGTTTAATATCGTATTTTATCACACTTTCTGTATGCTCGCTGGCTTGACTGCCTGATAAAGACTTAATCTTTAAATGTGTGGAGGTCTGTGGACAATTTGTGTTAATTTTATGGATGATTGTATCAGTTTTAACGTCAAACGTAGTACGCCGGTTCTGTTCCGCAGGAGCCGCTGCTAGCGCCGAGGCACTGGGCAGCGAATGGCCCCACTGTCCGAGAGGTTTAACGATTAACAATGCGCTCATATTTTATTTTATTTTTTAAATTCATCACATCGGAGAATATGTCAGCGCTAGTTTTTACAAGACCGTGATAACAGACTAGATAACGGATTTAACGATCCCAAACAACTGGCGCCATTTCTTCCTGTGTTTCGTCGACAAAAAGCCGAAAGAGTCTGGTTTGTGTTAACATACACGCCGTTGTCATGACGCTCTTCCTCGGTGTCTTCACTGCATCATGTTTCTGTTATTTTACCTCCGGTAGTCGACGCTTCCACATAATAACAGCGCAGCGCTGGCAGGTGCAGCAGCGCCTCGGGGCTAACAAGCTAACGGTATTGTTAGCTGAAGTAGCTATGTTAGCAAACGCAGAAAATGACACCCATTATGGCTGACGTTCGCTGTGATTTTTCTGTTCTTTGTCTGTACGCGGCTCCGACGCTAACGTTGTGAAAGACGCTGGTCACTTTACAGGTCACTTTTCACTCACATTAATATAAATCGACAGACTGTAGATCAGTTGCCGAGTTGCACTGTCATGTTAAACGAATGAATTAGCAAACGAACTGTCCGATTGAGCTTTTCCATATATAGCAAGCTAGCGCTCACATGTGCGTGTGCTGCATTCATGGCCCCACCCTGAATTTGGTGCAAAGACCATTTTGTTTGGTACTGTATAATCACGAATCTGCAACCAGATTGACTAATTTGACACTTGTTGTGAGACAAATTTGTCACATTTGTTTCATGATATAGTAAATATTTGACGGAATTGTGACCATTATGTAACGGCAGTTTGGCAGTGTTGGATCCGTTAGCTGAAGCTAACGGGCCGCTGTCTATGGCTCTCCGTGGTCGGTAACATTACTGCGCATCTTTTTTGTTGCGCATCTAATTTGAACAGCCGTTCATACACACTGCACGCTCCTCACGCCATTAGGCTACTGTACAACAACAAGAGGGATTAATTAACGGATGACGATATTCAATCATACATATTCATCGAGCATTTCTAAAGGATCATACAGATGCCTGTGCAGCAGAATATGCGTTATGATTTAAGGATCGCGTCAACATAAGGATGAAAATTCCTAGTATTATATATCTGTCGTAGTAGTTTATCAGCATCCAACTATGTTATTTATTGCGCTTCGTTGCCGAGTCGTCATCAGCAGTAACCTGACATCGACTAAATCGGCCTGCTGCACATTCTGCAGTGCTTTTTATTTAATGGTTGGACCATAATCCCATTTCGTCTGTTTTGCAAGTGAAATTGGCCTGTGTGATAATGGTGGTTCCTCCTGTGACTTGATATGCGTTGAGTCACTTAAACTTTGTTTTTGTGAAGAAAAGTATCTATGGATAAGATTAGATAAGGTGATAGTTTAGCGATCACCATGGTGATATTAGCCTGCTAGTACAACACAAAATAAACGGAATACTAAACAGTTCAGGTCAGAGCAGGGCCTAAAATGTTGGGAATGTATAGCTAGTCACAAAGGGATTTTATTGACTTTACAGACTGAACTCATTTCAGTGTACAGAAAAAATAGACATGCACTGTATATTGTCATAATAAACTTAACATGGACTAATACTGCAGTGAGAAAAGGATATCATGCTGTCACATAGGGGAAAAGAGAGTAGATATTTGTGAACCTCAGAAATAAAAAAACAGATCTTTTGTAAACACAACCTTGCTGTATCTGTAAAGAACATGGAAAATGTGAAGCACTGTTCCTCTTTTATTGATAAGTAGGATCAAGGAAGCGAGTAAGGTTGCTTGCTGGTTAATAATTACTTTAAATTCCATGTTATCTCATACAGGGTTTTTACGCCCTGAGCAAACATACAGTGCCTGCTTGTACTGCTTTGCAGTTGGGTTTCCTTTCCCTCTTTCCTGCCCCATTATTTCCTCTTCTTTGTTGTATTTTTCCATTGACACATTGCTGGTAGTTGCAGTTTTCTCTCATCTTCTCCTGACATTGCATTATCCCATGATTTAGTTTCTTAAACAGAGTCAGAAGACCTGATTGAGTGAGTTTATGGAGCAGCTGTGACTCTGCGATGTGACTTGTATTCTATATTTCTACAGAAGCCCCATTGTCTCTGACTGAACCCTGCACTCAGCAGTTAATTCCTGACCGCACCCTCACCCACATGGTCATCTTTATGGTAGAGATATGGCTGTTCTCTCTGCTTGTAGAAAGAGGCCATGCTTTACGCTTACTGTCCTGTCGCAGTCACAGAAGCTTAGACACACCTAATAGCTGAGCTTGTTTAGTATTTATGTTGGATGTGGACTTTAGACAGGCAGTACTACCCGCACCTTTTATTTCTGTACTCTGGTAATCTTACAGTGGGAAATATACATAATAAATAAAATTAAAAGACTGCACTCACAAGATGTCAATTTGGCTTAGACTACCTGGGCAGACAGTGGTATAATCTTTAAAATTACATTACACATTTTAAACCTCCCTGCACCATGACTAAAAGCATGTCACAGCCACACCTTTGGGTTTCAGTTCTTATCAGGCAACTCATAAGGAGCAGTTTTGCTGCATGTGGGATAGTCACATGCCACCCTCTCAGGCCCTTCCTTGGCTTCATGATTTGTGTATTTACTACAAGTCATCACTTCTGGCCTCTTGCAGACAATGGCAAGCGTTGCCATGTCAGACAAAACTATTGCTGTGCAGCAGAGCTGCTACCAACACATTTTTTTATCTGTCAGTCCTTTAAATATTTTTCTTGATGAATTGTTTGGTCTGAAAACAAAAGTTATTTTATCGGTTTTGTTTTTTTCGGACAAAATCTCATGACAGTTAATTTCATTGGACTAAGAAAGTATCAGCAGTAATACTTCAGATGACTTGAATAACTAATCTATTATCAACCTATTGACAATTTACAGTTTGTATTTACATAATCCCCAAAATCATCCAAGATAAATTTAAAAAAGAAACTTACCCTCTTAGCAAATGATTTTCTGCTTAATCCTCCTTAAAAATAAATGAAAATAAGAGAGAATTAATTTAATTGTTTTCATGTGAAACCTGAAATAATAAACTGTTATCTTTGTCGCTGTTGTGAGATGTATGCAAAAAAAGAGTATACTTGAGCTTAAGCATGTAAAATAAAATTCCTTTTTAATATCACGTTTCAGAAAACATGTACAGTTGCAGTAGCTGCGGCTGCCATGTAAAACAGTAAATACATAAACTCTAAATTAAGCTCATTCTCTCCACAGGCCTCTGGTGTGAAAGTCACTGATGAAGTTATCGCAGTCTTCAATGACATGAAGGTGCGTAAGGCTCAGGCCAACGAGGATGAGAAGAGGAAGAGGAAGAAGGCCATTTTGTTCTGCATGAGCAAGGACCTCAAGAACATTGTTCTGGATGATGGTAAAGAGATCCTGATTGGTGACTTGGGAACCACCGTCCACGACCCATACCAGCACTTTGTGAAGATGCTGCCCCCAGACGACTGCCGCTACGCCCTCTATGACGCCACCTATGAGACCAAAGAAACAAAGAAGGAGGACCTGGTCTTTATCTTCTGGTAAAGGGCAGTCATTATCAGACATTAAAAGGTTTATGGTCATCTTTTAAGGGACATTAGGCTTTAATCAATTCCCTCCTTCAATTGCAGGGCTCCAGATAGTGCCCCCTTGAAGAGCAAGATGATCTATGCCAGCTCAAAAGATGCTATCAAGAGAAAATTCGAAGGTAAATTACTTGTTTGGTTGTTGTTTGTTGACAGTGAATAAGCAATTTGAGAATCCCAACGTTACAGCTACAAACATGTTGATTTAGACATAAACGCCAACCTTAACAACTACCAAACCAGTCATAAACATAAGTCTGCACTAATCAATATTTTTCTATTAACAGTAAGTCAGATGACTATCTGTAATGTGAAAGGAGTTTCTAATAAAAAATAAAAAATAAAAAAAAAACCTCAGAGAGAATTATCACCTGACTATATTCAGGCCTACAGAGCATCTTAGCATCTTTTAGCATATTTTTTAGCTGTTGAATCTGAAACTTACTGTTTGGTATGCTGTCATGTTTTCTGACACAGCAGGTAGCTGTTTTAGGAGATAGACCCATAAACCAGCAACAAAGTCTGTGACTAGCTGGTGATTGTAATAGAGCATTTAGCAGTTAAAGAACTATTTGTTTTTTAGTTGTTGAAGACTAAAACAGAGCTACAAGGAGAGTAAATAGTGGACTTAAATTTGTCAGATGACTAATATCAGTCTAATATTTACCCAAAACTTCATACCAGTGCTAAGGTTGCGTCATGTCTGAATGAGTAAACAGGAAATCATTTGTGATACTAGCAGTGATGTCTCAGCTGGTGGTTCTGCTGTAAATACTTCCCTACAGCTTAAGGTTCTTTTAATACATTAACATGACCCTTACCTGAGCTAAAAATCTGCATGCTAATACCTTAGCCTACAAGGGGTAAATAGTAAGGTTGGGACAAAGGCAGAATGAGATATGTTAATCAGCTTTCATCACATGCACATGCAGTACAACTTTGAGTGATTGGGCATAAAGCTGAAGTTAATAACTTTTATTGTATTTCTCTTTCAGATTATTAAAATTGCAAGTCAGTACTGTCAGAGAAAATGAGAAAAAAAAATTATACTGCATGCAGTCATCTCTCTGCCACGTTTATATTCAGCATCATACTGTTTCACTTCACTGCTTTAAGAAGTGGCGCCCTCCCCTGGTGTTGCCTTTATGTGCCTATGGATCTCCTTGGATGAGTAGTAGATGGATGTACAAAGGCTAAAGTTTTTGCCTTTCTCAGACAGTGCTGACTTACAACTGTTTAATCATTCCAAACAGTAATGCCACAGAAGCTGTTAACTTCAAGCTCTCTGCCTAATCATTCAAAAATAAAACTGTACGTGAATGTAAGAGGAGTGGTGTAAATCCTCTCCTTCTACATTAGGCCACAAATTTATCAATCATGGCACATAAAATTTATTTTTCCCCTTACATAACAGGTTTCTGTTTTTAACTAAATTAATCATGTAGCTGTTCAGAATAGCTGTGGTGTGGTGTTTATCTAAAATAAATAAATACTTAATTGTCATAACATCTGTAATTTTTCAATTTTATGTTTGTGAGAACAAAACTGGAGTCGACCACATACTTACTTGTTCTGCCAGAAGGACATCTGTCAATGCTAACCATAATGTTAGAGGCCACCTCACATTCAAGCACTTGCCCATTTTATCCAGATGGAATCTGCATGCTACACCTTAGCATTGGCAGCCACTTAATCTTCGTCTGTGCTGCTTATTTGTTTTAGTGCCTATGAACAATGTGAGAGAGTAAACTGACTTTTTAATGTCAGTAATGGATTTTTTAAATTTATTTTTTATTCAGCTGGATAATATTTTTATCCATTAAGAGATTCTAGCTTGATTTTGAAAAATCTAAATAATATATTCTAACAAAACAAAAGATTTTGTGTTTGTTTATCACATTGCCTGCTTCTATTAAACAACAGCTTGTTCAATGGAAATTCACCAGCTAAGCCTAATAAATAGGCTCTACTTGACGAATCCCTGTTCAACCAATCCTTGTTTAATAGAAGTGATGATACAGTAAGATTTATTTCTTTGCCTTAAAACTTTTACAGCTCTGTAATTTTGACTTTTATATTTATGATTTAAATTTCAGGTATTAAGCACGAGTGGCAGGTGAACGGTTTGGAAGACCTCAAAGACCGGCACACCCTGGCAGAAAAGCTTGGCGGCTCATCAGTAATCAGCCTGGAAGGAAACCCTATATAAATATTGCCCCCCACCCCCTGGCTTCAATCGAGGCCTTTCAGACACATCTGTTGGGTTTAGCTGTTCATTCCAGTGTGGTTTGGCGAAGGGCAAAAGCAGAACCAGCACCAAAAGTGGGACTCTCTTGGTGGGATATTGTGGGTGGGTTTTTGGGGTCCAAGTGACAAAAAAAAAAAGAAAAAAAAGGAAACTCCACAAATGCTGACTGTCATTCCAGTTCATGCAACATTAAGAATATGAACAAAACACACATTAAGGAAAAAAAATTAAGATACAACTGAGGAAGGATGATGGTAACCGGAAACATATATATTGTTCATGTTTAAGGACAGGGTTTTATTCTCTCCGGGTTCCATTTGAACGATCGCAGAGAAAGGGACAGACGTAAAAATTTAGTTTTCCAACCATTAAATCCTGACAAATAATTATTCCAACTACCTTTTTTTTTTTTTTTGCCAAACTTCTAGTTAAGTTTTGTAAGTGTATGTAGTTGAGACTAGGTGTAGTATGAATTAATTCACTCTTGAATGCACAAGATGTAACACAACCTTCTGTGGGGGAACACGGTTAAATATATATATTTTTCTTTTTTGTTTTGTTATTCCATTGGGGTTTTTTTGTTTTCTTTTCTTTTTAAACATGCAAATTCCAAAACTTAAGTGATTCCTTTTTAATTTCCAGTTCTTGGTCAGAAAAACATGGCATTTGATGTATAAAACAGGCAACATTCCTTGTACTTGTTAAAACCAGGATCCTCTTGATTTAAAAACTTGGTGTTATGAAGGTCTGATGGGGAGCGATGTGTATATGAAAGACCAGCGGTCAGAGTTAAGACTGAATATTGAATGGTGGATGTTTTGTATCGTCTCCTTATCTCTAATAAAAAGCACTAAACTACTGACTTGTTCTATTTTTCCACTTTTGTTACTTGTGAAACACTTGAGTCTACACTTGAAGATTTTGGTGGACTGTTGCACATCGAACAGGTTTCTCTTTTCTATAAAACATCGTTATCGCGGTCGTCACCAATTGTTAAGTCATAAATTTTTAAGATGACGCTCAGGCCTCACTGCAAAAATGAATAAGTAGTTAAGCATCTGCTCATTTAACTCAATAATGACTAAAACCAAAAAATATTAACTAATTGTCCTGTCTATAAAATATCAAAATATTCCAAACTGCCTATTAGCTTGTTCTGCCCAACATACAGTCCAAAACCCAAAGATAGTCATTTTACCTTACTTGTTACCAGACAGAAATGTCAACTTGTTTCACTCTGATTCCATCTTGTTAATAATTTGTCGATGGATTTAAAGGTCTGAACCAAAATAACATATAATGATCATTTATTATCATTGGAGACTGAAAAAAACAACATATATTTACATCTGAGAGGCTGGATCACAAAACTTTTCCCATATTTTCTGAGAATAGCAAATCAATCAGTTGGCCAACTGATCAATTCTGGGCTAAATTCAATTTAAACAAAACTAGTGTTTAGGGCCATCGATGCTGCAGTATCGCTTATGGCCACAGGAGGGAACCACAGCACCACTCCTAAAATCAAGTCAAGACTTAAGACAAATACTGTTATAAATCTCTGTTTATTAAAATATATCAAGCATTCTTCAAAAAATAAAATCAACACTCTGTCTCTTCAGTCCACACTGAGAAGAGCTGACTGTTAAAACGTGCATTGAAAAGCATCAGTGGTGTCAAAAAACAGAATTAACTGAACGATCCTAGACGAGCTATAAAAATACCAACCCTTTTCCCCAAAGACAGGAAATAGAGTGAGACAGATGCAAAGGCAAAATGTCAGTAGACTGCCATCATCCACAGAAGGGAAAATAATCTGGTGCTACTGACACACAGCACACATGAGGAAAAGTGTTTTTTCCCTGTTGTAAAAAGTGGTTTATGTTAATACTGCGGAAACACTGAGAGTGTTATTAATCCAACCGCGTGTAAAACATATTAAAAGATATTGTGTTGATGATCTCACAGGCAGATTTTATAACAGGCCCAGAGGTTATAGTAGGCGTATTACACACATAAGAGAAATAACTCAATGAAAGAGAACTGATTCAAAAGTAGTTGGGAAGATCTGCTCTACTGGTGTCGAAGGGTGTTACATTTACAAGGATTTAATCCTGTTATACCCTTCTTTCTTTCCGGGGAAGCAACTCTTTTCATCTTGAATCTTTTCAGTCACTTTGTGCTTTCCTGTTTGTTTGTTTTTTTTTACAGCTTTACTTCAAATCCTCTTCCTTGTCCTTTTTTCCACTTTTGTCCATCTTAATCCTGGACACAGTCTAGTCTGTTACCATGCACCCAGTAACAGATCTGAGCAAACTTCAGAGGAGTGATGCGCACGGCCACATTGTAATCTCGGTTCTCCCCGTCTATCTCCAGCCACTGGTGTCCAGAGAAAATGCCAATGACCTTCCTCTCCCAGCGTTCTAAGCTGTTATCCCACACTCTTCCATAAACTCCAGAGCCGCTAGCTCCGGGTCGGGCATCACAGTGCTGGTATATCAGGTCACTGGACTCTTCTTCCACAGGACAGAATCTATACACCAGCTCCCCGGATCTGTCGCTGTCAAAGCCAGAGAAGTGGATTCGCTTCCCTGCCAGGTCATCAGAAGAAGGAGCCACAGAGAGGCGCATGAAGGGACGTCTGTGAGGCCAACGCAGCTCCAGCAGGGCGTAATCAAAGTCCATGCTGATCTCCTGAGGACCCTGGATCCAGCCCTTTGGCACACGGGTACGCTTCACTCTGACCCAGCGGACCAGAGGTTTCTTGGCAGAAGTGAGGCCAGCTTGTGTGCCGTTGATGGATGGAGGTATCAGGAAGCCCACCCTGAGCTTCCGCGCCCCCTTAACATAATCCTTTCCATCGTGCACACAGTGGGCAGCCGTGAGGACGTGCCGCTGAGACACAAGAACGCCAGTGCAGCCGGTGGAGATGCGAACGGCAGTGGAGAAAGGGTAATCCAACAGGAAGTTGTCACCTTGGATGTTAAAACGTCCATCTGCTCCATAGATCTGCCGCCTCACACGTTTGCGCTTTGGCTTGACTTTTGGGCCTCTTGTTGGTGCAGGGTGAGAAAAGTAACTCGCTTCCCCTTCAAACTCCTCATCATCCTCCACATCTACAGTAGTGAGAGTGCGTGAGCCGTCTGCATACAGCGTCTCGTAGGCCAGTTTCTCTGTGAGCTGCTCCTTCTGGACCTCCTGCCCTCCTCTGTGAAAGCAGCTAGAGTTGCAGCGAGTGGTGAATTCCAGCTGAGTGTGAGCGCTGAAGCGGGAGCGGATGAGAGGCGTCGGTGCATGAGGGACCAGCATGGGGACGTGGACGGGAGGACGGTGAGGAGGATGCAGAAAGGAGAGGGTGAGAGGGAGGAAGAGCTGGAGGAGCAGGTGAGTCAGCAGGGAGCTCTCATGTAGCGTCATCTTGGTGACAGAAAACACTGCAATGACACAGAAAAAAAGCACACTCATGAGAAAAAGAGCTTATTCCTGAGAGACTGCATAAAGTCCTAACTGTTTATGAAGAAAATAACTGTGGAGAATATTTTCAAACAATCCATCTCACGCAAAAAATATAATCTTCCATAAATCTGGACTCTCAGTGCTGACTGTTGATTATAAACTTCAGCAAGTGAGGTCAGCTTGCAAAATCTGAAGTTGCAGAGCAGGCATGAGTTTCATCTGGTGCAATGAGTCAACAATGAAACTCTTGTTCCTACATCATAGATTACTGGGGAAATAGGATTTCAGCGTGATGAAAACGAACAAGCATTTTAAAGTAAGTTTGGTACAAGAGTCACAGAGTGAATTCCAAAGGCAGACAAGGTTCAATTTAAAAAGGAAGCAAAGTGGCCACAGACAACACCCAGAGGCCAGAACAGAGCTGAGTGGTCAAGCTCTTAAAGGAAAAGAAATGCAGTGCGTGACTACATGAAACATCATTTAAAAAAAACATGCTCCTAAATGTGATCTACAAAATAGAAATTCTAGGTTGAAGAGGTGAACAAGAGGTTGGGAAGTTACAGTAAAAATCCCCTGATCAAATATTTGTCAGAGCTCAGACGTTAAGAAGTTGTTGTCCATCAAACATTAACTACTTCACAATGTACATGGAGCGTTTGTGGCAGATTAGCAGGAACAAGGAGATACTTGATCCCTTTTAAAGGCTGTGGACCCCGAGGCACTCATGGCACGAAGAGAGCAGGTGTGTAAAAGTGAAAAGAAACAAGTTGAGGCAAAACAGAGTATTATTCCTAACAAAGGGCAGGGTGGGGCCTGCTCACACACCTAAGTGCTGCTCAATATAACACTACAGAGGAGGTAGAGTCATATACAGGGGCTCCCGCAAGAAGGAAAGTGCATATTTCAGTCCACGCTGACATGTCAGATACATGACAACTCTGGCAGACAGTGACAGGGGATCTTAAGTAGAAAATTGGCTGGTGAAGAGGTGTATAAACCAGGATGTAGCCCATTTGAAGCCTTAAAATAACTGTGTTTTAGGACCTGTATCAGTATTGAAACACATTGTTTAACAGCCAGATTAAATTTTATAGATCTAGTCTCAATAACCAAAGCTCCTCCTGTGGTTTTAGAGGCTCATTCCAGAAGAAACCACAGCAAATTGATCCAGAGGACATCCCTGTGCTAAAGGGACAACACAAAATACAGACAAGACAGAGGGAGTGCGTTGAATTTTGGCCAGTGGCAATAATTTACTGCCTGAAGATGATGGCTCATCCTGAAGAAGGAAAAGGAAGTGCAAATGAGCCCTCACACAATGATTGTATTAAAAGCGAAATACAAAGGTTTGTTCTTTTAGCACACAAATAACACAGGCAGGTATTCAAAACACTTCAATCTGCCTGTTTGAAGCCCAACAAAAGACTCCCTGTTTAGCATCTAAATCTGATTTAATTTTGTGTAATATAGGTATGCAGCAGAGTCTAATGAGGCTCAGCTTCCTTATCTACTCCACATCCTTAAGTTTCCTGTCAGGTTTAACTGATCAGATGGTTGAAGGGTTGTTATGGATCAATCAAAATGTGTGTAAACAGCAGAAAATGAAATCCTGAAACCTCATGCAGACATTTTTTTATTATTTCTGACCACATTTTTCAGTCTAACATTTGACCGTAAGCTAGAAAATGGCCACAAATTGATTGTAAAAATCATGACCTTTATTCATTTAAGGTACTTTAAATGCAACTGTGATGGTCTGTTCCAACCCCATGCGGAATTAAAATGCACTAATCTCAATCAAACCACTAAATCTTACACATTTACCTCCTTTAAAGAGATCGATGATCCGCGTTTACATCCCCGTATAGTTTTCCTCCTCATCAGACGAGTCCTTCGGGATCATTTCCCAGGTTTTCCTCATCATCACCGGTGAACAGCAGGTAGTTTCTCCCTCCTCTCTATCTCCGTCCTCCAGAGGCAAAATCTTGCTCGCTCTTTGACAGCGTGTACAAGTAAAGCGCCAGATGCTGAGTCTCTCTGGATGTCCGGACTGTCTGTATTTCTTCTGAAACCTGCTCAGCTGAGACAGAGAGCCACATAATAAGTCTCTTGTCTGAAAAGAAGTGTTTACCCTCTCTGAAGCGTCCTGCCTCTCGGTCCAGACGCCCCGCCTTCGCCATTTCGCCCGCTGAGGGGGGACAGTTAGCTAGTGACTGATTAAAAAAAAAAAAAAACATCAATTCAAACTTGTTTCGTCGCTTTATGAGAATATAACGTGCTTTTTTACATTAATTAAATGTAGTATAAGCGGACAAAGTTGAACTAAAGTCTTTACTTTGCAAAAAAATCATAAAAATATTTATTAAAAAAATCATATGTATAAGAAGCTAAGTTTATAAGCTGGTTTGAGCTGAAGCTAATGTTAAAAAAGTAATCATGCTAATATGTTAACATTAAACAACATGGAACCGTAATTTTTCTTTGATTCTGGCGACCCCTCTGGACAACAGCGGTATGAGCACCACAACCTCATGTTATCAAGGTCAAGACCTAGCTAGCACAGCTTTCTTTTTTTTTAAAGAAAGATGAAGAAAATTAATAAATACATAGCTTTTTTTCCTTTTTAAAAGCTTTTGGAGGATTATTTAAATTTCATGTCAACGCTCACCTCATTGCAATTCACCCTCTGGGGATCATGATGTCTGAACAAATACGTACACCAAACCCCCCTCATATAGATGTTGGGACATTTTCAACATAAAATGACAAAAGTCATAACAAATGCCACTCATAAGTTACCACACAGGCTGAGGAGATGTCTGACTTTGATGACACAGCAGAGAAAAAAATATATTCTACAATTATTGTAAATAAAAAACAGAACACATTTTTATTGTGTCTAAAGCAGAACAAACATGTTTGGTATTTTAATAGCTGAGTTTCCAAAATAATATTTTAAACCTGGAAAAAATATTAAGTTGGTCAGTCAGCAAAAGGAATACTTGCTGTTTCAGCACACATCAGCTTGACTGAGCCAATTTTAAATCCATTTATTTTTTTATTAAAGTTTTATTTCTGACCTACATTGCAGATGAGTTGGATGTTCAGTGTTGCAAGAAAATGATGGTTTTATATACAAGTATTAAAACTAATGCATTTTTGAGACATACTATGATACTTTTTAAAAGCAAGTCATTAACAACTACAGCACTTCTCACTTAAGCTCTGTTGGTTATAAAGATTAAGCATTCAATGCAATGAATCAACATGTGTAATGATTTTATGATGATAAGTGTTATGTTCTTCATTAGGCATTAAGAGCTATTAATGGTAGCTCAAAGCAACACCCAAGCAAGAAATGTCTTGTTTCTGGCTTTACTGTATCCTAATTATCCGTTGGGCCAAGAGCCATTGTAGATAGAAGACAAGACCAACCCCTTTATACTCAAAAATCATAGCTGGCAGGCAGGCGACTGTTGGGGCATGTCAGCAGCAGCAGCTTTCACCTCGTCCTCTGCCTGACCTTGATCTCCCAGAGGTCTTTCATCTCTCATTTAGGATCCCTGCGAACCTGTGGAATTTGGGAAACCGTTCAACCGACGCTCCCATGGGGTTTTTGAAGCTTCAGGGGTGCCGAAACAGAGGTCCCAGTCACAGCGACAGTGCTTTCAGGAATGCTGAGGAATCTCCCAACAAGGACACAAGTCAGGCTGTCGGCACAATGTGGCTGCTTGTTGCCCTCAGAGAAAATGTCCCTGCAGGAGAAACACCTACCAAACTTGCTCCTCATCTCTGTAATAAAATCTCCAGCTGATGCTGCTCCTGCTTTGTGAATAGTGAGGTGTTGACAGATGGAGTGTGAAGTATATTCCTTCAGAAATGTTGAGGCAAATCATTGAGGGTGGCAGGGAGGGTAGCAGGCAGAAGGCCAGAGAGGTGTAAATGTGTAACTCTGTAAGCATGCTGTGCAAGATGATGGTATCACTGCCTGTTTTTCTGCTACACACAGTGAGCACAAGAGATTTCCTTTGTGTGTGTGTGTATGTGTGTGTGTGTGTGTGTGTATGTGCGAGTGTGTGTGTGTGTTTGGCATGAAGAAACTTGGCCTCTGATTCTCTGTGGATTCCTCTTTTTCCGTCCTCCTCTTTTCACTCTTCCTCAGAAAGAGCTCTGCTTATAAACTGTTAAATTATACAGGGTACCAGATACAGTTACTAAAATAATAGTTAGACATGTTTGGAAATATAATTATCAGCTTTCTTGCACAGAGTGAGAAGATTAATACTACTGTCATAAGAGCCAGGTAGCTTAGCTTAGCATAAAGAATGGAAACTGGGCAAACAGATAGCGGGGCTCTGTCAAAAGGTAACAAACTGTTTAGCACTTCTGATGCTTCCTTAATAACACATTATATCTTGTTTGTTTCATCTGTACAAAAGCCAAAGCGAAAAAACATCAGTTTAGTTTTACGGGAGTTATGTGATGACAACAAGAAATAAGTCCTGCATATAACTCTCAGCAAATCCACAAATTGTTGTTTTTACACCAAAGTTTTTGTACAAATTCAACAAACCAGATAAAATGTGATAATTTGTGAGATTCAAAGGTGCAGGTTGTTTCCACAGTGCTAAGGTAACCAGTCACTGGCTGCTGCCTTGTGATTAGTGTACATAGTGCTTTAATACATCATTACTGAACTGATTAAACACTTAAGTAATTTCTTCAGATATTTAGATTTCTTTTTTTTGTTAGTTCTCTGTCTGATTCTCAGGAAAATATTGCAGAATGAACTGCCAAGGAAGCAAATATATGTATTTTCCAAAGGTCAGTCTATTCCTTTAAAGGCTGTATATTGAAAAAACTGTATCACAACTTCTTGCATGCAACAGGTTCCTTCCTGTAATTTTTTCCCAATTTGTCAGTTTGTATAAATTGATGTGTATGGTAAGAAACATCTTTCGGGGTTCTGTATCCCACCTGTCTCCTGTCTGTTGCATGGTGGATTAGCAGTGTCTTGTATGGCATGTTTGAAGGTTCATTCATGGTTTAGTTTTCAGGAGAGGCACATGCAGTACACTTGACAGTCCGAATGAAAAATCTGCCTTAAACATGTTCAAAACAGCTGTTGGTAGCATATCTTTCAATTCTGGTGCCATTTGTTTTGTCAGGGTTAATTCAATTAGTCAGGCTTTACCTGTTTGTTCCTGTTAAGGCTCACAAAAGGGCTGGAGCCTTGAAAAAAAGCTCACAGCAGGCTTTAGCTGGTGAAAAAGTATTAAAAAATAACATTAGAGAGGTTTCTAGTCCATCTCAGGTCTGAAGTTCACACTCACAGCACAAATTTTAGACTATAAATTCATCTGACTTGCATGTCTTTGTTGTTTAGAAGGTCATGCAAGGAGAACTTGTCAACTCAAGATGAAAGAAAATTCCTGGACTGAGAATCGGCCCCACGACAGTGACACACTACTCTCTCTGTTTCACGGTGTCATTTTTTCCTCACTGCACTGCATACCATGAGCTCCGTGTTGCAAATTGTGCTCATTCCAACATGGAGGCCAGGTGGAATTGCCATTTCATTAGTCACCCTTTGGCTATGTAGCGTCGGGTCAGTCAATGGCTTTGACTGAGCAGATCGTCTGGTGAGTGAACAGTCGTAAACATTAGAGCGCAAGAGATTTGATATATGCTTTCCAAAAGACTTTGAAATGTTATTATGGCCATTTTTATATTGTTTGCTGTGATTAAATGGCTACTTCTTTCAATAACTCCACTTTCCTTTCCCACGAGTTATGTGTAAAACAACAAAACTAAGACTATATGGCCATGTTAGCAGCTCTGTAAAGCTTGCTCTTTGGCATAGGCATGCTTAATTAGCAAAATATTAACATTTGCATGGTATCATGCACACAGTGGCATTGCTAACATTTTTATCCAGATATTGACGATGAATAAAATGTTAGAAGATCATCAAAGCTTCAACAGTTTAACTTGAGAAAAACATGAGCAACTGTACAAAAATTCAAGGCAATCTATTATGTTGCTGTAGAGACCTAAATATCAGCCTCATGGCGCAGAGGAAAAGGCGCTGGATTACCAATGTTACTAAAAATTAATCCTTTGCAGTCAAATAAGTGTCTTACGAACTTTAACAGAAATTGCTTTAATAGCTGCTGAGTCTGACTCAAAGTGGTGGCAAGCTATGCTGTTAGCGTAGTTTAAGTACTGTATTCCACTTAGTTAGCCTTTTGGTTTAGCTGTCATAATAATGAGCTAATATGTTAATGCCAGGTTCCTAATCTAGAAGTCCAGATCCAATGTATATCTGAGAGGTCAAAAGATAACTAAAGGCATGAAAAGAAAAAGAAAATGATTTGTTTGTTTGACATAATGTTTTTTTTCAAGTTTTTTTGTAACTCCACCTCTTATCTCGTAAGACAATCTGAGAAAGATTAATCATTTTTGTTTGAACTTCTCATTATTCATCTCTATATCAAGGCTATTCCTGATGACAAGAGGTCACAAGTAATTATTATCTCATTTTATTGTGTCATTAGCTAGGAAGATTAAGAGTGACACAGCAACAGAGCAAGTCCCCAGTTAGAATAAAGTATTTTCTTATGTCTTATTCTTGAAGATAACAAGCCAAACATTAATAACACGATGTGTGTCTTCACCATTTTATTTTTTAGGCGCCTCATATTTTTACATTTTTAAGATGTAAGATCTAACTATTTTAAGATCAGAGATACCAGTTCCTCATTTATCTGGTCTCAATAGTCCAGAACAGAGAGAAGCTAAGGTTCACTATTGCTTCTGTTGGTGATAAAAATTAAGTTCACAGAAGTGGGAGGACAAAAACATTAAGTCTGATCATACTCTGAACACTGCAGATTAGATATTTAACAGAGTGAGTGTAAATTTTCCTTTAGCACGGAGGTCCTGAAGGTCAGTGACCCCTGACCCCCCAATTCTCAACACATCCAGTCACTCTCTCTTACCCATACTCAGACTCTCACACTTTCCAAGATGATTCATTTAAGAAAACAAAAAAAATCCTGAGAGTACCGCATTTTTTCCCTCTCTGGAGTAACACTTGTCATGTTCATTAACATGACCACTTCTCAAAGAACTGTTTTTATAGTCTGTTGCTGTCTGACAAGACAAAGGAAAACAACTTAAATGAAAGCCACCGGGTCCTGTGTCACTGATATTTGACTTTCCTCATAATTATTCTGTGTTTATTCAGGATTCTCTGATATATGTCATCGCCGGTAGCTGTTGGAGTTTCGCTTGTTCACCCTGGAGGAAAGTGGCGTGGAAGATTCCAGATGAATGAGTTCACGCTGGGTCTGTGTGAGCAGGAATACCTTAAATTTCCATGGAAATGGAAATGTGGCGCTGAGCACAAGCAAAAGCCTGTAATAGTTCATTTCCCCATGTGCAAATTAGGTTGAGTTAAAGACGTTTGTATCTTAAGGCAGCGAACAAAGATGTGGTCCTTCTGTCGGTTATTATGCCGACATGGTGGGCCAAGGGATCAAGACTTGTGTGACCGTTGAGCTGACATGCTGTGAGGGCCCCACGACAGTTTCTGTAAGCAAATGGGGATTTATTAAGCAGATCACAGGGTTTTCTCTGGACTCTTTAATCTGATAATTGGCCTCAGATTCAAACAAACCATTGGAGCCTTAAAACAGTAGAGGGAACCTTTTACAACAATCCTGTAGCTCTTGACCAGACCCTCATGTCACTAAGGAACCGCAGAAACTGGAGCCCTTTTAGAGAGCAGGAGGGTCTTTTTTAAAGAAAAAGGGGACGTGAACACAAAGAATGTCCCCTTTCTCTTTGCCAGCCTGTGCCCCGATGTTTTATGTCCTCTTTTATTTCCATCCAGATATATTTATTGCTTCTTCAACCTATCCCTTTTCATCAATAAGCCCTCCCATCCCATCTGTCTGTCCTCTATCTGATGTCATCATCTGGTCAAAATAGAACGGATATTTTCCACATTTCAATCCACGTGTTGTTACAGCATTTGACAAAGAGCTTCCACTGTGCCAGGAATTATCTTTCAGACATTATTTTATTTTTCTCCCTGATAAATATCTCCTTCCTACCCCTCCTGCCTTTGGTCCCTGGTTCTCCTGCAGGGCCTTGTGGGTACGTATTCAGCCTGACTTCCCCTCAGCATGATGTCATTTCAGTTTGGCTGCATGAGCTGTATGAAGAAAAAAAAAGGAAGAATCAGTTAGCAAAAACAGAACTAAGGAATGCAAACTGACTGCGATAAAATCCATTAGGAGGAGGTGGAAAGTGTGTCTCCTCATATCTGTAACCAGTCTGGGCAGATTGAAGGGTGGGAGAGGGAGTCTGCTGCAGAGATTGGAACTCATCTCAAAAGGTATTCTGTAAATTTGACCTCTCTGGCTTCCTTTGAAAACCTTTAAACATCTCTTTGGCCTGCATATACGGAAAGAAGACATGCTTCTGTTGGCTTAGTTGAATGATTTAGTGATAATAACAAGAATTATGGCCAAAAGGGCAAAATAAATTTACCAATAACTATTAAGCCACTTCACAGAATGTCATTAAATAAGTCAACATGCTACTTTTTTGCCTAGAGATGTTGGCCAGAAATGTTAGGAAAAAAAACACATTTGAAAATACTGTTTCTCAGAAAAATAGTACAAAGAATGATGTAAATTGGCGTATAATGTATTATTATTTGAGCCAGATTCAACTGAGAACCAAATCCCAATCTGACTCTCACTCTGAAATTTGTTTTTAGTTTAGTTTTCTTATCAGTAATATTATTCCTTATGCTTGTGATGAGCCTGAACAAATCCTGACCCTGAAAACAATGCTGCTCAATTGGGAAATCAACCAAAGCAAATAAATTCCTCACAGAAAAATTCTCCCCATTCAACCTCCCATTGTGATGAGAAATCAGTGCCACAGTGTTTGACAGGAACTGAAGAAAGATGCAAGTGTGGGTTAAATATTTAGGCAATTTTAACTGATACCAGAGGGGAGAAATTACTCAGGGAATGCTAGGAATCTTGTTAGATGTTGAGATGTGAGTTATAGCCAGAGAAGATACAGAAGTGTCTTTTCATCTGAGATCAGCAGTGACAATTACCTTGAATGGGTCTGGAGTCACAGACGTTCACACAGCTGTTATACATTGTGGTAAATGCAAACGTGTGAGCCTCAAGCAGAATGTCAGGCCGACTCAAGGCAATACCAACATCATTTACCACACCAATATGTTTTCAATATACAGAAATCATTGAAAAAGTCTGTGACAGAAACACAGCGTGGGTGACTGCAGACCATGTGACCACATGAAATGGATCAGTTCCTCAAGCTGTTACCATGGAGGTGACAGAGACAAAAAACATTCAGGTCATTTGAGTGGAGGAACAAATCTGCTGTAAAGGTCTCAGTAAACAGACCCAAATATTTACAGCCTCAGAGTGAACATTCCCATTGACACTCTTCTGCATGTGTCTCTCCTTCGTACAGGGACAGTAACTTTTCAATAATGAGTTTGCTATTAAAAAGATACTTGCACTGCCAACCTGCATATCCCCACTGGACCCTTAAAGGGGACAGGTAAGATTCTCTGTCAGCTCACCGTCTACCTGCACTTAAAAGTTGGTTTTAGCTTTCCAAACATGTTTAAACATACCTTAAAGGGCAACACTAGCATTCATTTAGAGTTGTTTTGTGGTCAACTTACATAGTTTCCTTTTCATTTGGTGTTCAACCCCAGAAAAAATATCTGTCTCTTTAGCTTGCGAGCTAGCTCACCTGTGTTGACCAGCTAACTGCTAACTGTGTCTGTTAAGGGTTTGGTATTCCTAGATAAAAACTGTGGATTATTCAAACAGTTTTGCTGAATACAGCCTGCATCTCAATATCTACAGAGAACATCTCACTTTGGCTAATTACAGTTATCACGCTCCTTATTTAGTTAAGATTCAAATGCAAAATGTTGTAAATAAATGCTTTTGTTTTACACTTTGACACCAAATCATCATCCATTATCTTGTTTGTCAAATCTCCTTACTTCAACTATTAGAGTTTTATCTGATAAACTTGCAAACGGAACTAAATCAGTTTCATTTTTTTAATGAAAGAAAAACAGGGTGGACAGTGGGCAAGTAATTAATTAGTATGTTATCAATGTAACACCAGTAACACTGACTCCCATGGCAAGTCCAACCTTAATAATACCTTACAATATTTTGCACAGAGTTTTTCTTTGATAACTTAAAAAATCTTTAAGTCACCTAAAAATATCAATCAAGAGTCTCTGATACAGGTCTCTTGTATCGGAATAACCAGTGTTACAGTGTAATGAAAAAGGGAGCACCTGAGTCTTGGATGGAATGTTCCGGAATGTTATCGCCAGGTTCTGGAACTCACAGAGGACCCGCCCACAGGAGCAACACTGTTGCCAGGCAACAAAGAAGCCTTGATAACAGCCACAGTGAGGCCTGTTAACTAAGGCCAGGCATCCAGGCTGTGTGTGTGTG
>JAQNCA010000032.1:15130870-15147098 GCA_029783725.1 Acanthurus tractus | reverse complement strand
CCCCCAAGTTTGTGAGTAACATCTAGTCTAGAAAAAGGTCTTTTTAGATGCTTATGAGTCTAGTTAAAATGTTTATTTGTATTTGTCTTGTTTTATTATGTCATTTTACTTCTTTAATAAACCTCCAGACTTGTGTCTCTGTTGGTTTAAATTAATATGAACTGATCCAGATGCAGTTTGAACAAACCTGCCAGACCTCTTCACTCTTCTGTTATCTGCAGCTGCTAATCCACACGGTTACATGCAATATTAATTTGGTGGCACTGCTCTTCTAAGAAACATAACAGTTGTGACTATTTCCAGACATTATACTACACAACTAAACAACAATCAGATATAATAAAGTGAAACAAGCCAGTCTTTTATAGCCAAACACACCCTGCATTCAAACAATTTCCCAACAAGGGCTTAATTATGAGTGCACATGTTGAGCTGTTGCTGCTTGCCTTTAGTGAAATTAAAGCGTTTTTCCCTCCTCTCCTCTTTACCCCAGTTCTACCAGATCTACTACAGGCCTTTTTTATGGCTCCAAGGCTGCCAGAGCAGTGCAAGTGAATGAGGAGCTGAGCAGGCCAAAATACTGCAATGTGAGGTTTTCATGGAATTGTTAAAAAATCTATGAAGGAGGAGAACGTGGCTTCTCCGGCTGCATTCTTTCCTTCATCAGGAATTCACTGAGGTTTGGCCACGCACGTTTCACTGGAGCCTTTTCCTGTTCGCCTGGGAATAACAAGACCGTCCATGTGTTGTCCTTGTGCACGGTGAACAGAGAAGCCGCAGGCTGGGTTTGAGAGTTGTCAAAGTGGTGCAGAACAACCACACACCCACTGTTTAATCCTTTAAACACTCACATATCACACAGAAACAAAGCATGCCCCCCCTCATATTGACCAACACAGACCCCTGAGAGCTGAGGAGCTCATTTCCCTGAGAATAATACTCTATGCAGATGAGCAACAAGCTCCGGTTCAGGGTTTTGTCCCTCTGACTGGTTTCCTTTTCAGCTCTAGACAAATTGATGAAGCGATGACACTCATAATTGGATTCCAGCATGGCACATCTCTGCTCTGTGCTCAGCTGGAGCTCATTGTTTCAGACCAGCGTTTAATCCACGGCTGATTGCGGTCTATAAATTCAGTAGACAAGGGAGACAGCACAGTGATTTACAGCTCCAAAAGACATCATGGCCATGACAAAACATTCCAAGCGACAACTGTTTAATTGTAAACTTATCTAGAGGTTATCCACAGCCAGATGAACACTGAGCCCAGAGGACATGAGTGCCTGAGAAACTTGGATGATCACGAAAGCCTTTCAAACGCATGTCTGTTTATAATAAGCTGCAGAATCCAAAACACCCCAAGCAGAGCCAAGGAAAACTTGGAAAAAAACATAACTGTGTCTGACACCAGAGATCCAGTTGGAGGGGAGTTAGATGGAGACGTCCTGTACCAGGAAAAACCAGTAAAAACAGTTCAAAAACATCTCAGATGTTTCCACCTGTCCTACTTTTCTTCACTCTATATACTGGTTTGAAGAAATACTTTCTTTTAAAACGTTAAATTCTGCTTTGCTTGCATCTCCTATCTTTCTAACTAGCTTGTCAGTAAAATAATGACTGTGTTATCCTGATTAAAAGTCACAACCTCTTTTAATCACTTCTGATCCAATTCATCTGATACCTTGCTCAGATTGTTCCAGCTTTTCCGTGAAGCAATGCAAGGCAGCACAAACGTGTGATGGCTCGGTGCAGCGGGAAAGGTGACAACAGTCCATAAATGCACAGTGAAGGAGAAAGAGAGGCACATGAGGTGGCTGAAGTGGCCAAAGTCTGATCTCAGCACAGACAAGGCTGTACTGCAGCTGTGTGTCCTCACGTTCAACTCCCATCCACATCCAGATTAGTAACAGCATTACTCAGCCAAGACCAGCTCCCACTGACACTTGGACTTATGTAAACTAGAATATACGCTTACACAAGGTTGAGTGCTCTTATCTGTGTAGCTGAGGGAAAATTTGATATTAGTGTTGAGCTTCGGTTGTTTCATATCATGATGATGCAATACAACTATTAGAGTTTGTTTTGTTTTTTAAAACTGCTGAAGCAAATTATTCCAAGCAAATTGTAATTAGAATGTTACATAATTAGTAAATTTTCTTGTGCAAAATGTGTCAAAGTGAAGTGGCCTCCATGGAGCCAACATGAATGTGCCAAAAACTGCAGTCCCTTGAATGGCCACTTGGGGCTTGACCATAAAGCAAAGCAATAACAATAACTAATTTATAAAGAAAGGCCAGGAAATGTTTTTAACATTAAAGGAGGAAGCATTTTCCAGTGTTGACATATGACCAGTGTCAGTGCAACATGGTTCAGTGGCATGTTTTTGTTTTTGTTTTTTTGTTTTGTGGTTCTTATATAAACATGTTTACAGCCTGGTATCAAGGCAGTTCTTAGCTATTTTCCTGTAAATGTCAAGGTGCAAAGGGAATCTTTTAAATAATTTATTCATTTGAATAATATGTAGGCTTTAAATAATGCAGCACCTTTGAGTGACAGAGGCTGTCTGCCTGCTGTCACACAGTCAGTGGCCATAATGCATCCATTTAACTTCAAACTCTCATCCAAATGTATAAGATATTTTTTACTTCAAAAACTTAAAAGCAAAGTAACAAAATGGTGACGGCCATCAGTGAACTGAAGAGGCTGAACTTGCTGTAGTGATGTAGATGTTTACTCCAGCATGTATCAGGACACTGTGACATAATAATAGTTACAGTTATAATTATTATGGTTAAAAGTGCAACATATCTAAAACTCTCAGTTAAAAGCTGCCGGTGTTGAGTATTTGAGTTCACACCAACAAGAGTTTTTATTTTTAATGAACAATAAGCTTTTATTGAATATGTATATACATTCTCTTCTAAGTTGCCCATAATGTTCAGGTTCTCTGCCAGCCTCTCCTGCATACAGTATAAATCGCTTTCACTCTCTCTTCTCATGCAGGGGCCATGTAGACAGAAGGTGTTGCTGAATTATGAGCCTGTGACTTGGCAGGTTGTTGAATGACTGTCAGCTTAAAGAGCGCCGGTTCACCGACTCCACCGCAGAACCAAAGCAGCTCCCCCCAGCCGCCCAAAGTCCCAGGTGCCCTCTAGTCACCCACAACAAACACCCCGAGGACACATAAAGACCTCAAAGGTTTTAGGTCCCTAATATTTTGATTTTTTTTTCACTTTTTCCACACAGCACAGTTGGTTTGAGGCAGCTGCCTGTTTGAGCTCTCAAGTGTAATGAGGAGGTTTTTTATAGAGGAGCTGGAGGGATGTGAGCTTTACATGGCCAATAAAGCTTATTCCAGTTCCACTATTTTGATAATCAGCATTTTTTTTACACCGATGTTGAATATTTCAGTGTCTCTAGTGTGCTGATTGGCTTCCATTCTCAGTTTTATTTTTCTAAAATGAAATATTTGAGTTATGGATTATTGGCCCCACAAAACAAGACATGTAGTGGTGTTTTCTCTATCTCCTGACACTTTGTAAATTCAATTTAACTAGAAATGTAAATAATGTCAGCTGCAGCAGGATTTGCAAGCCTCCATATCCTCAGGCTACAACACCAGGAACAGAAGCAAATGTGGTGCAGGACAGCTCTTTCCCATCTACATCATATCTTTGTCTTCCTGAATATAAAACCAAAATATGGAAACAATGAGTGAGTTAAAGCACCACGGTGTGAACCTGCTGCCCATAAATCAGAGACTTGACAGCTTTGAAACAATGGACTCCACCTGACCTTTCCTTGTTTCTGCTCTCAGCACCAGAGTCCTGCTGCTGCTGCTGCTGCAGGGTGGTTTGAGTCTGCTCAACCCCCAGCAGAGGCTGCAGAGAAGAGCATCGCTGTTTTAACACAAAACCAGAAGAAAAAAATAAATAGCAATTATTTCTAACTACATGTCAGATTACTGTTTATTTCATCTGGCTGTTTAAGTCATCATAATCACAGACAGAAAGCAGAGAAACAATTTGTCAAGAGGGAGGAGGAGAATCATAAAGTTTAATAAACATCTTGGAAATAAATAAGACAAAAACAAGGTGAAGGCGTGTGAAGGCAGCAGAAGTTGTGGTGGTGAAGTTGATTTCCTGTGTTTACTGAGCTGTTTTGTTTCTTATAAAGCGTCGCTCAGGCGCCATGTGACGGGCAGATGGAGCGTTAAATCATCACTGACAGTCATTTAGTTTAGCATCGCAGTGACAAAGCATGATGAAAGTTATAAACACAACACAGAGTTCAGAGAGAAACTTAGAAGTCCCGACTTCAGACTCTACATTGTCCTGATAAAAAATCTTGAAGAAAAAAAAGATTTTCTCAGACAGCCCCTCCTCCTTCGCAGTTTTTTTTCTCACTCCTCTATTTGTGAGGCCTTCACAAAGAAACATGGTACTTTTTCCACCCTCATCTCTTTAGTCATCCTCCAAGTCAAGGTTTTCTCACACCTTCCTCTTTCTTCTGCTTTAGCCGGAGCGCCGGGAAACTCCAAAGCATATCCAACAATGTTATTTGAGTCAAGCAGGGTAGAGAGTTAACATTCAGTGTTGTCTCTCTGCGGCCTGAGCGGCTCCCAGCTGTCCATCATCTGATACTCTCTCATTGAGCTGCAAACGGTGTCAGATTCAACTGGGTCAAGGCGCGGAGCGGCCGAAAATGCTTCGATTGTGCACGAATGGGGTGAATACAAAACAGATCCCTGGCAGTCAGGGTGTGAGCACGTGTAAAAACCAACCTCCAAACACTGATTTCTGCGGTTTCTATCAGAGTTGTAAAGGTTGCTGCAGCAGTCTCGGCATGTGCAACATATTTGCTGCGCCCCACATGGTAACGGCGCGTGGGAGCGAAGCCAGGTATCTTAATCCCCATCACCCTTGGGATTCCCCACCAAGAGATCCCATTAGTGAGGATAAAAACTGTAATGTAGTCCGGAGAGGCTCGGTGGACTTACGGTGCGCTGCAACCCCTGCAGGCCAGCAGTGACCTCCATCTGATCCCTCACTAACTGGAATTACAGCTCCGGCTCCAGCAGGCAGTGTTAAAGAGCAATGAACTGTAAAGCATTTTGATGTCTTAATGAACAACATACACACAGCAACAAGTCCAATAAAGGAGCACCTATAAATTTGAAAAGAGCAGCAGTATTTGCAGGTACCATAGAAACTGCTCCAAACACTTGAAGGCTGCTAGTGGAGGAGTGGAGGGATTTTAACACCCAAAAACATTTATTATGAAAAAGAAAAAATAATGTCAGGTGTTTGGAGTGATGCCACAGGGTTATGAAATAGCAGAAATAGCAGCATTGCCTCTCTAAATGTGTTTCTTAGTGATAAAAAGTGAGTCTCGTGCGTTCAAACTGAGGAATATGAATGGAAAAGATGTGCCTACATTCTTCTCATACGTACAGTACAGCACATAGCCTTGGGTCAGCATCTGGTGTCACTGAGCAATAATCACACACAATGTGAACACATGAAATAATTCAACGACTAGATCCGGAGAAATTTATTCATTTTAATGATGTCTGGAGAGTGATCACAGTGGGTGTTAGAGCGTGAAAGTGAAGAAATCAGAGACACCCGAACATGAATCACAACCTTCATCTCAAACGTAAACAGGGATGAAAAGAAAATGCTGATCACGTGTGATAAAGATGGAGCAAACGCGGTCAGTTAATGGTCAGTTTTCTTGATTGCCAGAGCATAAATAACTGTAGACTTCAATTAATCAATATAAGAGGGAAACAATTTCAAGCTCTCTACAGGAAAATACTGATTAGACAAAAAAATAATGATTGTTTTTATGGGTTTCAGATCCATGTTGTCGTATCATCACAGGAAACAAAACAAAGCAGGTCTGTCGTCAGTAGGAGGCCGTTTGTAATCACGAGTGAGCATGATTCTCTCTGGACCACATGCTCTGAGATTTGGCCTCAATGCTGCGTGTAATTAGGCTACTTTGGTATGTTTTCCCTCATCATTTATTTAGTGGTTTTCATTTTAAGGGAAACTAGAGGAAGGAAGTTTGCTCAGAAAAGCCAGAAATGTACACTGAGGATACCTGTCCAAACCAAACAATGAGGTCATGGTTTCCCGAGCCAACAAATCACACAAAATCGTTCCTTTAAAAGAGAAGAAATGTGGATGTAAATGCATCATTTCTAAACTATTTGCCTGCAAGTCGAGGTTAGTTCATACTTTACTGCAGTTCCTGTCACCTTTAACCATTAAGGCTCCTGTTTAGCTTTGACTTGGGTGATTATTTTTGTTAACACTTTAAATTAAAGCATGCACATTACAGAGTCATTACTTAGTACATTCATGGTATTAATGTATACTGACTGGATACTGGCATTGACTCGTGTAGATAAAGAAGAGAGAGAGAGGAAGTTAGTGACTGAGCAGTCAAGAGGGACTTGAATCACTTAAATTAGCTCTTTAGCTCTTTAAGTATATATTTAATTACAAGGTGGTTGTGATGATTGGATAACAAGGCACAGATAACGGTAGCTTTTTGCCTACAGGTGTTGAAAGCGGTCAGAAATACAGAATCTTCTTTCTTCTTTCTTTAATAGTATGCAATAAGGTGCTACCTGTTCTATGTGCTAATACTAAGAGACAATAACAGGCATTAAGACCTTCAAAGACATGCTAAAATTGTTTGTTTTTTTTTAATTGAAAATGCAAAACTTTGTTCAACAATACCTCTTATCCACACCAGACAGGCTACACATGTTTTTTTCTTAAAAATAGGTTTCAATGCTGCTCCTTGATAATAATTTAAAGACCAAGACCCCTCAAAAATAACTTTAAGATGTGAACTGAGGGTGTATTATAACACTCTTACACAGAATATGTGATTTTGTTCTTTTGAAAATATTTCAGACGATGTTTCTTGAGTTTAAAAGATGACTTCAATGATTTAAGAGGTTCAACTGTCATACACACAAGTAAAATGCTAAGTTAAAGTGAATGTGTGTGCACTAAATGTTATGCTTTAAGTTTGGAAAAAAGGGATAACAAGAAGAAATATTAAACATTAAGGAAAAAAACTTATAAATAATTGATTTTAAAAAAGCAAAATGTACATAAAATACAAGCACTTAAATGCAGTAGGCAGGCCACTGAAGAGGACTGAGGGCGCTCGTAGAAAGAGAAACAGTCTGTTTCTGTAGAGGTGAATACCAATTTAAATTCTTTATAACTGTAATGTAAAAATGCACAAGCATGGAGGTTTCATAGTTTCCTGTTGACATAAGCTAACGGTGCACTCTGATGGCCGATAATCTTCCCCCCTCCACAGTCATGTTAAGAGATATTTGGGTCTTATTCTTGCGAATGAGCTCTGGACGTCTCTCTCCTTCTGTTGTGCAACGAGCTGATTTGGCCGTCAAAGCTCTGGTCTTAAAGAGTGACATGTTATGAGGAACCAGGGGCCATCTGGTAAAATAAACGATCAAATAAAAAGAGACGTTAACGGACTCCGCCCTCAGTCCTGCACACCTCTGTTACAGCCTTGTTGTGGAAACACTAAAGCTGGAACACTTCCTCCTCCTCCACAAACACACACCTGGTCAAAAGTCCACCTCCTCGGCCTTCCCGGTTATGATCCCTTCATCTGGAAACAAAGAGTCACACAAACCAGTGTCGTTTTCCCAATTAGGAGAAGAAAGGAGGTCTGGAGATGAAGAGAGACAGCAGCAGCTTCTGGAGTCAGCATGAAAGCTGCTCATTTGCGAACACCCTGCTGGGTTAATTCAACCCCTGCATGAGTGTGTATGTTTTCACACTGGCCTACTGAACTCTTTCACTTCATGCCACAGAGGAGGACCTCTGGTGTGGACAAATAGACTCAAAGGAATGCACACATGATAATACACATGCAGAGTCATGACCGCACATTCACACTTTATCATGAATACTGAATGAAGAAGCTCCTTTATGAAAATCTTAATCGTCTTTTTGTTTTTATAGTCAGATTCCTGTAATATAACTCGACTTGTCAGGAGTCAGTATTAGTAGCCTCCTTCTACTGTGTGTGCTCACCTTTTTATGTGTGTGTTCACAGCTGGTTTTGATACAAAAGCAAGCAGGCAGATAAGAAAATGGTCATATGCAGTGAGGGGAAAAGGGGATTTGGAGGGCTGAGTGCCATAACAGAAAATAACACATACTGTAACTCCCTGTTGACACATGTATTCACTTACATTGCAATAATAAATCTACACTAAACACCTGAACCTGTTTAAACAGAGCGCAGAGGAGCAGTGAACAAATGGAAGAATAGGAGTTTAAAAAATGACACTTAGCTCCTTAACTGCAAATCAAATTTCCTTTGAGCATTTTCATTTTCATTTTTCTTGGTTCACAATGAAAATTGATTCCACTCTTGAAACATAATGGACATTGAGCCTGCATTAAATCAAGGTTCAGCATTATAGGAAATGTGTAGACTGGAAACAGCTAGCTGGGTTTTGTCTTAATGTCACAATGTCTTCAGAGTCTTCAGGTGCTTTTAAAACTCACTCGTTAACATGTTATATCTTATTAGTTTGACCAAAAGTAACCATTTATCCTCTTGCTTCCTGTTTTCATGCTAAGCTAAGCTAACAGTCTCTAGCTTAGTGGAATGGAATCAACCATCTCACCTAACTCACTGCAAGACAGATAATATTTCAAAATATGTCTAAACTATTCCTTTGATTTTGAGCTTTTGATCCTCTCCTCAACACTTTTAACCCTCCATAAGTACTGTCATGTAACAGCACCTCTACTTGAGTAGGATTCTTACACAATGCAAAGAGGGAATTAAAACCTCCACATCAGGATAAGAAGAGGTGAGGCGGCTAAGAGCGCAGACCACCCCCAAGGAGAGACACAACAGCAGCAGAACGATGGTTGGACCACAGCCCGCCGCAACACACCCAAGAAATTGGCTTCACACATGCTTTGAGTCATGTCAGCCGCAGAAAGCAATTCATCCTGCAGCAGCTCTGAATGTGGTGAGCTTAAGTAGCAAAGATTTCAACAGACTGAATCCCTGGACTCTCATTTAAACACTGCGATTACCTCTGAGGTCGACTAAAGGCTCCTGTTCAGACACGACTTTTTTTAACTAAACTCTGTCGAACCCCAAAAAGCAGTTTAGATAAGAGCAAGTGGAAAATGTGAAGAGCTGCAGAAAGCAATTTTAACACAATGGCAGGTTTGGAAGTACAGCTGATGAGAAAGATGTGAGTGCACTTTTTCCAAAGGTACACTGCCAGTGTCAACTGGAAACCTGGATGTCTTGCAGCTACACGTCAAGAACAGATTCCTGAGGCAAAAAGGGAGAAAGCTGCTGAAATTCAGGTCAACACGAAGTTATGAGCTGATTAGAACAAGAAAAAGACCCTTTCAGCAAGTTCACTGACTTGATGTATCGCTGAACAGTCCTAAATTATATCTGTTTTCTTTTTAAGTGTTTTTAGTAGGACATAGGACTCAACCAGTGAAAAAAACACTTAAAACATTAGATAATAAATCATTTATTTATTTCTACTTTAGCGTCTATCAAAGCAGTAAAGCCACAAATAAGTTAATACTCCCCTCTACTTTATCAGCCTATGATACACAACTCATTAGGCTTACAGAGAAACACTGCTGCCTGGTGGCAAATTTAAAAATTACATGCAGTTTGATCAGTATGTATAGTAAAATTCTTAGCATGCATACAAATTCTAATTATTTCTTTTGATTTTTTTGACCAGAGAGGAAAGTTAAAACCCCCCTCTCACATGTGAACACCTGTTATCGTGGGTGTCACGTGATTGAAATTCCGTGTCTAATCATGTGAGTCATCACCATGACAACTGAGCAACTTCCAACCATGGATAAAGGCCGTGAGATGAAAAAAAATAAAAACATCACAGCAGATAGATCTTGTGCTTGGAATTTTTTTCCAAGCTCAATGTAGTTTATATCAGCCATATAACAGCTATATGTAACTCTGAGCAGGTTTTTAGTTTGTAGTCTGTCGATACTGCATGATAATAAATGTAAGTAAATGCCGTATCCTTTCAAAAATGTGATTTGCTTTTCATAACTTCAGTGATGTGTCTGCAGAGTTTGGCAACACACAGTTTGTCTGTACCCTCCTGACATATCCGCTGAAGATATTCGGGAGAAGATTTTGACATCGCAACTTGTTAGGAAACAGTCAGGTCCATGAAGCAACTTACACAATTTGTGAGCTGTGAAGAATTTCAGCTTTACAGTGAGGCAGAAGACATTGTGTGCCCAGTAGACGAGTTAAACTTTTAAATTAACTATATTTGTATGTTTATAGAGTCAGGAATTTTTTGAAGACTTAATTTTAAACAATTTTTACTAAACAATTTAAATTTTTGGTGAAAAGTTAAATTGTCAAGAGTATTTTTATGTCATAAATATGTCATGGGGGCGGACGTTATTTCCTAAAGCTCCAGTGTGTAGGCCTTAGTAACACCTGGTGGTGAAACTGCTAATTGCAACTAACTAAAATTCCCTTGCTTTACCCTTCCCTCATTTGCCCACAGTGGCAGAAAAACTTGTTTGATTTGTCTGTTCTGATTGTAGAAACATGGCAAAGCAACAGGACTTGAAGAGAAACGACTCCATCTGAGACAGAAAGAACTTAATCGAAGGTAATAAAAACAGAGCAATTCTTACTTTAGCTCACTGTAATGATAATATGCGTATAAACCTCCTCTCCACTTCTGCCAACAGATTCTACTAAATCTGGACCTTCGAAACCAGTAATTTTTGAGAGGGCTATTTACGGCTCTCTTCTCCCATGATGCACACTGACGGCTGCTAACAGCTGCAAAACTCTAAATTAACTATATGATAGTGGTTTACCTTTGCAGAAACCACTTCACTGTCTTTAAATCTAACAGTTTTAATCCATGACAGCATAATTTTTTCCGTTAATGCTGCACATTTGCATTTTTTTTCTGTTAGTACATCATAGCAAAAGAAGAAATTTGAAGATGTGACCTTGAATTTTCAAAGACTTCAAACAAATAAAAAATAGAATCAACAGAGGGACCATAAAAGTAAGAGTTGTAACACTAACTGCAGCTTATCCAATTTTAAGTTGCACCAGGTGAGAAACAGATAAAAAGAAGAATCCTTAACAGTTGCCTTATTTAAAGATTTATTACTTTATAATACAAGCTTTTATGTAGACCACATTGCATTTTTAGTTTTTACATTTATTCATACTGAGCTAAAGTTCATAGCAGTGACACTGATTGACAAAACACAAACCAAAGGACACTCAATGGAAGGAATCAAAAGTTTTCTGACTGTTTCTGAAGAAACCACAGCCCATCAACACTCCCAGTGCACCACCTTTGTTTAAGACCACATGCCCTCACTAGTCCTCACACAGTATGCCACGTGCATCACATACCCTCAGACACACTCACACACTAACTCACTCACACTAAAATTGAACAAATACCTATACACAAGATAAAAATTGATATATTTAAATTTCATTATTAATGATATTACTGAATTCCACAATAAAAGGCAAACGAGAAGTAAAGACAGCATCCAAATGAAAAGGAGGTGAAACACCACAAAATCTTCCTTCTAACTCTCCATCCAAGTGGGAGAAAGTCTTCCCCTGCTCCGTCCTCAGTGTCCAGTAGAGGGAGGCCTCACAGCGACGACACTTCTCCCTCTCATCTTCAACCGCTTCTTCTGTCTGCGTTTAACTGGCCTGCCATGTTGGCTCCCGTTACAAGGGAGCACAGACAGTCTAGTCCATAAAGTCAAAGCCACAAGGTGCAAACAAAACACCCGATGGCACCCAAGCAATCCACCGAATCCTCAGACTCCATCTTTACCAGCCTCGCCGTTTCTCCTGGACCTGTGCATCCCTCAGGTGTTTACTTAGCTCTCTCTGATAAAAGTCTTTTCTCCATTGGTCCTTTGCCAGGAGCAAACAGGTTCAAGGTAAAAGCACAAACGCCATTGGTGCTGATACGGAACAAATAGTTCAGTTAGTAATTAGAGGCAGAAACAGTCTCATGAGGAGGATGGCACATTTTCTACCATGTGGGGGTTTTAGGTCTGTTACTCCGACCGAAGATATAAAAATAATAAACTGGCAAAAACATGATGATGATGATGAAGCACAATAAACACTTCTGAATTAACAGACTGGTTAAGTGCAATGAGGGGGGTTAACACCATTCAGTAAGACCTAAGGAAACGTCCATGTTGACTAGAAGGGGGAGGGTAATGGCCCGCACATCCTTTATAGCAATTCAGTGTCCATGAAGAGCAAAGAGTTCCTGGGTCTTTTCACTACATATGACGGCTCTTTAAGAGTTGTCCAGCGAACAGGTCTGTGTGGGAGCGTAGGTACTGTTTAATGTCATGACCTTCAAATTAAGCAGAATAACAACAGCAACTTCTGCCAATACAGTAAAAGTTTGGGGACAAAAAGTGACTATATTGGCACAAAAAAAAGCCTCAGATTGGACGAGTGTTCAACCAAAGCGGATAACAGGCCCAACCAGATTTCCTGTGATTTAATCCAAATCCACAGCTGACAGGATGACAGGCAGGAGAGAACCGGGTGTATGCATGTTAATATGTGTGTGTTACATGTGTGTGTGTGTATTTATACATGTGAGGTTAGTGTAGAGGGTCATTTCTGTTGCTTTACAAGAGGAGGCAGCAGTTGCTCTCTGTGGTTTTTTCTCTGTTCCTTTGACCTACAAAGACAAGGACGGCAGAGACATGAAATGAGATCTTTTTTAAAAACTGGCTAAAACTAGAAGAAAGCACAAATCTATCTTCAGACTTTCTGAGTGGGATGATGTTGAGGTAAGCAGCAGCAAACGCCTCACTGCACAATGTATGTGAAAGGTCAGACAAAAATAGCTGAGAGATATTGACGAAATCAGCCCATCTCTGCCCTTTTTGTTACATTTTTTTCCCCCACAAGTCAGAAAAATGTATTTAAAGACCACAAGCACAACATTTTAGTTCCGTTATGTATTAAGTTTTAGTGCTACAAACTTGTTGACCTAATTTTTTATTTTCAGCGACCTGAAGTGTTGCTGTTTTACTGAGCTTCCGCAAAATGAGCCTTTCAGTCTTTCAGCTCTGTTTTCATTTCTCTGAAGTTTGCAGACCTATATGACAATATCAATACTGCACTCACAATACTGTAATTCTGCTCAAAAGGGAGACAAACAGAAGATACTACCATGAGAGTTGGGCTCTGGAAGAGTCTCTCTGGCAACCAGGTGCATGACGGTCGTCCGGCCTGGCGGCAGCTTTAGAGCTTTAAACAAAGAAAAGATTTGTCATTTTCCAGCTATATCATATGTTATGGTACTAAGTTTGTGATTCATATGCAATTTCCACGTTTACATTAATTTCTCTGTATAACGGGACAGCCGGATGGGATGAACGGACTTCTCTGAGAGTTAAGTTCAAACATTTGCTGTTGCTCTCACAAAACAAATTAGCTAACAGTCTTGGGAAGCGATACAATAGGTCTGAGCAGTTGCCTGGTTGTTCTCAGCAGAAGTGTGTTTCTTGATGCTGATCAACAAGCAGTTCTGCTCCTTTCGAATCACACACAGAGCTGATCTTCATAATAATCTCATGAATTTATAATGCAAGTGGGCGTCACTTCTTCTGCAAAGGACCATGACTTTATGTGATGTCTGCAGTAAATGACGTCTGCCTCTGTGCGTGTCTGTTTGTCTCTATTGCATTGGATGCATATTTCAGTCATGTCCAGCCACGTACCAGGTTTCCACTCAGGTCTCCTTTGTTTACATTCTTGTTGCTTAAGTGTAAAATATGCCAGGCAGAAGAGAAGGAAGGATGCTGATTGGACGGGACATGGATAGAGGTTGTTTATTACTAAAACCATTGATAACTGGGTTTGTCAGTTTGCTAGCTCCAGCAGTTTGCGATGTTTTACGGTGAAAAGAAATAAGTTGACTTTCACACTGAGCATTCTTAAAATACATCTGTGAGACCCAAAACAATCAACGCAACCTTGTTTGACTGAGGAGGGGATGTCTTCGTTCAGATATGGTCTTACCTCCCAGGGTAACGTTGCCATGAAGGAAGCGTCCCTGGAAAATGAGGCGCAGGATGCTCGGACTGCTCACCCTCTCCTCCTCCCATCCTGTCACAGAGCAGAGAAATAAGGGCATCACTTACCACAGCCCGACCCACCCATCCTGGGTTTATGAGGGCAGACTCTGATATTTATATACAGAAATTTCAAAAATATGGTTACAATATATCAACCCAAAGTAACTGCTTTCAGATAAACACAAAGCATTAATAAGAAAAAGATTGCTTAGATTTGCTTGTTTCCACAATTCTGACCAAGACACATCCTCAGCAAATATTTTACAGTAAAAATGAAAATAGAAGGCAACTTGTTACTTACTGATCAATTTATAAATCGATACCAATACTAATTCTGGTAGATTTATCAGTCTGCTGTTTATCTACATCATTTTACACCACAACACAAATATTAACCTTCAGTTGCTTTAAACCTTTAAATTCATGGTAATATTGTTCTGTGTTCACTGATTTCTAATGTAAAACTATTAACCCATCATCTTAAAACACATCTTATATAGTTGGCTCCAACAGTAAGAGAACAAAAGAAACTGGCAAAAGAAATGGAGGAATTCATATGTTAAATTTTAATATTACACTAATATTTTATCATAATATAATAGTGTTGATGATAATCATTCGCAGGAACTGATTAATGTCTGTTGGCAAAGACTGTGACTGAATCAGATGGACAACTTGGAATAATGCATTTAATTGTGTGATAAATTTATATTACAAAAACATACCTGCAGGCCAGTTTTCAAATACATGCTTGGCGATGTCTGTGGCTGAGTCATTGGGGGAGAAAGTGAAGTCTTGCGTTTTTCCACTGACCAGGATAAGGCGGAGGTTCACCTATGATCACAAACAAAAAAAAAAAAACAGCTTAATCTTAGCCCACAGAAATGTTGCATCAGCCAACATAAACACCAAACTTCCATAAAAATCTTCTTAATTAGTTGTGGTGGAATCCCTGCACTTCTTCTAACCTCTTCAGACATGAGGTGCCCTTTAGAAGGCTGTGAAGAGACGGGCATTCCAGTCTAATTAGATTTATCCACACCAGATCTCCACCCTTTGACTGGGCGACTTCATTCACTGAGGGCTAACACTGAAGTGAGCCCCTGTTGCCAGAGACGACAACAGATATGGGTGGGGCTGAGGGGGGAACACTGGCCCTTTAGTTCCAGGGCGCTGTGAGCTCCACTCCGGGCTGTCGGCCTAATGCGATAACCCCAGGTGTCCCAGACAGCTCTGGGCCATGTTATTAAATTTACATGGCCAGTGCGTAGCCCCAAGGGGGACTGTGCATATGTGTGTGTGTGTGGGGGGGGTCATTAACAGCAGGGTCTCCTCCAAATTTTATCCTGTGGGCATCTACATGGATCAATCTGTTGAAAAAAAAGAGCTAAAAATGGAGCTGCTAGCTCTAACTAGCCTCGAAGGCCTAAATATTGCTCTGAAATCAGGAAATCCATGTGGGACACTGCACACTCATTCTTCTGCTTTATCTAAAAATATCACAAAATCTTTTTTCTCTTTGCAAAACAACACCATAACAAAGATAAAAAGCAGCCCAACACAATGTTATTAATATGCAAGTGTTTTGATATACAACTTATCACTTTTTTCAAGTATAAAAAATTACAAATATTTCACCTACTTTCATCTTCTCAGATATGAACATTTAGTG
Organism: Acanthurus tractus; assembly: GCA_029783725.1. NCBI lineage: Eukaryota > Metazoa > Chordata > Actinopteri > Acanthuriformes > Acanthuridae > Acanthurus > Acanthurus tractus. The sequence goes on along the minus strand of JAQNCA010000032.1, from coordinate 15,131,221 downwards.
TTATTCTTTGTCTGATGTGGGCTGCTCATGGAAATTGTTTGCCACACAAAAATTAAAGCTTTAAGAAGAAATTGTCTCTCTGGCTTTATTAAAATTGTGAAAGGCAGTTTTAAACCAAATCATTTGAGAAAAAAACTTGCATATTAAAGAGTATTTTTATCCTGTTATTACCGCTGGTGTATATTGTTGTACAGATAAAAGTAATAAATGGTAAACTAGTAATAATTATTAATATGACACCAGCTGATCAATATGTTAAGCTTCTTTGACGTTAATTTAAACACTGACTAAGAGGTGCAGACTACAGGTGTGTGAGGGTCATGTTCACGTTTTGTGAACATTTTATACACA
>JAQNCA010000032.1:15102321-15130770 GCA_029783725.1 Acanthurus tractus | reverse complement strand
ATTTAAACACTGACTAAGAGGTGCAGACTACAGGTGTGTGAGGGTCATGTTCACGTTTTGTGAACATTTTATACACACACTTTATTCATTGGACTCGGTCCAAATGAGCTGAACCAAGCCATTCTGACGACAAAACTCCCATTCAATAGAAATGAAATAAAGACATGGATCAAAACTAAATGTGGTTTAGAGTCTCTCTTCATTATCATGCTTTTCCATTAGTGTGGCACAGAGAAGTGTCATGAAATATGCATGTATCTACGTTCCTTTCTACGTAACTTTAAGCCTGAATCAAGAAGAAAGGATTTGCAGTTTTGATTTTACATTGATATTCATTTTTCCTCTTTTTTGTAAATATAATTTGATCTCATGATTGAAACATCATTCTGACCTGAATTATTGATCCATTTCAGACCTTAGTTGTCTAATTTATGCTGCAGCAAGTGCTGTTCCTTATTTATCCATTAATCCATCATTTCTAATCAATCACCAAACTACTTTCAGGAAAAAAAAATCGAATCATCTAAATCTATCTGCTTGGACATTTCTGCTCAAGAGTCCGAAGTGACAAATGGGATTAATTTTGCACGACATTTGCCCTTCTTAAAAAGGTGGCACTTGAACTTTCTTTGGTTCACAAATCACAGAGGAGAGAACAAAGAGACTTAACCACGAGGTGTGACGTCACAGAGGGACGACCCCACTTTCTGATCTGTTTACAAATACCATCCTCCCTCGGTGGTCCTCTGCCCTCCCCTCCCCCTTATGAACTGAGTAACCTCAATGTGGGGTTACATACCCATGTCATCATTAACAAGCTTTGTCCCCATCCCCGTCCCCATTCCTTTTATCTCCTACAAAATAAAAACAAAGTCAAATCTGCCTGGTTCCCCATGGCAACATCATGCATCACAAAAGTCCTTGAGGTTCTCCAATGTAAAGGAAGACATTAAACCCTACAGACAGTGTTGTAAATTAACCAAGATAACAAAGGCTTATCCGTTACGTTTCCCAACATGTATCCCAAGATCGCATCACTAGGGGTTCTCCAAATCCATGGTTCAATTCACACCCTGATTTTTGAGCTTGAACAAAAAAAGATAGTCCTGGTTTGTAAAGCATCTCTGAACTTACTTTCATTATCGTCACAACCCTACCAAACACACATGCCCCGGGGTAGCTTCAAACAGAGACGATCCATTAAAATCCCACTCTGACTTGCTGTTTATTCATCTGATGTAGGTGTCCATGTTACAAGTGATAATCGAGAAGATTTTCACTTCAATCAATAATTATTAAGTCACAATTTATCACCAAATGAGGTATAACAGTGGTGATCCAAAATTGCAACATTTACAAGTTTGGCATCTGCAGCAAAATTTGTTGGGGGAAAAAAAGGTCTGTGACGTTTCTGCTACTGCAGGCTGAACATTTCCTATTGCCGCAGCTTCACATCTAAAACATTTATTCTTTAACATTTCTTTAACATTTAACATTCTTTTAACCAGCAAAGTCAGGTTTCACTATGAAGTAGTCACAGGAAATGCAATGTGTCTGTCAGTGAGCTTTCACTTACTGTCACTGATCATCAAAAATGTGTCTGTGAAACAAAAGAACAGTTGTTTGCGGCATTTTTTGACAGTAAAATACTTTGACACAGGTAAGCGTGGGAACAAGGAGCCACCGCAGTGAGCTGTTAAAGGACGAGATGGAATCAACAGACTAAGCCCTAAACTCTCAACGATCTAACCAACTATTGTGCACGCTAAGTGCAACCTAAAATAATTTCACAGATATTCAACAGAAGAAACTGAATAACAGAGAGACCATTTATTGCTTGCCATCTTTATGTAAGCAACAGTTTTGGGGTTTTTTGCCTAATTCTGTGACCTGTGGTATTAAATTGCATTTGCTGTCACCAACAGTAACTATGGATGTTGTTGTAAAAACCAGAACTGAAATCTTTGAGATCTTCACTTTAAATATTATTGTAAAGAGCGGTCTGAAAATAAGGAAAATCTGTGATAAAAATGTGCCAGTGTTTTAAACCCTGCAACAAAAATATCTGTGAATATATTAGAATAATCTGCTGATTATTTTCTTCTGTCTGACCAACAGCCCAAAACACAAATATTCAATTTACAATTCTATACAACAGAGGAAGGTGCAAATTTAGAAAATCATGAGGAGCAAATTTAAAATTTTGCTTGAAAAAAAATCAAATAAATAAATAAATCACTTGAAAATTGTTGTAGAATGATTTTAATGTTACTGGATTAACTTATTAATCAATTAATTACTACAGTACACAATGCTAGCATATTATTTAAATTGACAACTGATTGTCTGATTGAGAACCAGCTCAACATACAATTCTATTCCTGTCCCATTTTTCCATCCTATTATCTCTGATGATGCAGGTTAAACAATCACTGGCACAGGTATCATAAACAAAAAATCTTATTCTCTGTATGACTCCCACTGCAATTCTTTTTATCGGTCATTAAATGAGTGTAGTCCATTCCTATTAGGAGGGGGGTCTGTGGCCAGGATTTATTAAGAGGGTACAATCAATTGGCGTCTAAACCTTGAAAGGAAAGTAGGGCAACGTTTTAACTGAGATTAGACAGATGGTGTTCACAGGAGCAGCAGTCACTGTCCCAGCTAAGTGTTTGCGGACGTAGGTTAATCCATGACCCTGTCTCCCACCCCCCAAACCCTAAACTATTTTAATTTGAGGAAACGTGTGTGTAATCATGTCCCAATGTTAATCAAATATTAGCAATCACTTGTATATCATTTAGCAGCAATAGGTGCGACAGACTACAGTGCAGGGAGATCACATGCTATCAGTGAACAAAGATTATCACCTAAGCTCCTGGCTGTTACTGGAAATTAACTTTAGAGAAGGTGGCAGACCATGTCTTACTCACCATATCAAGATCCCTCTGGGTGGTCATGGCTCAGTGAGGAGAGAGGCCGTGGAGGTGAAGCAGAGAGAACAGGACTGGTGTGCTTCAGCTGCTGGAGACGGGGCCAGAGCCCTGAAACAAACAACACAAACACTGTGAGGCTGCTTCCCACAGCCTGGCACCGACACTGCAGTGCACATAATCCATTCAACCGAACTTCCATGTCGTTAACGTTACAGCTGACACCACAACATTATCAATCAAACGTCAAACTTGAACACAATAGGTTATCTACCTGAAATAATAAGTTGTGAGCAAACAGACTCACTTAAGCCACTGTTAACCTAATTAAAATAACCAACTTAGCCTGTCAGACTACGCCAGTGGCGACCTTACTAGCTCAAATCTTACCAGGTTCTGACAGTTACGTTAACTGTTAGACTAGTTAAGCTAGCGGGCTAATGTTCCTTGTATCGGTTAGACTCAGCCAAAGCTTCCAGTTAGCTGGTTTATAGTAACAGCACGATACATGTTTAAAACAAGAATTTTTTTGTCGTTTGAGCACACAAACTAGCATCAAGTTTCGTCTTGACAGATTTCGAAACCAAGCTCTACGAATGGGAAAGCGACTGCTAAAGTTAGCATTAGCTAGTGTGTTAGCTGTTCCAAGCCTTCGATCGCTGGCTAGCTGTGGGCTAGCTGGCTAAGTAAACGTGCAACAGTAATTTGTGTCCAGTCGACCTCACCTGCATCTGATGGTTATGATAAAATTTTGCATTCAGTTAAATTGATGAATCAGAGGGAGGCGTTTTTCTAGAGGAAAATATCGAGGGTAGATGGATATCGTTGACTGTGTTATCGGTGGCTAATGGACGGGAAGATGCCGGATGTCAGCTGGTTGTAAACACAGAGAACGACCGCAAACGCTTACGGGAGTTGAAGTCCAGAAGGAGTAGTCGATGCTTTATGACATTATTACCACTATAAAAAACTATAATAAATCATATATATATATATATGTGTGTGTGTGTGTGTAAAACGTTGCAGCATCATTTCTGCTGTTACTGTATCCAATGTGAAACTTGAAAGGTTATTTTTCAGTATGTTCTGCCTGTGTTAATCCAGTTTAGATACAGATGAATACAGAGCCCATGTAATACATTACAAAGTTACTGCCCAATTTGTGTAACTCTCTGGCTAAAAAGTGACATCCAGACTCACCAGGTTATAGGACAGACTAATAAGGAGGTTTATCATGTAAAAAATAAGTGCTTGGGTTTTACATTAACAGGATTACACTAAAAGGCCAAAATAATCTCAGCACTAAGCATGAACATTCAATATTGACTGTGGAAATGATAATTTGACAAAACCATTTTGACTTAAGCTTCACTTACAAGCTTCTTTTAGGACCACATCGTCATCAGCAGCAGCAGATCGAGTTTGCTCTGTTGTCACGAAGATCATTGCCATGACAACTGTGCAAACTCCTTGGAGACTGAAATTTCCTGCTCAACCGTTTAATTTGAAGCTTGTGTAATACTGACTGTGGCAGTGGACCAAGTGATTTAAATAGAAGAGACAGAAATTGTTCAGGATAGGCTGGATTCTTAAGTCAATTTAAACAACTAAATTACAATTGACACAGGCGTGTGTTTAGTTTCACATTTATTAAAAGCATTGCCAATGTTAACCTCTTTAACTTAAGACTGCAGTTTATCACATTTTAACCTAATACCTCTGATTTTTCATCCAAGATAAAAACACAGTCATTGATTAGGGCCCACATAACCTGAGCTCACATACCAAAACACATCCACTGATTCAGCTCTAGGAGACATGGGTGCTAAACCCAGCATAGAAAAGACTGCTGACAGCACATGCTACTGGTTCCTGATGCTGATAGCATGAGCCATCAGGTGAGTCATATTAAAGTGTCTCTTAGACACCTGGAGCCACAGCAGGATTTACACAGAATAGCTCCCTATAAAAACGCCTCATGTTGTCTTAGTCATGCCTCAGCTCATGAGAAACTGTGCAGGATTTAAAAGCAAACTTCAGAGATGGAATTAATGTAAGGTAAAGGTCAGGGTGTATCATAAACAAGCCAAACACGATACATATAACCCTATATTACACTAATGAGAGCTCTCACATACGCAAAAAATACATGTAACACTCTGTAAAAAATCTCATATTGATGAAATCTATCAGTGAATAATAAATAAAACATTTACTGAAGTTTCAGTCCAACAAGAGAGAAGTTAAGATGTGTTTTCTCTCTTCAGGTTTTCTAGCCACATCTTTGCTAGGTACCTGTTGTCCTATTTGCCTAAGCAACAAAAATCCGTACACAGAAAAATGTTGGAAACCCTGCCTGTTATGAAACATTCACCTGTACAACAAGGCAATAATTAACAGACTCAATTCAGACAAAAGTTTCCAATCAAGTTGTAAATCTAGTTATCTTCTAAATCCGTGCCAATCTGCAACTGAGTCTCAGTTCTAAATTACACCTTGAATAATAAGAACAGTACCAAGGCAACACTAAAAAAAACAATAAAACAAACTGTCCTGGGATACTGTGTTCCCGAACTATTTATATTTGGTAATCTTGAATTATCACTTAAGCAAGCATGTTTCGAGATACTTCAAAACTTTGTATATCAGGACACAAACAGAACATAAGACACACCTTTAAATAATTACATTTTGACACCAAAAGGGCTTATTCACATTCAAGAATGTGCAAATAAAACATCTTAGCTCTAGTTACTCTGTTTTTTAAGATTTTAACCACGTCTCGTAGTTTTCATCCATCACTGGAGCATGTTAGAGACTAGGAGCTTTGGTTAAAATTCTCAAAAAAAAGCTATATATGGAAACTTTGAGCTGACATGTGTTCCTAAGGTCAAAATTAACTGTACTTTCTTGTCTAAATTCCAAAAGGTGTCTGTCTAGAACTTTAAAATTGGATTACTAGGTGGACAAGTACCCCAGGCCTCATTTGAACCAAATCACGTGAAAATGAAAATTCTCTTATTTATTATGAAGCCTGGCTTAACCAACTCACAAACCTGCAGACTTTTGCAATGTCATTCTCCACTTCATTTCTCCCTGCATTTTCTGTGTGTATCTCTCTACTATCAGTATCAAATAAGGGCAAATGCCATTATTAATAATAATCTTGTTTAAAATAGTTGCAAATGATTTGAATAACAACAGATATTTACAATTTTTATTTACAAAAATTAAAAGTGATTTCAGCTAAAGAGGATACTGCATTTTTGACCCTGCCTTTAAGAGGGGCCCTCTGTTAAATCTATTAGTATTCATGAAGATAGAGGTTGTTTTATCAGTTATATTAGTTTATATTGTGCTCACAAAATACAGAGTTTAATCAAATGACAATTTATTAAAACCTGGTCACATCCCATTCAAGGTGAATATAGTTAGCCTCTAGTTGTCTGGACATACACTAAAGTATTTATGAAGTATGACAGGAGGTGACAGGGTGTATAAACTAGATATAAGAGGCAGTGTAAAAGATTCTTTTTGTGGTTTATAGGGGTCTAAGGCCTTTTTTTTTGCTTTGGGACCCTTTAACATATTCATACAGTGGAGTGGTTGGAAAATAAAATATAAAAATTATTTATATATAAATTATATATATAAATATATAAATTAAGGTTTATGTAGTCTATTACTAGTATCAGTACTGTGCTATGATACCTTAAATGCTCTAAGTGTACCTGACACTTGGCACACTTTTATAGGCTGTTACATAATATAGTATTACAGGTACATGTTGCCTCCCTCTGAAGCTGTTTACGCCTGTGCTGTCACATGAATGACTCAATTTCCCAGAAATCCACGCGGGCGCAAGCGCAGAACGCATTGCCTGACAGTGGTAAACAGACGTCAGAAGGGAGTCTTCGCCTCGAGTCAAAACAAAACAAAACAAAACAAGTCAAAAAGATACAGAAGTAGTGGATATTTGGACAGCCGCAACGACATAAAGTTTTACAAAAGTCATCGCTGAATGAAAACTGCTACTTGGAGGAAGTATTGGAGGCATTTCACGGACTTTTTCACGGATTGTAAACTCTGGAGTAGCAGGAGCTTAACCAGCTAACGTTACGGTGGCTATCGTGCTGTTTTCAAAGTGCGGCGAGGGGGAGCCGACAGACTTCCGAGGCGACCGAACTTCACCTAACACCCGGGAATTCGCTCCGTAGTTCGTTTACGAGACTGCAGAGCGAAGATCGGCTGAGCTCCGAGACTCGTCGAGAGGGTTTTATAACGGCTTCTTCGAGCATCGTGTGCCGCGGCAGGAGTGTGGAGAAACATGGCAGATGGTGACATGCGCCTGGCCGCAATGTGGCGGATCGCGCAGACCTGAAGTACGGACCTTTCTCAAATCCATTTCTCCCATCTTCCCACTTTTTTTTTTTTTAAATACTCCAACACTATTTAACCGTTACTTTAATCCATTCTCCCCCTTTGTCTCATTCCTCGTTTGATATTTCTTTGGTTGTTAGTAACAGCGGCTTACGCTTACAAGCCAACGAGACGGCGGCCAACGTCTCAGTACTGTTTTTCACACTTTTTGGCAGTTGGCGAACAAAACCTTTGCCGGGATAATCATCCATTGTACGTTTTTATACGCTGCTTTTTGGTTTTTGCCAGACTGGTTTGTGGGGTCATTTGAGGATTTAAAAAAAAAAAAAGTTCGGGTCGAGGTTTTGAGGCTTGTGGAGCGCCTAGACATCACGTTGTTTACAAGTGGAGACGGACGGGGGCTCTCCTGAGAAGCTCGTTTGTAACAGTAGCCAGCTAATCCCTGTTGTTCTCTTCATAGCTTTACAGTATAAAAAATACCGGTTTTAAGTGTGTTTTACGTAATTGAATATGTGTAATTGATCGTTTTTGGTACGAAAGAGCCCTTAATTTTCATTCATTTTTTTTTTAGAATATTGCATTGTTGCATTTTAAAAAGAAGTTCAAAGTATACCTTTGCAACATTTTCCCATTTGAAAAAAATATTTGAATTGAGAGTTTATTAAAAGGAATGGCGTTATTTCGCGATGGCACGCCTTTAAGAATTTGTCATTGATTTTAAGGTGAGCCAAAACCTCTGTAGATCCAGATGTTTTGGTGCTCGTTGCCACTCTGCCACTTTTGTTTTGATTTCATTCAAACAAAGGGACTCTCAAACCAGCCCTCCTTCATTCTATATAAATCGGAAGGTTTATGATAGTTACTATTAAGGAGATTATTTGGGTTCCCTAATCTCCAATCTGAGGATTAACCGAGGCTATTGGTGTGTCCAGATTATTACGTCTCTTTTCTAGGTCCCTCTGTTTACACCCCCGCAGTGGGTGAAGCATATTGTTTTTGTGTCAGGAAGTTTTTTAAACACATCATCCGCTCAAAGTTATCTTTAAAATTTAAAGGTAGATGTGTTAAGGTATTCCATCATTTTGGTTTAGTGGAAGTTTAGAGAACCGCTATGGAGGAGTCATCGGTGCCCCCGATTGACCCAGATTTCGAGCCGCAGAGCAGACCCCGCTCTTGCACGTGGCCCCTGCCGAGACCCGACATCTCCGCTGTCAAACCGGAGGCCGCGGATGGCACCGAGTCCGCCGCCGGGACCCCGCCCGCCGACGAGGACAAGCCAGAGCCGCAGCAAATCGCATCAGAGCCCGAGAAGGCTGCGGCGGCGACGGCTGAGGGCGGTGTCGTGGCCGGCGTGGGCGGGGCCGGTGCGACGCCACGCAAGGGATCATCCCGGCGCAACGCGTGGGGGAACCAGAGCTACGCAGACCTGATTAGTCAGGCCATTGAAAACTCACCTGAGAAGAGACTGACCCTGGCGCAGATCTATGAGTGGATGGTGAAAACAGTGCCTTACTTCAGAGATAAAGGAGACAGCAATAGCTCAGCCGGCTGGAAGGTGAGTGGTGGTGGGTGGTGTACATCTTTATTGCATCCTTTTACAGGGTGGACTCTAATGCTTCAAGTGCCATAAGTTGTACATTAAAAGCTTTACAGTTCATGTTACATCATAGGAGTGCTCACTTGCAGATAAACATCCTATTCTATGACCATAATATCAGAGTACTCAACATACTTTTTTCAAGGTATGAAAAAATGGCCTCCTAAAGATGTTTTTTGGATATTCTTTATATTTGGCTTTATAATAAAGAGATTACTCATTGTTCCGTTTCAGCAGACATTTATATATTGTACTATCACTGATAATGTCTTTGCCTTAGTCTTGAATGTTAAGTAAATATAATTCAGTCAAACATTTAGTTTTTAGTTTAACAAGTGGTTACAAGCTTATTTTGGCATTGCATTAACAATTGTGACCCATCACAGTATGAATTTGTCCAACTCATTGTCATCATTCTCAAAATAATTTAACATTTGTCATCAACATTTTTCCAGGTGTACCCATGCCTTTGTTTTAAGAGGATGATGCGTACTTTGGCTGTGCCAAAGTATAATTTGTAGAAGTTATTTATCTGCTAATAAAACATAATTAATGAGAGAAAACACATTTGTTCATAATTTCTTACCTTCTTTTTCTCTGTTTTTAGAACTCAATTCGCCACAATTTATCACTCCATAACAAGTTCCTGAGGGTACACAATGAATCAACAGGCAAGAGTTCCTGGTGGATGCTCAACCCAGAGGGAGGCAAAACAGGGAAAGCTCCTCGCCGCCGGGCCGCCTCCATGGACAACAGCAGCAAACTGCTTAAGAGCCGCATGAGGGCCAAGCAGACCAAGAAGCAAGCAGGAGCGGCCGGCCTCGGAGGCGCTGGAGGGGCGCTGCAGGGTGACGGTAGCACAGGTTCGGCAGGTGCAGACAGCCCTAATTCATCCCAGCAGTTTCCCAAGTGGGGGGTCAACAGCAGCAGCCCCTCATCCCGTGGCAGCTTGGATGACAGTGACATGTGGACCACCTTTCGCCCACGCACAAGCTCCAACGCCAGCACCCTGAGTGGACGTCTGTCCCCCATTGCTCCTGGACAGGAGGACGATGATAACCTGCCGGACGACTCGCTGCTTGGGAGATACACTGCTAGCAGCTTGACCCCCACCCTCACCGAGACCCTCATGGAGGAGCTGGATTTGATCGACGGTCTCACTTTGATGACTGGGCAGCAGGGAGGGGCTAGTCCAAGTACAGCCCCACCAGCACCTCCAACTCCACTACCCTCTGCCTCCACCCTGCTGCCTCGTGGCTCCAGCTTCTCCTCCTTCCATCAGCTGCAGCCATCCAGCCTCCCACAGGCTCCCACTCACACCGGGACCCAGGCCTCCATCTCTCAGTGTGGACCCAACAGCAAAGAGCCGTCAACCTTCAGCAACTCCATCTTCAACCCCATGTCCAGCTCTGGCTCTCGTGGGAGCGGCCATTACAGCACCCACGTGCCTTCCAGTCTGGAAGCACTGCTCACCTCAGACTCCCCACCTCCAAGTGATGTCATGATGACCCAGGTGGATCCCCTCATGCCCAATCCTGGAGGGGTTGGCCTCATGAGTCTAAGTTCATCTGGGATGAGCGTGAGGTCCAAACCCAATCAGCTGCTGTTGGGTAAAGGACTGGAGCCGAACACAGTGGCCCCCATGGCACTGCAGGCTCAGATGCAGCCACAGCAGCATCACCTTCACCACCAGCAGCAGCAGCCGCAGCCACAGCCGCACCAGCAGCCACAACAGGCGCAACAACAACACCAGCATCACTCTCAGATGGGGTTGGGGATGATCCTCTCAGGTATGTCTCAGGACCCATCACAGCTCTCTGCTCTCAAAGCCCAGCACCCCACAGTGCCAACTGTGGGCTCTCACCACGCAGGGCCTGTTGCCTCAGCCAATCCCAGCGTGAGTCTGCAGGGGATGGGTCAGTTTGGACCTCAGTCCTGCTTCCCGACTGTTCAGGACCGACTGCCCACAGACTTGGACATAGACATGTTCACTGAAAACCTTGATTGTGACGTGGACTACATCATCAACAGTGACCTCATGGATGGAGATGGCATTGACTTCAACTTTGACCCCATCCTTCCTGGAGGCCAAGGCTACGCAGGCCCAGCCACCACACAAGGCTCCACCCACAGCTGGGTGCCTAGCTAAGTCCTCAACTGACCAAACAGAGTTAGCCAGGTACACCTATCACTTAAAAGTTTTAATAGTGATCAATCTGTTTACATTTGGTGATAGTATCTTTTTGTTCTTTTTTTTTCACGTTTAACAATTGATTGGTTAAACACTGGATCATAAAAATAATTGCACCCAAAGCAGTTTTCAGTATTATTGCAGATTTATTGTCTGCTTGTTGATAATTAATCAGCTGATTGTTTTAGTCGTACAAACTATGCACAACACTGAATGTAGACTTCATTTACAGGTGTCAATAAACTAATTTCAGTGAGGAAATTGAGGCAATAAATGATTTTAAGTGCATCACTTACATAATCTGGATTTATGAGCCAATAAACAGCAACATAAGTAACCCTTTCTCATCTTTTCTTGCAGGAGCTGATCTCCAATCATGATCAACCTCACAAAATGACAGACCGCCCGGTGCATTCCTCCTTCCTGCTGGACTTTGAAGAGAAAACCAGACCTCAATCATGTCATGTGCCAAGACATGCAGAGGACAGGGAGGAGATTCAGGCTACTATGCACAATTTTTCTCCCCTTTTTTATTAAAAAAAAAAGTTAATAACACTTGCAACAATTTGGCTGCTATCCGTTTTCTTTTAAACTGAACTGGTGATTTTTAAAGACATGATGTTTTAGAGTGAAAAGACAAATCATTAACTTTCCTCTGCTGCGAGTTTTTATTTCAGTTACACCAGAATAGCTTCAGGATGGATACGGTACTCGATGGCTTTTGGTGTTGAATGCTTAATGGACTGTGCGTCTTGGAAGAAATGGTCAGTTTTCAGTGACACTCACCTAGCATGAATTGCCAGACCAAATGCTGTTTGATCGCCCGAACAAGGCGCTCTTACTCCTCTGCGACATGGAAAGGCCTCATCACGGGAGTCAGTTGAAAAAACTCGAGGACTGTGACTGTAAACAGGTAGAAGATAAAGACTGGATCAGTGGAGGTTTAAAGTGTTTGATTCAATATTGGCTACACTTGCCCCAATGTGTACTTGGACTATGATCACATGTACGATTCAGATTTCTCACTTTGGAGAAAAAAAAGGTAAAAGTTATTGTAATTTGGTGACTGTCAAGAGGGTATGTATTTGCTGTTTGGCGTTTTTTGGTGTTACAGTAGTTGTCAGTTAGCGGGTCTCTTTTTTTTTTTTTAAATCCCTGATGTGCAGTTAAACTAACAAATGAAGAAATGTGATTTGTGAATTTATACACAGGGCATTCAAGGGTAAGTTTATTTGCCAACAAGTGATTGGTTGGCCAAGTATTATATTTTCTGAGACAGCAGTGTGCCTCCACTGTCAAATGGTCTACCTGATTATTTTCATCGAGCCTGTGCATTTTCAAAGCACTTAGGTTTCCTGCATAACAGGGACCCCAACCCAGGAGAAAACATTGCGTTAGGTTATACCATTTCATTAAAAGAGTTTAAGTCCTGTAAAAAACATTTAACGTACACGTTGCACATGTACATGATATCACGCTATGCAGATTTATCAGGAAACAGCATGAAATCTTGAAGGAAATTTGAAAAATATTTTCTTGAAGGGTTTTGCTTTTTGAATGTTTTCCTGATATTTTGTTGGAGGGGTTGACGGGGACGCTGGTGTCAGAATATCCTCTCACACTTAATTATTCAGTACTTTGATTACTCAGTTAAAAAAAAAAATTAATTCACTGTGTGAGAAGTACAAAAAAAGAAGAATATATTTGATTATAGTTTTAATATACAATTTAGATTGAGGTAATAAATGAGATATTAATACATATGAATATATTACTAATGACAGGTGATGTTTTTTTTACATTGGAAGAAGCATTTTCAGATAATTTCTAACGGTAATTTTCTATACTTTTATTTTTGTAAAGGATGAAATGCATGTAGATTTTTTACATAACCAAAGGAACACTAATATTTTTATGCTCGTATTTGCATGGAATTTAAACAGCACTTGGGCCTGACAGTATCTCAGTGTACATAAGCTTTGCAAAAAAAAAAAAATGCCTGTAACATTGAATTAGACTTTAAAAGGTGAATGAGGCAAAGTGCAGAAATACTTGACCGTTTTAATTGAAATTCCCACCGATCCCAACGAATAATTGTGGATCCAAGTGAAAAGAAATATTGTAAACGTGGCACAGCCAAAAGAAAAACACTCATCGTCCCACTTTTTGACACACCGCCAAATTCTCATCTCAAAACAAGACTACGACAACTGTTACCTCTCAGGGTCGCTCGGAAGAAAAACAACAGGAAAACAGTTGTGCAAAGACGTAATCGGATCATGTGACTATACGACAAAGAAATAAATATTTATTCTACTTTTTTTTCTCTGTTACTACAGACTGGAAACCAACACACCATGCTTTCTTTTGTTTTCCTAGAGACTTTTCTGTCGAGTTGATCTCAAATTTGACTTCCCTTTTTTTTTTCTAGAAAAATGTATTCTAGCTCTCCAACCATGCATATCAGTAGCTATACCTTGTTTTTTATTTTTATTTTATTGGACTGTCAATATTTAAAACACTATAGCATGACATTACTCTGTAGCAAGATGGACTATTTTGCCATCTTCTCCCCTTAAAAATTTTGTGTTTTGTGTTTGTATTTAATTTCTTCTCTCATAACTATCAACCTTTTGTGATCAGAAATAACATCCCTGCAGTTGAAACTTCGACATTCATCATTTCACTGTAGCTATGTGAATATGTTAACCTCAGATTTGTATAAAGCACTCTTGTTCCTTTTTTTCACCTTTTGTTTTTCTCGTTTTGAAATGGTGCTAGATGTCATTTGTGACGTATCCTGGAGTATGCCATGATACGGTGGGTTCATATCAGGGCCTTTTGAATTTTCTTTTCACAACACAAGGACCTTGATTTAGTGTTATTAATCCACAGTCTTTCCCCCTCCTTGTGTCTGTGTTTTTATATATTTGATAACCGCCCCCTCTGAACTGGTCACTTAAACAGATCTGGAAACAGACGACCAGCTTGTTCAAACTGCATGATCTGAAATCCTAACGTAATTATTTTAGTGAGTTGTATGCAACAAATCCCCCAGTTTTGCTAAACTAATGTCCAGGTGTTGGTGAAACAGTTGATAGGACGGACTGCAGCGTGTAAAACGCGTAGTGGTTGGTTTGGGAGAATCTGCTGCCGCAGCTTTGACGTCTCTAGTTTACTGTTTCCTTTCAAAAAAGGGGCAGGTGTGGTATTACATCCCTTGTATCTTCCTCACTATGTAGTTAGAGATATCAACATATTTTTTTTAAGTTTTCTTTAATGAGGAGTTAGTCCCTGTATGTTTGTTTTGAAATTTAAAATTGCCCCATTTGATACAGCATTTTAGTATTTGGCAAGGGTGGATTTTTTTTTTAACTTTGATTTTTCTATAGGGGAGGGTGCGGTGGACAGGTTATGATACAGTTGTGCATAAGCCAATTATGTTAATAATTTTTGATTAATTTTGATAGTTTATCTTTCTTTCCTTTCCCCCCTTTAAGTATTTCTTCTTTCTTTACACAATGTAAAGTCAGCCAGAGATGACAAACAGTTCTGAGAAGCAGAAATAAATTCAATAAACTGTTTAACCCACTTTGTCTCACAGAAGAGTTACTGACTTAATGTTTCAGATGAAGTTTCCATCAAGGCAGATTGTCAGTTCTGCAAGTCTGCCACTTGAGGTCGCTGTTATCCTTTTATACAACTAGTCATTAACCACAATCACTCTAATCTACATTTAGTATAGCAGCAGGTATCGATGTATTGCACAATATACTGTAGGTTTGTAAGACAGAAAAAGAAGTAATGTGTTTTTTGAAAAATCAAAATGTGAAAAATAATCACTATTACAATTGTTTGATGGTTCCTTAATACTAAATGTGTCCCCCTTACCAATCATACATATATTTACTAGTTTTGGTTACTCAGTAGCTCAGTTATAGTGTTTTAAAATTTTAAAGAAAAAGGGTTCACAGTTTTTTCAAATCCATCAACAAAATACCTCAATGTGTAGATTAAAAGATGTTCATGTTACTGCAGTCTTCCTCCCGCTTCATACTGGTTGTAATTTCAAAGGTTGTATGTTAAAAAACCTACAGTGAGGCTTTGACAGTTTTTACTCAGTCAAATCAAATCTCAATTTTTCAATCATAGTGTGTTGAGCAATATCCTCTCTCAGCAAGGAAAACCTGTTTAAGGAAACGAAAAGAGGAAGCTGCATCAAGAAGACTTTTTTTTGAGGAGCTCTGTTGATATTGCTGAAGTCTCATGTTTGGATTGGCTTAACTTGGGAACACACAGAAGGAGGACTGTAGATTTTTATCTTCCATCACTTCCATTGAAATCCTTACAATAGAAAAGGGATGGAGTCAGTTTTTTTTACAGCAAGACTTAAAAAATGTTAACTATCACATTGTTTTTTTCCACAAAATATGATTAAATTCGGCTGTTTTTTGATGGATTAGCTTATTTATTAAAATCCACAAGTAGATTGTGGGACAGTCAGTTGATTAAAAATGGCTGCATGAGGAAGTAAATCCCAAAACTAAGGGATTTGTCAAAAAAAAATAAAAGGTACCCCTGTGCATTTGAATAAAATGTATTTCCTTTGCACAGGGGTTGTTTAATTATTTTAATAAACTGATCAAAAGAAAAATTGTACCTTGTAAACTGATTTCTTTCAGGCTGCATTCTTTCTATGCAAAGAAAAAAGTAAAACAAAAAAACACAGACAGCAGTTATTTTTATAGAGTATCTTTATAGAAAACATTTCTTCACATTTTCAAAAAACTTTTTTTGTTTTTTCACTTGTTCTCTTTTTTTAAAGTTTTTTTAAATTGTTCATTTTTTTTAATCTGCTCAAGTTGAACATTTTTTAACATCCATCTGTGTCAAAGGCTCTTGCTGAGTTGCTGGGACTTGTAGAAGGTGTCTGATAGAAAACACAGGCATCTGTAGTTGCCATTTTCATCATAAATGGTGCTGACAAACACCAAGATGTAACAGTTCCCATTCATTTGGGAGAAGCCACACTTTTAATGTTGTCATTTGGAGGTGTTTTCCAGCTGCATCCAAAGCCCACATTCAGCCTCCAGTAGTCACATCCCTCCACTTCAGCAGCACAGTTGTAGCCTGAAGGCACCTGTGTTAACAGCGCTTTTGCTTTAATTGATATGCACTTACTGCTTCTTTCTACATCCCGCAGTTACTAAAGTCTAACTCTATAAACAGTCTGTCACACCTCTACATTTACCTAAGCTGCAGCACAACAAGCAGGTTCTACTGTCACACCTAGAGACAACACAGAAAAAAGACTCGAGAGCAGCCATGGCCCACCACGTTTCAGTTTTGGCCCTTCAAGGGAAAAAGTTTGGGCACCACTGCTCTAGAGTTTAAAAAACTGTTTAAAAAAACAAAAAACAAACAAAAAAAGACAGAAAAGATTCAAGAGTTTTAACAACTATTTTGCACATTGTTCTGTTCTCACAAATTGTACCATGAATTCTTGACTTGATATAATCAGCTTTGATACAGCTCATAAAAAGCTTTAAAACAAAGCTTAGAGCAAAAATCTGAACTCAACCTTAAACTCATGACCAGGACAGATCTATTTCTGGGCATTTTTCATCTATCAAATTCTTGACTTGAATATGGTGAAAGGTTGAGTTTTTGAACGACCTTTGGTCTTCAATTCAGTCTGTGATTATGTCATTTCTGAAGCATGTCAGTACAAAAAACAAAACAACAGTTTAGCAAATGGCTCAGCTTAATTTACACTTGTTGGAAACAGCTCATTGACCTCTTTAGTTACAAATTTTCTTATCATCCGGTGTAAACTGTGTGTTTTGCAAACGTCAATACCTTTGAAAACTTTCCAATAACTCACTGTAATATTGTGGATGAAGTTATTTCACCCAGAAATCTGGGTTTGAGAACAAAAGCTAGGTCTGAAACTTTGAAGACAGTCTAAAAGTCTTCGTAACATGTCGTACAGTGGAGAAGAAAGGCGTCAGACCCACACACTGTGTGTCTCAATCTCTACTAATGCGCTACCTTGCATTATAAATATATAAAGTTTAAAAAAGTGCTTATTAAAAGAAACTATAGTGATGTGATAACTTCCAGCAGTGTCACTGTTGTGTTTGTTCTTGACCAGCATTAATATGAAATATTAGGGAGAGAAAAGCTGTCATCCTCTGCGGTCCACCTCACGTTCTTCTCCAACACTGACAAGGATTGTCCAAAAGAAACAAGGCCCTCATCTCCCATTAATATTTATTTAACTTGTATAAAAACTTTTTTTCTTTTCTTTTTTTTTTTTTGGTAAAGGGGGAGTATAGTTTATGCGAAAGGAGAATGATCAAACTAAAAAGGAGAGTATTGGCCACTGTAACACACTGCTACAACCCAGCAGTTTCTCACAGACTGAGAAGACTGAGGAACACAAAGCAACAAGGGAAAAATTAAAACAACTCTAGCGATAATTGCACATAACCTTTGAGAGCCGAGATGTTTGATAAGAGGACTTTTCAACAGGAGAATCTGTAGGAGGGGCGAGGAGAAGAGGGGGCTGTGGCACACTATGGTATAAATACATTAAATCTGAGAAAAAGAAAAAGCCTATTCATGAGGCACAGCTACAAAACAACAGAGCTGTGTCCTGAAAAGTGCCGCTCTCGTCCCACTTCACTGGCTGCTGTTGAGATTTCTTAATCCTCGTCTCTCTGGGTCTCTCTGTACCGGCGGAAAGTTTTAGCTTTGTGCCTCTCCGAGGACTTAGGCAATCATGTACTGAGTGATGGCTCTGAGAGCATATAACAGCTCAGCCTGCAGTCGGGCCTCCATGATTAGTAAATTCACATGTATCTAAGAGAAAGAAAGTTTTTATAAAATTATTACAAGTTGAAGTAATTATTGGAGTGAAAAATAAAGGAGTTGAGGGTTAAACAGTGGAAAGATAACAGTGAAGGTCATCTTACCCGTTCGGAAGTTTTAAGTGGAGCCCAACTCAGTGGACACACTGGAGTTTTGGTGGCATCCGGAAAACAGGCCACAGCCTTGATGTACAGCTTCAAATCTCGCTCCAGCAACTGGTTCACTTCTCCATAATCATAATCATCATACCTGCGAGCATAAACAAACATGTATTTATCTACTGATTAAAAAGAGAAGTAAGGCTTCTGTTTGAGTAAAAGAGGGCAGTTACTCACCGTATTCCTAACACACATTGGATGTAATTCCAGATCGCCCTCTTCAGGTCGGGGCTGTGCAATGAGGGGAGGGTGGTCACGCTTCTGAATCGGTCGTCTAAGAGGTGCCCAATGTCTGAATATAACCTGTTGATTAAGGAGAAGCCATGGTCCTCCCATGAGTAGTCCTGCAGAGCAACAACACATTCACAGAGTCAGTGTTGCAATACTTTAGTATGCAGTTTACCTACCTACAAATCTTCTTTGTACAATTTCTAACATATTTCAGTTTATGTTTAGCTAGACAGACAATGAATTGACAGTTTCTAACATCATGTAAACCCACTGAATGTATTTATCAACCTTCTCTCCCTCGGGCTGCTTTACTGCAGACACCAAATTTCCATCCTCATTTGGCTGCTGACCACCTCCTCCTGCTTTCAACTTTGACATAATTTGTTAACCATAACCCTAACCCCCCAGAAACATGTATTTTTTTCTAGTTTAACACACATACAGATATACTGACAGCACCAATGGCCTACTAATACATTCACAAAAGTTGCTTCCTCACCTGAACTCTAAATACTTGAAAGTGGTCCTCCTCCCTACGAGCAAACTCTTGATAGCAAAAGTCAGCATCTGTGATGAAACGTGTTGGGTCTGCAAAGCAAATTATCTGTTCCTCTTCTTCCATATCTGAAAAAAAGAGAAAATAAAATCAAAGGAAGATGACAGGAGGCAAAGTGAGTGTGTCAAAAGATGAGACAGGTAGGTGAGAACTTTCACACCATGTGACCTACATGTAACATTTGAGATACTTATAAAACAGGAGTGAGTCTGAGCATCTCAGTGGCGTATTTCATCGGTACCTGTTTGCTGGAGTGTGTGGGTCTGCAGCAGGCGCTCTTCTATCTTCTCACGCTCCTCCTGGGACTTCTGAATCCTCTCCTTTAGACACACGATGTCACAGCTGGAGTCCAGAGACTGCCAACAGAAACACCAAAAGAAGAACTGATGAACACAAGAAACAGACACAACCTACTGCAGCAGTGACAAGAAATGATCTAATCATACATTGAACATCAAAAAATTAATGCATCTCAGACTTTTATCTCATATTTTTACACAAATAGCTCTTTTAAATCTAAGCTATATTAGTTAAAAATTTAAAAGGACAGACACATTCTTAGATTAACTGAAACATTGTTTGTTGTACTGTATTTACATAAATGCTGTATCCTTAAGGAAGCATGGTCACAAGAAGAAGAAAGAACCCTGACACTGTATAATCATGCAGAAACCATTATTTAATTAACTGACAAAATTTTGTCAAAAAATTGACACTGTTATCCATTTTTAAACACTGTTAGTGAGTTGCTGTATCTTTTAAACTGTTGGTCGCACAAAAATGAAAGAATTCACCTTGAATTATTAACCACTATTGTTTTGCCAGGCCTCCTGAATGAAACTTTGATTGTAAAAGCGCATTTTATTTATTTATGTCTCTTTGAAGATTATTGAAAATGAAGAAATGGAAAACTAGTACTGTGGCATTGTAACATCATTTAAAATCAAAGTAATGAACATGTAAAGTTTGTATAAAACGCAAGATGAGAGATTTTTTTTCTTTTAAAAATGACTATACTTTGCTTTTGCAACTGTTGACTTTGATTTGAACAAAATAAAGATTTGATTTATTACCCGTCTTCGTGCTATGTGTTCAGAGGGAGTGGCAAGCGACTGAGGCACATTGGTGTTGCCATTGGCAGCATCAAAGGGGCAGAAGGTTGGTGGGGTACCGTTAGGAGATTTGGAGAGAGGGACAAAGTCTGAGTCTGTGTCGCATCCAAACACAAAACTGCAGAGAGAGTGGCAGTGAGCCAGAATGACCACTGCCTGCACTAACTCAGCCAGTGACCAGTACTGCTCGCCCGATTTCAGGAGCGTCTAGAGAGAACAGAGACAAGAGGTCAGTGTCAGATGGGTCCATGAACTGGATGTTTTTATCAATAAATCCACATACAGTGTGAGTGACACTAGATTATCATTTAACACTGTGTTTGTGTACTCAGTGTTTGCCTGTGGTTTGCATTGCTGTACCTGGATGTGTGAGCAGGCAGTGAGCCAGGGTTGGTGGGCCAGCACCATGTTGATGTGGTCAAGAAGACGAAGACGAGGGGGCGCTGCCTCTAAACCCTGCAACCACAGAGGTTCCCCACCCACCCTCAGAAACTGGGCAGAATGAAGGTACACCAGGTACTTGCAGTGATGTCGTGCTGCAGCCTGGAAGTCACAGGTAGAAAAAATTTAGAGGACAGATTGTGGGGTGGACTGATGAATATATATTAAGCGTGTTATTCTAAAATTTCAAGCCATACTAATATGTTCAAGCTTCCAAAACTTTTGCATGTTTTGCTATGTTAGAGATAGACAACAACTGGAAAGGTCAAGAGTATGTATTAACAAAAACAGCCCAACCACTGACCATGATGGCGATGTAATGGCGGTACGGCAGCGGCAGGGGGCCGTCCATGTGCAGGATGTAGTGCTGTGTGCGTAGGAAACTCTCCAAGTACTGAGGGTGAGAGGCCATCTGCTGGGACACTGTGTCCATGCTCCCCGTGCTAACCAGAGCCTTCATGAACAGCAGTGACACTCGCTCCTTCTCACCATTCACCATCACCTACAGAAACCAGGACAGAGATGAGGCAGAAGGTTGAGCTATGGCAGGACAAGCAACAACTGAGCTATTTTCTTTTTGCAGTGCAAGCCTGAGGATGCATTTTTTAATCGAGTTCATGTTTATGATGCTGCGTCGGTAGCCGGTGGTGACAAAACCCTAGGCAGAAAAGTCAATTTATCTGTTTTTTAAAGCGAGAACTGAATGTTTAGGCTTCTCAGCATATAAATCGATAAAGAAATTTAACATTACATTACATTACTACTCTAAGTGTTCACAGTGACAATGAGAAATCTCTTCATTGAAACCAGAAAGACTGGAGAAATGATCAGGACTCATTTTGTAGCCTAAGCTGGTTGGCTAAAGATGAGGTTAGACTTCAGCGTGTACACCATGCGGTGGCTCAGAGTCATGTTTCACATCTTAAATCAGCAGAAGAGAGGAGGTCTTGGAAGAACAGCAGCCATGATGCGTGATACCGGCGCCACTGGCAAGAAAATGCATTCCTTACATTATTCTTTTTTAAACTAAAACAAGCAAACAACAGTGCTCAGCTGGAGGCTCAACAGGAGCACAGACAACAGTTCATATTGGCTGCAGCAGGGTCTGATGCTGCATACAATGCCACTACACTGTTATTAAATTTAGATAAAGCACCACAAATTAAAATAAATGCATTGAACTAAAACATGAACAGCTAAAATCAGGAGGAAAAAAACTAAACTAAACTTAACCAAACAAAAAACACCAGAGGTTGTCCTTTGAAAAGGGGATTTACATGCTAGCAGGAACCACAGATGAAGGAACTAATGTGAAAGTTGGGTTCAGGAGGCCTTGAAGAGGGAAGCTCCGAAGCAGCAAAGAGGTGGATGAAACCAAACACACAAATGTGGGAGCAACCGGGCTTAGGAGCCCCAGGCCAAGAGAAACAGAACCATGTGGAGAGGGAAGCTGGCCTGCCCTGATAGGCACAGCCATTTATTACCTCTTTTGCCAACATAGAGTGGCCTTTAGGAAAAGACGTTCGGATGCTCTGTCTCACTCTGGGAGAGGACTAAGTCCTTATGTATATGAAACCTGAGTGCACAGCCTTGATCAAAGCCAAATGGTTCAATGCAGTCTGAGCTATAAAAATGTTGGTGAAGACTTCTCATTTACCAGGACCAACTGCAGTCAAAGATCCTATCAATTCACAGACAACTCAACTTATGTCACAGCCACTTAGAGCCAATGGCAGCTAGCGGGCCTTGTTACTGAATTTTAGCCCAGTATAGGTCTTTGGCATTCAGTACCATGTTTATGGCTGGTAGCTCCATGTGGTATTTCACTTTTCCCTGCAGTGGATGAGGGTTCCTCTTGATCTAGCAAGAGGCTCCACCTCTTGACCTATATAGCATCCACACTCAGATCTTAAATGACATGTTAACATAGTCTCTCTCAATCTGATGTTTATATTTCTCTAAACTCACATTATATTAAAACAAGAACAAGATCTAAAAGTAACAGTGGGATAAAAAAAAGGCAGTGTGTCAACAAGGAGAACTGGCAATAAATGAAACTCGGACATAATCCATTCTTGTCCCACCCTCACTTGCATGGGAAATGGGCTGGAGGGTACGCACGCACACAGGTACCTGCCAAAGACCCTTTGACAAGAGCACACTCAAGCAAGTATTTCTCTGCAAACACAAGAGCTACTGATTAGCATGCTGAGCTGTAGAATCTAGGTTACTGCTCCATCAAGCAGTGACTGTCTGGGCCAATGAAAGAAGCGGGCATTTCAGAGGCCTACACTATTCAGAAAACATGCTTTGAGTGCAAGGACTTACCATGTAAGGAGACTACACAACATAATTTTGTCCGGCCTGCCACTGTTGAGTGAGCTAGGATTGCAACACTGCCTCATTATACTTCCATCAGATTATGATTATACATAGTAGGACAAATTCAGCAAAAGTTTAAATTGTTGTTGGACCAATCAGGGCTTAAAATGATATTGGAGAGGGAACCCTGCATCAATTCTGGATACTCTGTGACTCTATAACCCACTCTGAACTTTACTGAGCTGTAAAGCTAGATGATAAACCCACTGCATTGTCACCTAAACACACTTACAACCAGCAGAAATTAAAAGACAGACATCACACGTTATCACGTCTACAGCCACTGTTAAATCCAAAACTGAGATAAAATAGTTAAAAAAAGGAACAATATCCACTCTCATACAGACTTACGAGATGGGACTTACCAAAGCTAGCATCACACAGGGAAAAGGGAAATTGGTGGTTTTTTGAAATCTCAAAAACATGTCTGGACAAATACGACAGAAAACGTCAGATTGAAACAGGAACTACAGATGATATGAACAGTCGCACAACAGGAAATGACACATCCTACAGTTTTATCTGAGTCTGCTGTCAGTGCAACATGAAAGCAAAATCAAAACTCATCCTAAATCTAGAATACACAGAAGAAAGAAAATACACAGTATGTTTCTGACAATGTTTAAAGTAAATTTTAAAAAATCCCACATTTTATAACTCTAATACGAAAACCACAGGCCATCTCAAACAAAAGTCCATCTCAAATGACATGTTTCCCTCTCTCTCTTTTTCTGGTTGCCAGATTGAACAAGCAGAGCAGATTATATTTCACTGTTTTCCCAAATAAGTGATCCATCCCACATTATTTCAAGACAAATTTCATCAGGCAAATCAATACTTGTGCTTAATATGCACTAGGGGAAGGCTTAGACAGACATCTTTTGTCAAAGCTGTGTCCAGACACCCATCAGCACTATTCATCTTTATTGTTTGAAAACAAGCCACAAAAGCTGCACACAGCAGTACTTTTGATAAGGCGAGACCCTCCTTATTTTCCACCCACATGAAAACGAAAAAAAAAAAATGGTAACAAGCGTGTGTGGGTGGATATATGAAGCAAAAAGGAACAAACCATCATTTAGGCCACTGCGTATGGTATTACAAAGCGTATTTTGGTTTCACATGGATGCTAACAGTCTGATAGAGCACAGGCACATAAAGGCTTTCTGTAAACAAACCTATTAATACTGCCTACAGTATGCCCAGCAGGACCGATTCTGAAACAAAGATATTTCTTCCTGGTCAAAAACAAGCTTGAGGGTGACAAAAGCCAGAAAGCAATGTTGAAATTACAACGCTGCTTTATTCAAATCAATAGATGATTACAAACTTGTGACCTGGCAGCAAAAGACAGGGAAAAAAACATTCATGGAGGGCCAGTTGTCGGCAAAAATTCACAGGTGCAGATCATTTACCACAAAAAAAAAAAAGAGGTCATTTGCTTATTGATCATACAGGCGCAAAAGCCATGGATGAAACAAAAAACAGGGGTGACGTCACTGATAGATGGAAAGGTAAATGGAGACAAAGACAGCCTTTAATAGCAGGCTGACAAACAAAACAGCAGCACTGTACAAGCAAGGATATGAAGAAAAGGGCAGGACTATGATGACACACAAAGAAGTGGGAAAATGATGCCAGTAGTCTTGCAAGGGTAAATGTGTCAGCTTGATATGAGACGTGCATGTGCGCATGTGGTGTCTGTATGTGTTTGCAGTGTTGGTGGGCTGCAGGAGGGGGGCTGCTGCAGATACAGGGGGAGGACATTCAATCTGCATTCCGATTGAGCCTGGAAGGGGGTCCGTCCTCATCATATGCCAGCGTCCTGGGGCATTAACTCCCACCTCATCACCGGAAACGCAAGCAGTCTGGGCCGATTTTGGCTCTGCAACCTGAACTCAGGGAGTAGCACAAAAACAAACCAGCTGCAGCCCAAAGATGTTTAGAGAGGAGGGGAGGAGAGGGGAGAGAAAGGAGCTGCTGGGTAGGACAGCACATACAACACAGCCAAGACAAACAAAATACTGTGCTGCAGGATGAAAAAAAAAGCCAAGCCCACGTATAGCAGATGAGTGACTGTGCCTGTGAGAAAACACGGCCGTCAGGTAGAGAAAAGGGGAATGCAGTTACAAAAGACTTTCACTGATAACAGGGTAATTTATTACTCATCTCACTCACAAACAAGGGGTGTGTACATTAACATGTCAAAGTCACCTTAACGCTTGCCAAAATTTGTTTATTTTAACAGGTAGCTTTTGAGATGCAAGTGCTTTTAGTAGTTGTAAAAGGTTATTTCCCTGTGCAACAGCAAAGGTCACAACAATTACTATTTTCTGTCCAAAGCCACAGACTATTAAATATTTAATTGACATGTAAAGAAAAACACCAGCTAAATTCAAATTCAATGAGCAGCAGACGGGGTGATGGGTAGTGGGAAGTAGCACATATTGGACTAAAAACTAGAGTAGAGGGTTTTGAATCCCTTGCTGCTCACATTCCTCCCTGTTTGCTCCATTTCTGGATCATAATCTGCAGCAAACATGTCTTTTTGGACTACATTTGAGACAGCGCCCCCCTTCTGTTGCAAAATGAAAAACAGCGACAGAGGAGAAAAACAACTTTGATTGGCAGTCCAGTTCAGCCAGCAAAAAACAGCACAATAAAAGTCGCCAACACTGAGAGGGGCAGCGAGCAAGAAAAGCCTATCAGTGCTGATAGATTAAAATCATTAACAATGCTGTGTCCTTTCGAGTCCTTTCTTTATATTTTATTTATGACCAGTAAATGGCACTGCATTTCTTCACAGCCACCTAGCTAACTGACAGACTCTTTTCTCCCAAATCCTAAGATGATGTCATCGTCACCTACAGCTTTCTCCTCATACTGCAACGCTCTCAACCGTCACTGCACGTAAACGTTTGCATTTCACTCGATCTGCGTGAAAGTTTAACACAAGCGACATTTAACAAAGAGATAAAACACTTACATCAACCCCCTGTGAACCGACAAAGGCAGGGTCTTCTCTACGGTGTTTACGGGTTTAACATTACACTGACTGCACAATGTGAATCGACAGCAAAATGCCGAGTTAATAACCATTCATATCTACTGTAACATTACATTTAAAACGTTTTGGATATACAACAAAATGATGCGAGGTTTAACGTTCACTACGTGACATTTTAATAATTGGGGATGGACACTGTAAAATGTTGTTTTGGTGTTTTGGTAAAAAATAAAGGTTATAATCTTGTATTCAAATGAGAAAAACACATTTTATTGCTTTTTCAGTTTTGATTTAGCGTTAACGCTATCCTGTTTGCTCGACAACGTTAAACCGTTAGCTGAGTTAGCTAGCTACATCAGAAGTTTGGTACGACTGTTCTCGGTTGCTCGCTAACTCAGAGCCGCTATAATGTAACTGGCTGAAACTTGAAAAGTTATAGGCTAAAAAGTAGCTATTAACACTGAGGATAATCATTATTTTACACGTTGGCTTTAGTTGTCAAAATGTGCCATTTAAAGCTAAACATCGAGAGCAAGAGCTGGTTAAGAGACGAGTCTTTGTACACATATAAATTAATTCTTTCGGCAAATGAATGAACGTTACTCAGGCTACCCAGCTAGCCGCTAGCTTCCTTTGAGTAAAACAAACTTGACGTTTGCCTAACTAATTTAAAATCTTTAGTCTGTCAGCTTTAACCTACCTGTTTCTGGACTCGCTGGCCCTGGGTTCTTAGGGGATACTCCATTTTATTCGTACAGATGATCATTTTCCAAAAAAAGTGCTGCTACTGCATGGATGCGGCTCTGTCTTTTCTTGGTGCTTTCCAAGCCTGCGAAACAAAGGCAGTGTTCCTGCCGCTGACTGCAACTCGTCAGTCGGTCTGAAGCTGAAGACTCGACTGAGAGAGCGGAGAGAAAACCTTCCCGGAGCCGAGCTGACAGCTCCAGTAACAGTGCGGCCAATCACAGCGCAGGAGGCGGGGTCAGCTGACAGCTAAAACCAAATGCTAATGAACATCTGCAAACAACAGCGCAGAGGGGCAGGAACAGGCCAGGGCAAACGCCGGGTCGGACTACCAACTTCTTAGCAATCCATGGGACGGGACTTTTTGCTAAGAATAAGCATTTTGATTTTCTGCACGCCCTGTCTTATGCTAGCTGCGCTGGTTTAGCTTCCTCTTAAATTAGGGAGATTTAGCAACAAGCAGCCTTAATATTCAGCACTTAAAAAGTATTATCAGCTTTTATGTATAAATGTGATACAGATACATATCTAATCCTGTCTACACAGACCCAAGTTTGTAGGTTTAGAGATCAAAGTGACACACCTGGCCTACATGATAAAATGTATATGAACACCCTTGTCCACATGTTTTGTTTATCTTTGTCTGGGACTGTATTTCAGGGTGCTGAAGGAAATCTTCAAGTGACACTTTTAAAAAAAAACAGTAAGGAAATACTTGTGAGGAAATAAGCAAGGTATGTTCAACAAAAACACAGGATCCTACACTTCCTATGATGCAAATACAGACGAGCTTCCTCACAAAAACAAAACAATATACAACCTTTGAGTTCATTAAGGAGGTTGTGCTTCAATAATGTGATTTTTCAGTGGAGTGCTAACCCAAAATCCAGTGAGCATGTTTTAAATAAATGAAACAAGTAAAACATTTTTAATTTCTAACTCAAGGAGGTTTACCTTGACTTGCTTGAATTGCTTTTGAGATGTGCTACCCTTTTCACTTCTTTATATTAAATTTGCAACTTCCTTTACAGACTGAGTACTCCTCACATGAAATAAACTGACCTTCAGGTGTAAAATCAATGGACTTCCCAGTCAATGCCACAGCTTCCATTTGTATTTCAGACAATAGTGTGCTTTTATCTCTGTGGCAGCAGTTCGGGGAAAGGCCCTTTCCTGTTTCAACATGACAATGCCCTTGTACACAAAGCCTGGTCCATCAAGAAATTGCTTTCCCGGTTTGATGGGAAGAATTTCCCTTGCTCACACAGAAATGAGGTTGATAAAAATGCCCACTGTGCATCCAAGTCATGCAAGACTTAAAAGGGGAGATGGTAAAAACTCAATCATCCTGCTGTTATTTATCCAGTCATTTGAACTTCTCAAAGGCAAAGACGAGATGTCTCATGCATCTGAAATAAACACACAACAAGCATTAATTACAGTCCTTGCCATGAGCTGTCTACAGCTAGCCACTACATTAAGGCTTGTTTTATTGACCCTCAGCTTTGACCCCGTTGTTTCTTCTTGTATGGACTTATTCATTCCACTCTTGTCTTGATGAATGGGTCATTTGTTCCTCATTAGAAATCGGGGAATTTAATCGGTTCAAATCAGGTTGATTTTCTGAGCGCAGAAATCACAGCTTCACATCACTACTTTCACTCAAATACTTTTCTATATTCTTTAGTTCTCTAATCAACCCCTGACCTAAAAAAAATCACATAATGATCAGGAAATCATGAAAATACATGTTTGTTTTAGTTAGGATTCTTTCTATCTATCTATCTATCTATCTATCTATCTATCTATCTATCTATCTATCTATCTATCTATCTATCTATCTA
>JAQNCA010000032.1:15088498-15102221 GCA_029783725.1 Acanthurus tractus | reverse complement strand
AGTCCTTTGGAACTGAAGAAGCTTCTTGGATGAGAAGTGAAACGTCTTCCCAATAAACCTAACACAGTCCAGTTGACCTGCTTTTTTTGACTCTTCAAGATAAACATGATCTGGATGAGTGAGAATCCACACAGATACAGCTAATGCATCATTAGTGGTGAGAACTGTAGTAATATATTGTTTATCAGCACTTCCCTCTTTTTTTTCATTAAATCAGTTGCACACAAGGAATTTCTAACCTGTATGTTCAGACAAGTTGCCACAGTGTTTGTATGTGCAAAATACCTTGTCATGTGCTGTGGTCAGCTTGTATTACTAACAATGGTTGAGTGTAAAGAGCAAACCCTGCTTCCTCCACCCTGTTAAAACTCAGTTTTCAACCAAGGTGTTTCACCGTTAACAGTTGAGAAGAACGGTTCATAAGCTTGTGGGAAATCAGTATTTGCACCTGGAAAATTAGGTTCAAAAAAGGTGAAAACTCAACCTGGTTTTTTTTTTGTTGCCAGTTTCTGTAGATGAAATTACAAATGATGAGACTGAGGTCAGAAGGAGGAAAACTAGCATTAGTCAAAGAAACCTGGCTGTGTATTGATAAGAATATAAGCATCTGTGCCTCATAACAAGAGCAGACAGGCCAGTGTGTTTATTACCAAATGATGACAAGTGTTAAGCTTTCAGATGAAAAAGAAGAGACATGAGACCAGGGTGCAACAGAAATCATTTAAGGCTCTGTTAAATTCTCAGCTTCAAGAAACAAAAACCCAAAAGAACAATGTACCATGTATCCTGAAAAGTCACAAAAAGCGAAAACTAGTATAAAATTAAAAGCTTAAAACTGGCTACCCATGTCATTAGTTTTTAATAAATAGGTTTACTATAAGAAAAAGAAAAATACAAAGTTAAATCTGATTAACTGTGCCAGAACTTTTATCAAACCACATTGCAGCGGGAGTTATTTGATAACAAGAAATCAGCGTCTCCTGAATTTAAAGCAAAACACATCATGTAGTTAAACACAATTATGCACTGTGAGCTTCCTTTGGTCGTTCCAAAATCATTTTCCCACAGAGGCTCCTCGAGAAAACTGAAAATGGAAGACTCGTGTCCACGCGATTCATGCCATGTAGAGACTTTGACAGAATTCAGGCTAAAAAACAGTAAGATGGCTCTTCCTTATCACTTCAAGTTAATTTCGCAGAACATTTTCAGTTTCAAGCATGCATGTTTCAGATGAATTTAGCTGCTTCAGGCTACTGTTCTGACGAAAAAGGTAAATGCTTGAACTACAGGGTGGCAAAGTGGACTTGTGGATCAAGTAACCGTAAATGATGTAAATGTTACAGACTCAGTCCACAAAGTGGTTCACCCTGTCTGAGTTTCATGAAGCTTAAAAAAGTCATACTATAATACACACCACCAATGCTTTTAAATATAAAGCAAGCAGTATGCCCGGGCAGCAAACTGGTTGAAGTTTGCATGCTTAAAAGTCAAAATGTTTTAATACTATGAAATACTTTGTCAAATTTCAAACTTGAGACATAATACAAGTAATAATAAAGTATATAATAGTGATTAAAGCAGCTTTAAAAAGAAGCTGCAACCTCACAAACACTCCTGTTTATTATTTCAGGGACACTTCTGACTAACAGGGAAAAAAAAGACTGAAATTCACAGATGGCCGTTGTTGCTCATTACAAGTCCGTCGTCTGACTCTGTCCTGGTTCATTGCAAAGGCCGTTAAGGTTGCAGCAGAAACGTCTTTTAACAGTTATGATATCAAAAATAGGACCAACGTCTTTCCTGTCAGATGCTCTGTGACAGACAGTCAGAAACCACTGTGAACAGAAACTTTACCAGCTATGGCAAGTTTCTGTCAGTAGGCTCAAAAGTCAGCTTGTCACCAGGTTCATGGTTCACCAAAATCCTTGCGATGATCAGACAAATGTTGCATCTGTAAAGATAAAAAAAGAGAAAACAGAAACAGAACAAGTTTAGATGGCTAAAACTGGCATTTAACGTGTGCATCTGTGTGGGCAGTGGTTAAAACAGGCAACATCTGTGACAGAATCTACAGTGAACTTCCTGTTTTGGAACACATTTTCTTTTTCAGGATGTTACATTTTCCTCTTTCTGCGGTTCAGCTCACAGGACTGCCTGCTTTGTTACTCTCTACCCTTCAGGGTCTTTTCCCTCCCAGCCCTGAGCTGCTCATACAGTTGTGTTCTTCGTGCCACATACTTTCTGCAATCTTATCATAACAAGCTAAACCAACGGTTTGCGTGGTGCAGCACCACCCACTCGTCTTTCTCACTTCCAAGCAAACCTCTCCTCTCTTTTACACTGCTCTCAAACGCCACACAGTCATCCATGTGTCACATTTCTCCTCAGCTTGTGAACCATTTTTACACAGGCACTGTAGGGACATTTTATCACATTTTGTAAAATCAGTGAGCAGCCGACTGTGTTCTGCTTCTGAGCTCTTTTGCGCAGTTTGAGTATGTATGCGACCATGCAACACAATAGGAATGTCAGTGCTCGTACCTCTTCCTCACTGTACTACACAGGCTGTGCAGCACTGTTCCTGCTTCTCCGGCAGCGTGGAATAATTCATCTGTCGGACGATCTCTGCAAACAGCTCATCCACCATAGTCTTGCTCTTGGCAGAAGTTTCAATAAAAGGGCAGCCCCACTCTTGAGCCAGAGCTCTTCCATCTGACCCGGCAACCTCACGCTCAGACTCCAGGTCAACTTTGTTCCCAACCAGGATCAATGGCACCTTCTCAAAGCGCTTCACTCGCACTATTTGGTCTCGCATTGGTCTGATGTCCTGAAAGATGCAGAGGGAGCAGATATGAGTGTGTGGTTTCTAATGGATTCTTCAGACTGTTCATAGCACTGGGATAAAGATCAGTACGCCAGCATAGCTGTTTTTTAGTATTATACTACAAACTTTTTATCAGCAAGTTTTTGGCAAGATTAAAGATTAGTAACTCTATGTGCATACTTAAAAACAGCTACACTTAGCACTGTTGGTGTGAGCATGATACAAAAACAAAATGCAGGAATTCACAGCTGCAAAAAAGTTTTAACAATCATGTTTGGTGGTTAAACAGGTAAAGAAAGAGTTCAATCAACAAATTAAGAATACATGATACATTTTTTTTCACTTTGTCGAGTATAACTGTCAATGACATTCCACAGTCACAGACTGAATTTTGGTATTGCATCATTTCCTGTAAGTGGAAAACACTTAAAAACACTATTGTATACCAACTGCAAAGAAAGCACACAATTAGTTTTAGAATAAACTATGCAAAGGATAGAACACAATTTTTAAAGGTTTTAATAATTTATGATATGTTCCCCTGTGTAACTTTATCATCATACACATGTTGCAGGCTTTACTAAACTTGTAAATTTTGGTATTTTACAAAGAATTCGTGATATTTCAGTATTTTGAGTTTTCTGTTTACATAGTTTTGCCAGATTGATCCGTTTTAGTCACAAAGATGCATCTTCACATTGTAACTATAAGGCTGCTTTCCACAACGGTAGTGTATAGGCTATGAGCAAGTTTTAAAGCTGTGATTCATGTCTGACATATTGTTTATAACATGCTAAATATTAATTACGTTGCACGGAACAAATTAAGTACTGATCCCTGTTTTATATAACTATCCCCATTTATGAGGCATTATTTTTCCCTATTCTATTTTTCTCTTTAATATCAAAGTTAAATTTGGACAGTGTAGATCTCTGCAATTAGCAGCAGTAACTACATGGATGTCAGTATCAATACCACATCAGTACAGCTCCTAATTCCCTCTATTAACCACAAGCTGCAACTAACTATCAGCAGTTTACACCTGTGTGGGGTTTATGGTGTCTTGCACATCAGGTACCTGGAATGACTGCTGGTTGACCAGGCTGTAGACCAGGATGAACCCCTGTCCGTTCTTTATGTACAGATCTCTCATGGAGGCGAACTGCTCTGTCCCCGCTGTGTCGAGAATCTCCAGAACGGAGGGCGACGAGTCCACCTCGATCTCCTTTCGGTAAAAGTCTTCGATGGTCGGGTCGTATTTCTCGATAAAGGTGCCGGTGACAAACTGAACGGTCAGCGCGGACTTGCCGACGCCGCCGCTGCCCAGCACGACTACTTTGTATTCTTTCATTAGGGCGGCCGAGGCAGGCTAATATAGCAGCTAACGACTTAGCTACACTGCTATACTCGCTCCAGAAACATTTATCAGGCCTTTACATGAGCTAACAATCGCACAGACAGGCGATATAAGGTAACTCCTCTTTATTCACACCAACCCGTGGGTAGCGCGCATAGCAAGTTAGCGGCTACAAGTTGATATCCGTTTACTTAACTCTGGTGTTAGCTAGCGTTAAAGCTAACTCGCTTCCGGCTAAATTCACGCCGTCCCATGCTCTAGCCTAAAGCCTTCACATCCGATCGGAAAAACCAGAAATGCCAGGGACCGAACTTGCTGTCCGGCTACAGACATCAAGTCAAGGTGATAACCATTACACGGCCCCTACAGACTGCATGCCAGTTCCCCACACCAGCCCGCTGGTGTCGCAAAACGCAGCACTGGTTATGTCCGTCCGTCTGGGCCTGGTTCTGGTTCCGGCCCGCCCGGCGCCCCGGCAGCCAAGCGTACTATCGATTGGCAAAACGTAAATAAAATGTTATATTCCTAGGTTGCATCAACTACATTCATACCTACTCCCCCGGCGTGTGTTTGATTCTCTGCAAAACAGGTTTGAGCACTGAAATGAAAGCTTTTTCCCCCCTAACTGATTTCCTGAAGCTAACAACCCTACTTCCGCTAACGACAACAAGACTTCCGGTGTAAATAATTTCGCAATAAAGGTCTCGCCTAGTTCAAAACATTGAGAAAAGCTTTAGATGTACTACGATTCCTTTAGCTAGTTTGAATTTTATTCAATGCAAAAAACCACTGTACCGCATAAAAAATAAATACTTGTTGACAATAGTGGCAGAACTATCAATTTACATTTAATACTATTACAGGTCCAATTTGAGGTGTGTCCCAGTGGGCCTATTTTCTCTGAAACTTGCTGTTCTTTAGGGGATTTCTATCTGTTAACCTTCATATAGTAGTGTTGAAGTGTACTGCAGGATGTGTCAGTTTACCTCAGCAGTGTGTGGTTACACTTGCACCAGCCTTGAATTTTGGAGTCTGAGAGATCATTAAAACGCTTATAAACATTAAATTTATCTTAGAATATTGGTGTAATAAAAGTTTAAAAATACTTATGTTTGTTATTGTTTGAATTTGGTCAGATTAGCAAAGTTAAGAATCTGGACTACACACTGTAGGCTGGAGGTCCCAGGAGGTGTGGGTATTAAAGTACTTTTTTGTGGGTTATACTCAAAAGGTTTGTTTTAACTAAGTCAAACAGCAGTTCCTCATGCAATAATTCAATGTCCTGTAAATCTATGCTCATATGATATCCATGACTTTAACTGTGATTCAAATTGGCTTTATTTCTACAAATATCATCTAGTCATTCAAAAGTTATCCCATAATTTGGAAGATAAATAATAGAAATCTTTTTTTCAGGTGATATTGAAAAACAACAAGAGAATTGCAATTATGAGTTTTATTAAAGGTCAAACAGAAATTGCAGAACTCATCATAGGCACAGTAACTTACTCGTAATAGCTATACACTGCAAAGTAAATTGGCATGTAGCAGCACATACAAGCACCACAAGCAGAAAACAGCGTGAAATGATAGATGACTAAGAAACAGCAGTCACTTTCAAGTCTGTCCTAGAGTTTCAGAGAGAGTTTTTCGTATGGCTTGGTCCTAAACAGTCTTTGACCCTCATCATCTTCCCCAGGTTACTATTCAGTCATTCAGTAATAAGATTTTAAATAAAAGAATAAGTTTTACACACACTCTATACATGTGCTGTTTTAAGTCAATTTTAAATATAGAACATAAAATTAATACAACACCTTGCTTGATAAAGGCACAATTACAACTGAATCATTTTAAAATAATGGTAACAACAAATCAATTACAAAAACAAACACAACCTTTTAAATTGTTGGTGACTGAAAACCTGCAGTATGTTAGGTCCACCCAACATGTACATTTCCTCATGTGTGGAGTCAGAGGGCATTGAACCGATTCACCAGAATGACTCAGTCAATCCACCACTAGGACAATTGCCATGGCAACAAAATCGCTGGCTTTAATAGCAATTGAAGAGCATCACATGTCCATATCTGAAGGAACAGAGTTGCGTAAGGATGTTGCTGCTGCTGCTGCAAGAATAATATTTGAAAAGCAAGCTGTTTGCAATTTTGACTGAAATCCTGAGGGGAATTCAGATTTATTGTTGTTTTGAATAAAGACATCGAGGAGGCAAATAATAACCCGTCAAAAAATGACTGGATTAAAGTGAATATTAAAACCCTGTGAATACATATCCATCTCTATTCATAGTCAAATTTTTTCTGGCAGCTTTTACGCCAGCAGGTGGAGCTACTTTGTGCTTTACTTTGGTGCGTTACTGGAGAGAAGACTGCACCTGCACTTGTGTATTCATGATGAGTATTACAGGACAAGGTTAGTACTGGTTTATTATATTTTTCCATACTGATTGTTTCTCCTAATCCACCTCTCTTGTTTGAGATAATATTGAACTAAAAGAATTGCACTAAATTAACAAAAAAAACAAAAAGCTTTTAAAGCAAACCATTCATGGTTTACAGCTTGGCAATGTCATGCTTGGCAAAGAGCAGGGCTCCAGCAAACTAACAAAAGGACAGATCCTTCAAAGCAATCTTTTATAATGTAATAAAATCATAGACATACTCACATCTTTAACAATACATTGATTTGATCTTTTTAATCAACTCTTTTATCTATATTTATTCAAAATAAATTTTGAGTATTCTG
Organism: Acanthurus tractus; assembly: GCA_029783725.1. Lineage (NCBI taxonomy): Eukaryota > Metazoa > Chordata > Actinopteri > Acanthuriformes > Acanthuridae > Acanthurus > Acanthurus tractus. Next base: position 15,095,274 of record JAQNCA010000032.1, on the reverse strand, counting down.
ACATAGTTATGTACATAAGTGCAAACAAGGTGAACATCACACATTTGTATACACCTCAGCAAGGATCGACATCACCCAGCACAGCTGGGCAGGAAGAGGCTTCTGGACCACCTACTTGGCCAAAACTGAAACCGAACTCAGGAATGAAAGCTCACGCCTCCACACAGAAGAAAATGAGCGAGGGTCTCCAGTCTGTGACGAGTGCTGACTAATTTGGCTTTACAGGAAAAAAAAAGAAAAGAAAAAAGACAATCTTTCAATTGGTCCAAAAGCCTCTTTACCTCCCTGACAGATAGGTGTTAGCTTTAGAAGCCAAAGTCCATTCTTATTTCTCAAAAAACACCATGTACAAGAACAAAAACCAAAAAATCAATTAAGGTCAAATAAACAAAACAAAACACCTGATCTCCCCTAAGGACCTTTGGATATTAAAAGGATTTAGGTTTTCCATACAAAATATTTAATCACGTCGCAGTAACAAGACAAACTAATTAGACATTCCCTTTTGAATAAGTTAGTGTAGTATGTTTATTTCAATGAATGTGAAAAAATTCACAATTAGGATAATAGAAAGGTAGTCATGTTGTCATTTTGTTGCCACAGCAACAGCAACTTTTACCATTAACAATGACTCCATCATTGTATACAAGTGATTTTCTTATTATATCTTTTTCTGGTTGGTCTACACAAACTATTAACTATGTATAAATAGGTTTTTTTATTTTCATGCTGTGTTTTTTCAATGTCAGATTTAAAAAAAAAAATAGCTTAACTTACCATTAATACATGTCACTTTCATACACAGCTATCACATCTTTATACAGTGATCGAGAAATAAGGCCCTTTGTTTGTGTCCCCGCAAACAGAAGTATGCTCAGGACCAAATTAAATGTCCACATGCTAAAGGATCTGGTCACTGGACCCAATGATCAGAGCATTTTGCATATTCCAGAGTAATGGTTTATGACTGTATGGGTAAAATACAATGAGGCCTAAAGGAAATCAAGTACCAGAGAATGAGAGGGTTAGAGGTAAAAACTAATTTTTCTCGCTCCACACTGAAATTCCCCAAACTTACACACTCTTGTGCATCAATACATACATCTAAATGTACTTAAAAATTCAAATGCCCTCAAGAGGCACAATTTATTAATCAAGTATTCTGTTTTTTCCAGCTGGACAGCAATTAGTGAAGGCATAATGACGTAAAGGGGGAGGAGATGAAGGCTAGAGAGAGAAGGGTTTTCTTGGCTGGACAAAGCTAGTCTTTCAAAGCTGTAAAGTTTTTAGACAAACTAATTTGTCTAGACATTCTAATCATCACTTTTATCAAGCAGGAGATAAACATTTCTGTTCAAATTTTTGAGAGACTTGAGAGAATGAGGCTGCTTAACATACTTAAAAACAGAGTAAAAGGAGAAGTATCTGTACTTAAGAGTACATGTCTATACAAATGCACAATAACAGGCATATGGGCTACATGATGTCTAAGAAACATAATAATAAAGTAAATAATAGTTTAAATGTTTATTTAGCAGTTTGGAGAAATATGCTTAATTACTTTTGTCTTGGGGGTTAGATTATAGAGATTAAAATCATTCTTATGTCTGCATGGTAAATATTAAACTTGAGACTGCCAGCTTAATTTAACATATATATTCCAACAGGGTAAAAAGTAGAGTCAGGCTGGTAAAATGTTTGATACTATCTCATTGCAGACATATTGCATTGGTCTTAATGTTGGTTATTAAGTTGACAATTGTGCACACAAAACAAAAATATGCATTATGTATCTCTATGGCTGTCGGTGATGGTGCAAAATGTTTATTAATCCAAATCTCAATTAACTGCTTATTACTGTGGACACTGCTAAGTGTTTATCATATAGGAAGAAGTTAGGCTGTTCAGATCCACAGGATTCACCAGGGATCAATTTAACCTTTTGAAGAGGATAAACAAACTTACAAAAATGATATATATATATATATGTGTGTGTGTGTGTGTGTATTGGGTCTTTATAGTACCTACAATATTGTATTTTGTATATTGTCACATTTGATTCTAACCTTGCCTTTTCCCTCTGTTCACAGTCTTTATGCTAAGCTAACTGGCTGCTGACTCTGGTTTTATATTTACCACACAGACATGATCGCAGCACTCGCAACTCCTACTGGATGGTCTGTCAACACTCACACTGCAATGTACATCCTCCCCCAGACCAAGAGTGGGAGTTAACATAAACAAGAACTGCAGCACAGTGGAGAACTGGCCAATCCTCGAAAAAGATGAAACACTGATTTCACAATTTTGTCCAATGGTTATGCCATTGTTTATAGGTGCATCTTGGGCACTTTGGGTACTTTCAAAGATAAGGGTACAAAAAACAGACAAGCAAGAAATGGTACTGTAATGTACTTGTACAATTCTGCTCTACCTTTTCTGAGAGTGAAAGATATTTCTAAAAGTAGTCACACCACCATTGACATTTAATATAAATCTATATAACAATACGCATATTTTTATATGTCTTAACACAGTATCAGTATGGTACCTATGTGACCTCAGAAAGAGTCTATATATAGTAAATCATTACATTTTCACATGCCTGTCTTTTAAAAGGGCATGTGCAGTTTTTGCATTAGATACATTCACAACACAATAACATATTTTTAAATGAACAATGCTCAGTGGGAAATGCCTTAATATCTGCAGCATTTACAACTAACCAAACATGTGATTCTCTGTCTCTTTCAACACATTTATGCATGAACACAACTCACTGATTTATTTCTTTACACAAATGATGAGACAGCACAGCTGCCTCACAGAAGAAACTAGTACAGATGAGATTTACTTTTTTAATAATGTACCAAATGACACATCTATATTCGAGCACTGGTCCATCCTTACAGTGTACTGACAGTGGTGGCTTAAGGAGACTTTAAAGAGGCACATTTGAATTTGGACAAACTTGATTTCAGCCCAGTTTCCAAAGCAATTACGTTCAATGTGACAGAGCAATTTCTTACAGACATTTGGAAATCAAAACTCAAACTGGTTCGTAATTTGTTTTATATCAGACATCAAATTCCTCAGTTATTATTCCTCAGTTTCCTAACCATGACTCAACTCTGGCTATAACAACTGTGGCTGCCATCCAGAGTCTGATGACAAAAAGGGCACATCAGTAGAAAAAAGCGACATTATTAAATCAGACAGGACATTTTTCAAGTTCTAAGCTTTCTCCCTGAAGAGCCATAAAACATAAAAAAATCTTGTGCCACTTACTCAATTCACAAGCCAAATGAAAGGAAACAATTACACAAAGGAACTGCGTTCTTTAAAAAAATCATCTCTGCATCTGAGAGGGAGACATCTATTTGGACAAATTGTTCAGGTACTGCATTAAATGGGGCAGCTCCTGGCATTTACCACCACTTGGCACACACAGACCTCAGGCACAAAATGAAGAATCAAATCCAGCTTCCATCTTGTGCAATAAGTGACAGGTGCTAATTATAAAAGCCATTAATCTTAGATCTGACCCTCAGAAATGTTGTTTTGATTTTTTTCTCTGTGATTCCAGGTGAGTCGATCACAGGAAATCAGAGTTTGTGGCAGAGTTGCACTAAGAAGTCAACACCTGTAGATTGTCAATCTTTTTCACCATGTTTGGATATCAAATCATTAAGCAACAGGACACACAAACCTTCTCAGTCACTACACACTACCACCACCCCCCCACAACCAAGAATCATCACAGATATAATGTCTAAAGATACCTCATCACTCAAATTTAACACTTTTAATAAATTGAATTCAAGAGAACATGATCTCACCTGCTTTAAGGCAGTTTGTTTCTAAAATCAAGAAATAAGAGCCACATTCTTAAAAATCTCCTGACTCAGCCCCTTAAATATAGAAGTGATTGTATCCTAATTTTATGTCACTCAGTGAATTTGTGATTATTTGAAGTTGTTGCATTAATTAATGAATATCCAATCAGCATCATACAATAACGATGAAACAGGGGAACAAAAACTGCTTCAAATTATACGTAACATTTCTGAAACAATATAAATTTAAAGTGGTGATCACTGTGATCAACAGATTTTTCTTTTTTTTCACATTTTGAACTATAGGCTAATACACAGTATTTTTGATATTGCCATTTACAAATAATAAAATCCTTCAATGAATGCTGTTAAGTGTTTTAAACTCTTTTGGGAAGCAAAGTCTCCTCTGCAGCTGAGCAGATAAAATCAAAGGCACAAACAAATGAACAGAAACTCACTGACCTTTCATCTGGTAAGATGACACCATAAGATGAAATGATGGACGTCGTACAACACAAGTGTTACATTTGTAGCCATCTGAAACGTAAACATGACTTGATATGAATCACTCTTTCGTTTTGACAACATGTAGCGGTTGTGGACCAGCGGCGAGTCCGTTTGCTGCTCCTACGGTCCGAATTTCCAGAACTTTTTCAAGTTTCTGACTTTGGAACAGTTAAATGTGTTGGGTCGCCTCTCGTCATGGCCCCAACCCATAAAGGGCATGTAGTCTTAAATGTGTGTGTGTGTGTGTGTGTGTGTGTGTGTGTGTGTGTGTGTGTGTGAGTGTGTCCACATGTCTGCTGCACTTTAAGGTGTGGTCATGTATGGCTGTAAGGAGAGAGCTCTATTGCTCAGTCTGATCAAGTCAGTATGCATCAGGATGGCTGTTTTAAAGCAACAGTAATACGTCCTGGCTTGTATTGCGTGAACCATCGTAGCTTCTTTTTTTTTTTACTTTCATTGTATCTTAGAACAAGTTTCACATTGCCACTCAGTCTGTGTGCACTGTAGGTGAGGCACATGTTTGCTGCATTCAGAAAGATGACCGCCCTGGTAGTGCGCAGGCTTCAGGGACTTTAACTGGGGTTTCGGGAAAGGCTTACTGAGTTTAGCGCCACCGGAGCCGCCACTAGCAGTTTGGGGACGGGGCAGAAATGGGTTTCCATGGGGACACACTGGAGCTCCACTGGATCAGGGGTGAGAAGCTCCGAGGGGTCTACTGGAAGAGAGAAGGGTAGATGTGAGAGGAGGAGCAGTGAATTCCCAACTCAGAGTAGCAACCTTCAGTTAATGTGAAACATTTACAATGTAAAGCCAGTTTTTATAATTGAACAACTGAGCTTAGGTATAAGCTTTCAAACAGCTACATTGTTCAGTGCAGCAATGAATAAGTATTTTAAATAATTGTTACTATTACTATTCAAATAAGGTTGCCAACAGCCACTTTATAGTCCAAGTTGTACAAAATTTGACAGTTAGAAAGTCAACTAAATTATAAGGATTCAGATTTTCTTTCTAAATGTAATACTAAACCGCAGGTAGTGAAAAAGAGACAGATATTCTACCTTTTATGTACTGATGAGCCACAGACAACTGCTTAACCTCCCCTTGCTGTTTTGAGATTTTTTCCATAAATATGTTTGATCATTAGATTTGTATGTGAAAGGATAGTTCACTAAATAGAAAAATAGAAGTATTTAGATGACAAGGCCTAATACTGTGTGCACAGTTTACAGAGAGTATTGAGAGAGAAAGTCGTTTTACACCAAACTACAACATTCAGATGGAAACAGGCCACTATTTTATTTTCTGTTTTCATTTGCTCACATCACAACAGACTGAAAAGTGAAGACAGATGAAATGTGAAAATAATACATGTGACACTACAGGCAGGCGTTTCTTTTAACCTGATGAAAGAAGACTGTACTCAGACTGAGAACCTCCTGAGCTAAAATAAAAGAGAACTGAAATGAAAGAGCAAACCTGATTCGAGGCGGCAGATTCAGCGAAAGGAACATTGGTGACTGGGGTCGAAGCCGACGAAACAGTGGAGGTGGTGGCACCGTGCATCATGGGAACTTTTATTCAGGCGAGTCAGACGAAAGACAGAGGACGAGGATGTGGGCGGGGAAGGAGGGGGGACAGGAATGATATGATTACCATGGCAAAATGTGTAGAATCAAAAGTCATGGCACAAGTCCAGTGATATTGCCAGGATGAATTTGAACAAGTATCAAGACACATGCAAACAAAATAAGAGATAAAGAAAATTACATATTTAATCAGCCAACCGGTTGCAAAATAAAAGAAAATGCATTGCTTCACCAACAAATGGCAGTTTAACAAACAAGGCAATACAGTCATACAATCGAATCAGACTGGAGTATCTGATAATTGTATTCAAATGGACAGGGCATGTGCATGAAGGGAGCAAATGATCCATAAGAGGAAAAAATGTTTGTTTTTTTTTTAAAATAATGTCACAGCTATAATGTGACAGTATTTCATCTCTTCTTCAGAAACTATGAGGTTGATAGTCATACAAAAGTATTACTGACTAGAAATGACCAGTTTTTAAATGATAGTTTTGGGGATTTTGTCAGTTTAGTGACTGATGCCTTTGCAAAATAAATTCCAGCATCTTACTTTATGACAGAGGTGTTTTCACTGTGCTGATTTATTAAGACTGTTAATAGAAATGTCACTCACACATGCTGGATTTCTTTGGGAAGACAACATATGCCGTTATTTTACTTGTTAGTACAGATAGGTTAGTGACACTGTATCAATCTAACCATCCAGATGGACTTATGTGATTGACATCCATGTGAGTGTGCAAAGCCTTTGACAGAAAGCTGGTCCAGACTTTGCAAGATATGTGCAATTATCAGGCAGGAAGCACAAATGCAGAGATGCTTTTTATTGTATTATGGGATG